>CM045743.1:37213939-37221439 GCA_024760905.1 Plotosus lineatus | reverse complement strand
TCCTGCGTACGTACCTGCCATGTAAATGCAGAATTCACAGATCTAGGGCGAGACATCTCTAAAAATGTATCGTGTTTATCAGAGTGGCTTTGTGCTTTATGATCTGATAGTGTCTGCTCTGCCAGACATGGACTCGAATGTCTCTGACTGCGCCATAGCAAAACCGGGCCTTGTCTGGGTATTCGTGGAAAGATAAAAGTGCTTCCAATAAGCCTGACTGCCTGAGACAAGCCCGGAAAAAAAATAAATAAATAAATAAAAATAAAAAAAATCAGATGCGTCAGCAGACTAAAGAGACGCTTAGAGAAGACCGCATTCCTTCCCGGCTGCTTCAGGACTGACATATGGACGAATAGTAGCGCATGTGGAAACCTGTCTGATAGACACTTCCAAGTTTTAAATAAAATTATAAGCCGAGTTTATCTTCCTTGTGTTATGTTCCCAGTTGGTACATTTTTTTTAATCACTTCATTTATTTATTTAAAAAAAAATAATAATTTCCCTCGTTTTCTCAAAAATCTAGGTTGCACCAGGTACGACCCTCCCTATCACACAACCACCACCATTGACCAGGAAGGGGCGAAAGCATGCACACGCCTACTCTGTGACATGCGATGCTAGCTACCCACCTCTTTTCGAACTGTCGCGCTATGCATATTTGGGCGTGGTCTATCACTCTCGGAGGGAACAGGCTATCCACCCCGTCATATGAATGAACTCACAGATGCTATGATTGACTGGCGATCACTGTGAGTGACAGGAAAGTGAGCGCATGCCGTCCCTCCCTCCCGTGAGAGCTCGGCCAATTAGCTCCAATAGAGTCCCGGTCACGGATGGCTTGTGGCAGTAACCCGGATTTGAACGTGCGCTCTCTGGGTTGATAGTCACGCACCTTGTTGATGTGCCACTCAGAAGCTATTCACCTCATTTACTGTACAGTACGTATAGTCAAACCGTGTGAGTGCGCGGTTGTGGAAATCAGTTAGCATGTTCTAGCGGTATTTATGCTATTAAGTGTGAAATAATTGGATGATTATGAGGGAAATAACAAAACAAAACACCCTAAACACAGACTCACTCATTTGTCGAACCATTTACTGCTATTAGGGTAGTGGGAAGGCTGGAGCCTCTCTCAGCCAACATTGAGCAAAGGCGGGTTACACCCTAAATAGTTCAATAGTCCAGGACAGGGTCCACACATGCAACCATTAACACTCATTCACAACTGGGGCAATTTGGAAAGGCCAATTATCCCAATGTGGATGTCTTTGGTGGGGCCGGTGGCATACTGGTTAGGGTGCTGGGCTCATAATTGGGAGGTTGTGTGTTCGAATCCCAGTTAGACCCCCACTGTGCTAAGACCCCTGGGCAAGGTCTGAACCACAAGTGTGCCTCTGTTCACCCAGGCAGTATAAATGGGTACCAGTAAAATATACTGGGACGGTAACCTGCGATGGACTCGCGTCCCATCCAGGAGGAGTTGAGCTCCTGGTTGCTTCATGCTACGGAAACCGGCGATAAGCACCGGCCTGATGAGCCACTTGGCTCGGGTGTATTTAAAAAAAAAAAAAAGATGCCAGGACCTGAACCCAAGACCATCTTAGTGTGAGGCAGACATGTTAACCACTACGTGTGTGTGTGTGTGTGTGTGTGTGTGTGTGTGTGTAATTCTGGATATCAGATGCTTTCTCTTTTACCGTATAATTGTTGCACAGCTGTAATGTCATCCCAGCTGAGCAGCAGACTACGGCCGAGCTTCTTGTAGTACGGTGACATGAGGGCGTGACGGACTGGTGAGTGCTCTAATCCCAGTGTGTGTCCAATTTCATGAGCTGTGACAAGGAAAAGATTATGACCTTTTCTGCTGCTCAGAGTCCAGCGCTCAGCTTTATCGAAGTGCGCCTCACCCCGGCACGGTAAAAAAGCATGTGCCAGTGCGCCACCTGAGGGGGAAAAAAGACCAAACGTGTCAAGAAAGTTGGAATGTTGAATCGCGTACACTTACAGAAAACATTAATAGATGTTACATTTCTATGCGGCAAAAGTCTATGGCCTCACAAGATACTGTTCCCGTTCACAAAAATAACTTCCTGTATATCTTTTGTATAATTATACACTCATCCCTGACGTCGTCGTTGTCGTCGTCGTCGTCATCTTTTCTTTCGGGCTGTTCCCTTGTTCAGGGGTCGCCACATGAACCTCTCACCATAGACAGTGAGAGACATGGCCGGGCCTTTGATAACCCAGTTAGCTCCACTTGGTGGGACAGTGACAACCTTGTGGAGAGTGGGACTCGAACCCCCAACCTTGGGATCAGTTCTCCAGCACCCTTTACCACCAGGCCACCACTGCCCCACCTTCCTATTGCTTTTCTTGGTACCCATTTATACTGTTGGGTGGACAGAGGTACATTTGTGGCCCAGGGATCTTAGCACAGTGGAGATGAACAGGGATTCAAACCCACGCACTCATGATCATAACGCCAGCATCCTTACCACTACACCGCCGTTACAATGGTAACAGGACATTGAGAGGCATCGTACCCGGGCCATCGAATGCATTGCTGGTGCCATCGTTGTGCTCCCCCTCGTAGAAGGCCAACCGGATGTCCGTCGGCCCTTCGGTTAATTCATGGAAAACCAATCCGGAAACATTGCTCCAGAGCCGGAAAGCTGTTTGTACGGCCCGCCGCACAGGACCCTGGGAGAGATGACGCGGCCAGTTGATGATCTGGTATGTCAAGTGCTGTTTGTACCATTTCCTTCCTAAAAAAGAAACGACTCCATTCAGTACACGTAGCGTCGAAATTCAGGTTCAGGAGCTGCCAGTTTGTTTTATAATAACAACATCTGGCTGGCATCAGGTACTGACATGAACACGGACTAACAGTACATGCCTCTGCTGCATTCCTGGTGTATTACAAATCCCTGGAGTGGCAGGATGGCTTTACAGTTTTAACTGTTGATCTATGAACAAAAACACAGCTTGGGATTCTGGGTTGGGTTTTACTCGTGAACCTCTAAAGCTACAGCTTCTCACAGCTGTACCAGAGTGGCATCAAAAAAAAAAAAAAATCTATTTCAGTTACTGTATATTCATTTATTCATTTTCTGAACCGCTTCATCCTAATTAGGGTGGCCGGGAGGCTGGCGTCCATCTCAGCCGACTCTGGGTGAGGGCAGAGCACACCCTGGAGAGCTCACCAGTCCATCACAGGGCAGAAACACACTAATGGCAAACCAATGGCCGACTCTCTACGAAAGTCAGCAATGGTTCTTTTACGAGCCACAGACAGTGATACACATGGTCAGCCTTTGATAACTCGGTTAGCCGTCCTGGGGGGGGGACAGCTATGACCACCTGGTGACAATGTCTGAAATCACTCACTACTCACTATATAGTGAGTTCACCAATCTGCAGTGGTCTGAACTGTATAGTGAACTCAATTAATCCCATAAGCCTGGATTAAAAAAAAAAAAAAATTACTGTTTATTATTTTTTTATTATCAGTTCTCAAACCTGTAAATTGTCACTGCCTTTATTTATTTATTTATTTTTTTAAATATTTGGAAAATGCCTGAGACAGGGTAAAAATGTCACAGAAGGCGATTCCATCTCAGAGGCTGTGATTGTGAGGTTGATTAAGTTTTGTTTCATATACAGGGATCCCGCCATACTTTGTGCTTCAGTGCATCACGGGTTTTTTCAAAAAATATTCATCGACAAATAAAAAATAAGGAAATTAAGGAAGAATCGGGGAAAAGGTTAATGAAAATACCGCAAAACAAGGCCAATTATGCAAAAAAAAAAAACCCAAACAAACAAAAACAGACAAAAAAAAACAACCCAAAACCCTCCAACAAAACTACTTATATTTTTAAGTGAGGTGTGCATCGGAGTGTGCGCACCCATCTGTGTGTATATGTGTGTGTGTGTGTGTGTGTGTCTGTCTGTCTCTGTGTGTCACTCTGTCTCTGTATGTGTGTGCGTGTGTCTGTCTGTCTGTCTCTGTATGTGTCTGTCTCTGTCTGTGTTTGAGTCTGTCTGTCTCTGTGTGTGTGTGTGTGTGTGTGTGTGTGTGTGTGTCTGTCTCTATGTGTGTGTCTGTATGTGTCTGTCTGCGTGTGTCTGTCTGCGTGTGTCTGTCTGCGTGTGTCTGTCTGCGTGTGTCTGTCTGCGTGTCTCTGTCTGCGTGTCTCTGTCTGCGTGTCTCTGTCTATCTCTGCGTGTGTCTGTCTCTGTCTGCGTGTGTCTGTCTCTGTCTGTCTCTGTCTGCGTGTGTCTGTCTGCGTGTGTCTGTCTGCGTGTGTCTCTGTGTGTGTGTGTCTGTCTCTGTGTGTGTCTGTCTCTGTGTGTGTCTGTCTCTGTGTGTGTCTGTCTGTGTGTGTGTGTGTGTGTGTGTGTGTGTGTGTGTCTGTCTGTCTGTCTGTGTCTGTCTGTCTCTGTGTGTGTCTGTCTGTCTCTGTGTCTGTCTGTCTCTGTCTGTGTGTCTGTCTGTCTCTGTCTGTGTGTCTGTCTGTCTCTGTGTGTGTCTGTCTCTGTATGTGTGTCTGTCTCTGTATTTGTGTGTGTGTGTGTGTGTCTGTCTGTCTCTGTATGTGTGTCTGTCTGTCTCTGTATGTGTGTGTGTCTGTCTGTGTCTGTCTCTGTGTGTGTCTGTCTCTGTATGTGTGTGTCTCTGTCTGTCTCTGTACGTGTGTGTGTGTGTGTCTGTCTGTGTCTGTCTCTGTCTGTGTCTGTCTCTGTCTGTGTGTCTCTGTCTGTGTGTCTCTGTATGTGTGTCTGTCTCTGTATGTGTCTGTCTCTGTATGTGTCTGTCTCTGTATTTGTGTGTGTGTGTGTGTCTGTCTGTCTCTGTATGTGTGTCTGTCTGTCTCTGTACGTGTGTG
Organism: Plotosus lineatus; assembly: GCA_024760905.1. Taxonomy (NCBI): domain Eukaryota; kingdom Metazoa; phylum Chordata; class Actinopteri; order Siluriformes; family Plotosidae; genus Plotosus; species Plotosus lineatus. The sequence continues at coordinate 37,216,550 of CM045743.1, read as the reverse complement.
TGTGTCTGTCTGTCTGTGTGTGTGTGTGTGTGTTTTATTCCTTATTTACATTGACATTATTAAATTTATTTCCAGAGATCCTCTGAATTAAGTTACACAATAGTGTCCATTCTCCCAGATGTGTAAACCCAGAAGATGGAAGATCCTCCCTCAGCAAGATCTGTAAACTATTTACTTTATATACACCAGAGTTTATGCCACTTATAATTACGTCATTTCCAGCCATAAAAACAACACACTGGTCAGAGATTGTGTCTGAGATTGTGTCTTCGCTCGATCCCACTAGGGTCTAGGGGAGGCTGGAGCCTGTGTCAGCCAGCACTGAGAGAAGGTGTGGTACACACTGAGCAGCTCACCAGACCAACGCAGGGCCAACATACTCACAATCATTCACACTCACACCTAGGGGAAATCTGGAACAGCCAGTCGGCCTAATGCGTATGTCTTTGAATTGTGGGAGGAAACCCATACAAGCAGTGGGAGAGAACATTCAAATTCCACGCAGAAACAGGTTTCAAACCCACGACCTTCTTCCAGTAAAGCAGACATGCTAACCACTATACCAACATGCCGGCCACCAAAATTCTAGTCTTCATATATTCAGAATGTTGCGTTTTCTAAGAGGCTTAATCATAATTAGGGTCGCGGGGGAGGCTGGTGCCCATCTCGGCCGACTGTGGGCAAGAACAGGGTACACCCTGGACAGCTCGCCAGGCCGTCACAGGACCAACACACTTACAGCCATTCACATTCACACTTCCATCGAGGGGCGATTTAGAACAGCCAATCGGCTTAACGTGAATGTATTTGAACTGTTGGAGGAAACCGGAGTACCCCGAGAAAATCCACATAAGCACAAGGAGGACATATAAGCTCAAAATCAAACCCAGGATATTTTTCTGTGAGACGGACATGCTAGGCACTGTCGCCTGTATTTACTTTATATAAATGTAATATGATTGTTGTTATTTATTTAATGGATTTCAACTAGAGCAAACAGAAAAATAAAATCAATATAATGAATACATGATGTTTAAAAGAAACACTGTGTGAACTCGGCCAGCAAAATACACAAAGCAACGATTCCAAACCAAGTCACCGAGGAGTCTCACAAGGGAAATGCGATTCTCTGATGCTCTAGTTTTAAAATAGGTTATGGGAAAATAAAGACCACCAATTCTCGGGACTCTAATAAGCCAAAACATTTGAAATTGGGCGGCACAGTAGCCTCATGCTTAGCCAGTTTGCCTCACAGAAAGGTCTTCGCTTTGATTTTCAGCAAAACCGCTTCTGGGTGGAGTTTGCATATCCTTCCGATGCTTGCAAAGGTTCACTCCGAGTGCTCCGGTTTCCTCCCACACTCCAAAAACATGCAAATTACACAAGGGAAAGGTAAAGTCCTTTGGGTTTTTTTTACACCCGAGCTCTCACTACTGGGATTAGAGCACTCACCAGTCCGTTACGCCCTCATGTCACCGTACTACAAGAAGCTCGGTCGTAGTCTGCTGCTCAGCTGGGATGACATTACAGCTGTGCAACAATTATACGGTAAAAGCTGTAAAATAATATCAACATTAATTTCAAATAAATTAAATTCAAGCAAAATAACTTCAAGTAATTAAATTTTAATCATATCCCTTATTACCACTGATTATGATTACCACTATCACTAGTAGGCTTACATTTCACTTTTGACCAATCATATTTGCTTAGGGTTACAAATACGCAAAACAGTGTAAACACAAAGATCACAGATACAACGTCTTAACACAAGGGGGGGGGAAGAAGCAGGGCACGTTCAGTCTGTCGTTTGTAAACAATGAATGATGCAGTGCCATGTAAACAATGGACGCAGTATCATGCGTAAGCAGCGTACTATGTCTATGTACTACGTAAGAACGTCTCGTACTACGGAGAGCGCGCTGAACTCAAAATGATTTACAAATGTTTTTATTATTTTTTTTACAAAAAACATAAAAATCAAAAAAAAAAAAAGTAAGGCGAATAAACATAAAGCAAGGAACGTTAACACCTTGCCCTGGGGTCTTACGACAGTGGGGATGTAACTGGGCTTTGAATACAGAACCTCGCGATTATGAGCCCAGCACCCTAACCACTATGCCACCGGCCTCACATTAGACAAGGTCTAAACCTTATTATTACTTTTTAAAATAGAGTGCATGTCTAAAATCCTATAGCCCACTGTAGAGGCTCTCTGTCTGGGTGTTTTTGCTGAGGTACAAATGCTTCTTCTGGTATGTCGGTGATCCTGATCCTCCTGATTCTTCTACTTTGAGTCCTGTGGTCTGTCCTAGTGTGCTGATGCTGGCTAGAATTCTCATCTTCGCTCCTGCTGATGAAGATTTGTATGGACTTGGATCTGCCCTCACAGACAGTGAAGATGACTTTTCACTGGTGGTGATATGAACTCTTTTCCTACAATTATTTAGGACTTACTGTGTGTATAAATGTATATATTGATATATACGAGCTGCATAGTCGTCCGCGTGTCTCCCATGTTGATGTCCCAACATCCCGCCCTGCTGGCCTCCCATTGGCTAGGAAGGATGACGCAGCTCCCTCCCGTTGGCTATCTCCCAACATCCCGCCC
>CM045743.1:37166439-37208939 GCA_024760905.1 Plotosus lineatus | reverse complement strand
TGAACAGTAAGGAGGGAGAAAATGATCTATACAGGTTAGCACAGCAGAGAAATAGAGATGGGAAAGACGTGCAGCAAGTTAGAGTGATAAAGGACAGAGAGGGAAATGTATTGACTGATGACAGAAGTGTGCTGGGAAGATGGAAAGAGTACTTTGAAGAGCTGATGAATGAGGAAAATGAGAGAGAAAAAAAAGAGTAGAAGGGGTGACCGTTGAGGAGCAGGAAGTAGCAAAGATTAGTAAGGGAGAAGTGAGGAGGGCATTGAAGAGGATGAAGAGTGGAAAGGCAGTTGGCCCTGATGACATACCAGTTGAGGTATGGAAGTGTCTAGGGGAGGTAGCAGTAGATTTTCTGACAAGAATATTCAACAAGGTCTTAGAAAGTGAGCAGATGCCAGAGGAATGGAGGAGAAGTGTGCTTGTGCCCATTTTTAAGAACAAGGGAGATGTACAGAGTTGTGGCAACTACAGAGGGATAAAGTTGATGAGCCATACAATGAAGCTATGGGAAAGAATAGTGGAAGCAAGACTAAGGGCAGAGGTCAGCATTTGTGAACAACAGTTTTGTTTCATGCCAAGAAAGAGCACCACAGATGCAGTGTTTGCTTTGTGGATGTTAATAGAGAAGTACAGAGAAGGTCAGAAGGAGCTGCATTGTGCCTTTGTGGATCTGGAGAAAGCATATGACAGGGTGCCGAGAGAAGAACTGTGGTATTGTATGAGGAAGTCTGGAGTGACAGAGAAGTATGTTAGAGTGGTGCAGGACATGTATGAGAGATGTAAGACAGTGGTGAGGTGTGCTGTCGGTGTGACACAAGAGTTCAAGGTGGAGGTGGGACTGCATCAAGGGTCAGCTCTCAGCCCCTTCTTGTTTGCTATGGTGATGGACAGGCTAACAGACGAGGTTAGACAAGAATCTCCATGGACTATGATGTTTGCAGATGACATCGTGATCTGTAGTGAGAGCAGAGACCAAGTGGAGGAAAATCTAGAGAGGTGGAGGTATGCCCTGGAAAGGAGGGGATTGAAGGTTAGTCTTAGTAAGACAGAATACATGTGTGTGAACGACAAGGACCCAAGAGGAACTTTGAGGTTACAAGGGGCAGAGATAAAGAAGGTGGAGGATTTTAAGTACTTAGGCTCAACAATCCAGAGCAATGGAGAGTGTGGAAAAGAGGTGAAGAAGCACGTGCAGGCAGGTTGGAATGGATGGAGAAAAGTGTCCGGTGTGATGTGTGATAGGAGAGTATCAGCAAGAATGAAGGGAAAAGTGTATAAGACGGTGATGAGGCCAGCAATGTTGTATGGTTTAGAGATAGTGGCCCTGGGGAAAAGACAGGAGTCAGAGTTGGAGGTAGCAGACATGAAAATGTTGAGGTTCTCTTTGGGAGTAACGAGGATGGATAGGATTAGAAATGAGTACATCAGAGGGACAGCACATGTTAGATGTTTTGGAGACAAAGTCAGAGAGGCTAGATTGAGATGGTTTGGACATGTACAGAGGAGGGATAGTGAGTATATTGGTCGTAGGATGCTGAGGTTGGAACTACCAGGCAAAAGGCCCAGAGGAAGACCAAAGAGGAGATTTATGGATGCGGTGAAGGTGGACATGAAGGTCGTTGGAGTAAGAGTAGAAGATGCAGAGGATAGGGAGAGATGGAGGCAGATCATTTGCTGTGGCGACCCGTGAAGGGAACAGCCGAAAGGAAAAGAAGAAGATATATATACAAATATATATATATATATATATATATATATATATGATTTTCTGAGTAGATCCTTCCGTAGGAGAGTGCTCAATACTTTTTGGTAGAGCAAATAACAAAAATAAAAGGACAGGACAAAGACTTTCTATTGAAACTCCATTTATCACTACAGCTCTGTTTCGAGGGGTGGTGAAACCATCCTCTCTCTTCAGGTGATTATAGAAGAATATATGCCTGGTGGAAATCCATGAAGGTTCAAGGAGAACATACAAACTCCACACAGGCATGCCCTCTCGAACCCAGGCCTGCTTCGTATGAGACGGCCACTATGCCACCATGCCACTCGTATGTTTATTTGGCGTTGCTTTTATATAACAAACATAAAGATCATGGTATAAACATTAATAGTATTCAGTCTTCATCTGCAGTTATTTTTACCAGGAAGTTCAAACTCAAATCCCGAGCTGTGTTGTCAATTGAAGCAAAAACAACAGGATCTGGTAGAAAAAAAAATCTCTTTATAAGCCTTTTGCTCTGACAGTATAAAGGGACGTATTTACCAGCAGTGATAGTATAGTTTATTACACAGGTACGTACTTCCTTTGAATTGTTTTCCAGAAATAAAAACAAAAATTGTACTTTTATAATTTAATGAACCTTTACTTTACTGACCATAGTACAGAAATATATATTTCTGGACTATATATATATATATATATATATATATACACACAAAAATAAAAGGACAGGACAAAGACTTTCTATTGAAACTCCATTTATCACTACAGATCTGTTTCGAGGGGTAGTGAAACCATCCTCTCTCTTCAGGTGATTATAGAAGAATATTATATATACAATATAATAGGCCAAATAAACATACGAGTGGCATGGTGGCATAGTGGCTGTCTCATACGAAGCAGGCCTGGGTTCGAGAGGGCATGCCTGTGTGGAGTTTGTATGTTCTCCTTGAACCTTCATGGATTTCCACCAGGTACTCCTTTTTCCTCCAACAGTCCAAAGACGGCATTTTACGCTGGCTGACTGTTCCGAATTGCCCCTCGGTGGGAGTATGCATGCGAGTGTGAATGGGTGTGTGTGTTGGCCCTGCGATGGTCTGGCAAGCTGTTCAGGTTGTACCCAGCCTTTGCCCAGAGATGAACCTCGTCAGAACCCTAATAGGAATATAATGGTGAATAAAAGTTAGAAGTATAAAATACATTGAAAAATAGAGATGTAGATTCCACTTTGAAAACAACGGGAAAGCAAATGTTATTCATTCAGCTCACGGTTATTTATTATTGTCGTAACTATATAAATATTACAATTGTTTACTTTAAAAGATAGCTAGCTGTACAGATAAAAGCTAAAGCCAAGACAGATCATTTGCATCAGGAACTGCCATGAAACTCGACATGCATTGAGTGCATTCCTGGTGTACTTGCAAATCCCCAGAGTGACAAGAGAACATTTTCCGGAGGAAGTTTTTAGTGAGCGCACAAACAGACCGTCTACTTTCCCACCGAACCACTGAAGCTCGGCTCCGAAGTGTCTCTTCCAGCACAATGTCTTCTATATTTACATTTATGGCATTTAGCAGACACCTTTCGAGACCCAATTAAGCAATTGAGACTAAAAGGCCTTGCTCAAGGACCCAACAATGGCAAGTTGGTGATGTCGGGGCTCGAACCACCAACCTTTGGCTTAGTAACCCAGAGCTTTAACCACTGACCCACTGCTACCAAAACGTCTCTTTAAAAGAGAAGGCTACCTTTAATGTGGAAGATGTTGATGATGAGACCGATTTGGAGTTCCACTGGCCTATCGCTCGAGTTCAGGTCATTGATGATGGAGGAAAAGGTGTGGTGCAGTGGTTATGGTGGTAGGTGGTGTGTTCGTGTGTGTCTGTATTTTGGGCCCTGCAGGTATGGGAGGGTCATACTGTTTGCTTGAACGTCTGCACACGTAGCAATTATTCCTCCTCCTGATTTTACAATAAGGCACACCCCGCGCTGGAAGCGATGTTCTTTCTTTGGAATTACTCATGCAACACACATTAGACGTACAAGCTTAAGGCCTTTTGTGTTTGTGTAGGAATGAAAACACCAAAATAAAAAGCGTTCAACTACGGGAGTGGGTGGGGGGACGGGGTGGGAGACGGCGACTCACCTGTCTGTACAGGATTCAAATTTTCACTCACGTTCTCATCTCACTCACTCATTTGCTCAACTGTTTAATCCTATTAGGTTCACAGGGTGGCTGGAGCCTATCTCAGCCGAAATTGATAGATGACAAGATACACCCAGAGCATCGTAGGGCCGACACACATACAACTATTGACACACACACACACACACACACACACACACCTAGGGGTTATTCGGGACTGCCAATTAGTTGACTGCATGTTTTTGACTGTCGGAGGAAACCAGAGTACCTGAAGGAAGCCAAAAACAAGCATGGGGGGGGGGGGGGGCATGCAAACATCACCCAGAAATAACCCGAGCCTGGGATTTGAACCCGGAACCTTCTTGCTGTGAGGCGGACATGCTAACCAATGTGCTACTGCTCCATTCGATTACGTGGTGGTTCCAAATTGACTCTAGGTTAGAGTGTGAGTATGTGTTGGTCCTGTGATGGCTGTTAAGGTCGTACCCTTACTTTACCCAGCCATCCTGCATCCCTATTAGAATTAAATGATTTGACAAAGGAGAGTATTACTCACTGGTCCAGGTTTTACTCCATGTGTATTAGTCGGAGACTACAATGGATAACAACGTTTATATACTTTAATTATTTTTTGAAGTAAACCTAAACCCATACCAACCTGGTTGAGTGGATCGCTTCTTGCGAAGGTGGTGTTGAATTTGCCCTGTAAAAACCGCGTTAACTCGCCGTGCCCAGGCTCGACTACTACCTCTGTCTTTCACCCCACAGCGTGGCGATGCCATCTTCAATAAAGTGTTACTATCCAGTCTCCCAGTGATGGGCAGATGGGACAACCACTGAAATTGCCTAAATTGGGATGGAATGGAAATAGACCGTCTCAGGAAGAAGCAGTTGAAAGACATACATACATTTATCATATGTATACATGCATAACTACTCAGTAAGGGCAATATACAGGGATCTCTCACTTTCCGCAGTTAATGGGGACCGAGACACCCCCCATGACCGCCGATTTCCGTGACGTAGGATGGACCCCTCCTGATTGACGTATACGTACATGTATGTGTATATAATATCAATAAATACATATTCAACACTATAAACGCTCATAATAAGTAAATAAAATATAAATACACAAACTCAGATGTGCGCGTGCACACACAAATGCGCACTTCACATAATGTAAGTAGTTTTGTTGTGGGTTTTTGGGTTGTTTTATGTTTTTGTTTTGGATTGTTATATGTTTTTGCATAATTGGCCTTGTTTTGCCGCATCTTCTTTAACTTTTTCCATATTTTTCAATGAATACTTTTGAAAAACCAGCAATGCACTGAAGCCACAGAAACCGAAGCATGAAGTAGCGAGGGATCACTGTATGTTTTAAAACCTCTACCACAAAACTTGTGAGTATTGGAAAAGGTACTGTACTCACAATTTCCTTCAGCCTATCTGTCTGTCTGTCTGTGAACAAAATTCTGACCACACACATGCAAGAATTTTCACCAAACTTGATAGCGACACTACACTACCTGAGTTCAACACATGAATTAATTTCAGAACATCAAGGTCAAAGATGGAGGTCAGAGCAATGCCACCGAGTTTCGGAGATAGAGCGTGAAAAACTTCGAAATGAGTGCCAACAGTCATTCTCTTGCTAGGGAACACTAATACTAACACAAATATGGACTTGTAAATGAGACAATTACCTTTGACCTTGAGGGACCCTGAAAGGTCAAATCCCAGCCATCTCATAAATACTTTAAATGAATGAGTTTTTGCTAATTTGGTCACATGCATGTACTGAAAAAAGTAACAAAAAATTTGCCCATACTGTACAGTGTTACTCTATGAACGTCCTCAAGTTTAATCCACTTTTCATGCAAATAAAATGATTACAGAGCACATTAAGTATAAGTAAGAGTCAATAGATTACATCTCCACAGCCCAAAATAATGAACTTTACGTGTAAACCAGTGCTTCTCAAATAGTGCCCCCCCCCCGGGGGGTGGGCGGTGTATGATGCCGGGGGAGGGGGGGAGCGGTGTATGATGCCGGGGGAGGGGGGGAGCACGTTTGACCCTGGGGAACATGCTTTTCTGGAATAGTGTACAAGAATTAAGTGTAATTGCACCTCCACTCCACTAGTTGACAGTGGTGCTCTCATTGTCGCTCTATGGTGTAGCGGTTTTTTGCACAGCAAACGATATGAAGTGCAATAAACAACCTCTCAAGAAAAAATATGGAAGAATTTCTAACAATAACGAAGAGAAAGGTGGAGAGAGACGGAGATATTAAGACATAAATAAGTTGAATGAGTTTAAATAAGGATGTATTTTTTATTTCAGGCACATTGGTGCACTTTAAATATTTTCTGTTACAGATTAAAAAACTATGTTAAAGTTTTTCTTTATGTGTAAATTTAATTATATTTATTTATTTTTAATGTTAATAAAGATAAAATGTTATGCAGAGGTGTACTAATAACAATTTTATAAACAAATAACACTATTTATCGTCGCTCGCAGGATGGGTTGTGAAATGTTTTTTCTTCCTAGAGGGGGCGCCACAGAAAGTAATTGAGAAGCACTGGTGTAAACAGAAATAAAATGAATAAAGTTTGGGTTTACAAAGTTTGGCAGGTTTGTTATGTTTATGAGGTCCAGTGCGTTGTATTAGATTGTTATTGATATAGAAAATGACCGAAAGTCTTACAATGTGTGAGATTATGGTTAGCATTTTAGGAAATGATGTCCTCACCTGACAGCTGATGTAACTTTGTCTGCGCTGTGTGTGTGATTCTGCTCAAGGAGGTAGCCATACTTCTCAAGAAAACCCTGCATAGAAATATACAGCACAGGTATAAACTCCAGGTTCATAAACCGTGGACTGCTCACCAGATCATCGTAGGGCATGTAACCTCGTAATGATAAATATTAATTATGTGGCACCGTGGAAGAACCAGATAACCCAGCCGACCATTACAAGTCAGTGCAGTGCACTATTGCAGACCTTGGGAATCAGAGTACAATCTATAAAGTTGTGATCACAATATTATTTCACTTAAAGGACAATAAGTGTCACTGGCAGTTCAAAGCAGAATGGACAGTCTTAATTTTCATGCAAGAAGCAGATGACTCAATTTCAAAGAGTCTGAGATGCCGCTGAAAGGGAATTGGTCCGTCTGACGATGCGTTGACGAGCGATGAAGTATCTGAAATTGTTCTGAATCAGAACTTGACCAAACATCATACGACAGTGAGGAAAATGTTCACACTGGTGTATTAAACTGATATCTCTATGCAACTCAAACAAGAAGGGTGTTTTGGGCGCTATGGCCTGGTGGTAAAGGTGCTGGATCACCGATCCTAAGGTCTGGGGTTCAAGTCCCCCACAGTGAAGCTAACTGGCACCACTGTCTGTGGTGTGAGATTCATGTAGAAGAACCATTGCTGACTTTCGACAAGAGTAGCTACATAGCTATCAGCGTGTTTCTGCCCGGTGATGGCCTGGCGAGCTGTCCAGGGTGTACTCTGCCGTCGCCCAGAGACGGCTGGGATGGGCAGCAGCCTCCCCACAACCCTGATGAAAAAATTACTTTCATATCTGAATTAGTTGCGTGAAAATTGTAATGTTGGTTCTCTGGTTATTAATTCAGCGAAGTCATTACTGATTTGCAGACTGGAACAATTTTTAAAAATATATATTTTCAAGTGTTTATTTCACAGAAAGATACCATTTCCCAACTTTTATAGATCCATTAAATAAAATAAAAGTTTTATAAAAACAAAAATCCTCGTTTTCGTCTTAAAATGAACTTTTAGTGGGTTGTCTGGTTCTTATACGGTGCTACAGAATTCTCGGGATTGTTAATATTAGTCTTTCAAAACAGAACTCTCAGCTCTGCTGACCATTACCCTGGAGATCGAGGGTTCGAATCCAGGTTGACACCAGAGCCATCCACCATCGAGAGTCCATGAGAGCTAATTGGCTGAGCTCTCATAGGAGGGAGGGACAACATATGCTCCCTTGTGACTCAGTGATCACCAGTCAATCCACAGGTGGCTGTGAGCTCATTCAAACAAATCAGCACTTTCCCTCCAAGCGTGTTAGACAGTAAAGAGGTGGGTGGGGGCATTGCATGTTGGGGCAGGGGCATGTGCATGCTTACGCCCCTTCCTGGATGATGGGTGGTTGGATGTGATAGAGCGGCAACACTTGACGAGGGGAATTTGGCTCAAGCTAAAATTGGGGAGGACAAAAGGGGGTAAGTGTCGAAAAACAGAACCGTCATCATTATATTAATTTAATTTTTCCCCCGAATTGCTTCATCCTTTATATGTAGCCTCGTCTAGCCAGCTCTGGGTGAAGGTAGGGTACACCCTGAACAGTTTGTCAGACAACTGCAGGACCAGCACAGACATACAGAGCCTCACACTCACACCAATGATTAATCAAGATGAGCCTGTCTCTGCACTTCCTAAAATGGCTCTACGTGGAGCTTTTCATGATACTAACCAATCGGCTGTAGTGGGGCAGTGGTGCCTTAGTGGATAAGGTAATGAGTTGCTGATCAGACGGTCAGTGTTCACTCTCCACTATCACCACTGTTGGGCCCTTGTGCAAGGCTCAATTGCTCAGTTGTATTAAAAAAATGATAACTGTCAGTCACTCTGGATACGTGGGTCAGCCAAATGCTGTTAATGTTCTCCGTGCAGTACACTTGGAGGAACTACAGAACTCTAAAAGCCACCAGTTAGAACAGAAGTGCCAATCAATCCCAACCTCCTGATCTCCTCAGAAATCTTCTACTTTTCCTTTCGGCTGTTCCCTTCAGGGGTCGCCACAGCGAATCATCTGCCTCCATCTCACCCTGCATCTTCTTCTCTTACACCAACTACCTTCATGTCCTCCTTCACCACATCTATTAATCGTTTCTCTGGTCTTCCTCTAGGCCTTCTGCCTGGTAGTTCCAACCTCGGCATCCTATTACCAATATACTCACTATCCCTCCTCTGTACATGTCCAAACCATCTCAATCTAGCCTCTCTGACTTTGTCTCCAAAACCTCTTACATGTGCTGTTCCTCTGATGTGCTCATTCCTGATCCTATCCATCCTCGTTACTCCCAAAGAGAACCTCAACATTTTCATCTCTGCTACCTCCAACTCTGCCTCCTGTCTTTTCCCCAGGGACACTGTTTCTAAACCATACAACATCGCTGGCCTCATCACCGTCTTGTACACTTTTCCTTTCATTCTTGCCGATACTTTCCTATCACACATCACACCGGACACTTTTCTCCAACCATTCCAACCTGCCTGCACGCGCTTCTTCACCTCTTTTCCACACTCTCCACTGCTCTGGATTGTTGAGCCACAGTACTTAAAATCCATCACCTTCTTTATCTCTGCTCCCTGTAACCTCACCGTTCCTCTTGGGTTCTTCTCGTTCACACACACACACGTATTCTGCACATGATGTCCTTGGAAATATCAAATAAAATGTTCTTTTGTCTCACTGCTCATGCCTGACCTCACTGTGAGCAAATTGAGAGTTGGGTGGTGATGGTGGCTTTGGAAGGACCTGAGGGCAGGTCAGGGTTTTTCTTGAGTCCTGAAGAGAAGCTACTTGTACATTTTGCCAGGTTTCCAGATGATCAGCTTTGAGTATTAAAGAAAAGCCCAAACCTACGACATGATCACTCAAGCAACCAATTTTTTTTCAGCAGATGAAGGCTGAGGTACACTATATTGCCAGATGTTTTGGAAACCCCGCCCAGTTGGAGTGCCATACACATCCTACTCTTGTATCTGAACGTGCGCATTGTGGTGCCCTGACATCTCAGTGCTGGAATGAGCAATCTTGTGTAGTCTCGTGTCTCCAGAATGCTCTTAAAATCGTCAGAAATTGTCTTATTTACGCTTCTCGGCACTGACATGTTTAATTTGTGACTCTCAATGTCAGGTCTATCTTCTAGGTCTGTTGGGCGATGCCAGTGATGTAGTCGTTAACATGTCTGCCTCACAGCAAGTCGATTCTGGGTTCCATTCCTGAGTGGAGTTTGCATGTTCTCCGTGTGCTTGTGTGGGTTTCATCTAGATTCTCTGGTTTCCTCTGACAGTCCAAAAGACATGCACATTAGGCTTACTCGCTGCTCCAAGATGACCCCAGGTGTGAGTGTAAATGGTTGTGTGTGTTGGCTCTGCGATGGTCTGGCAAGCTACTCATGGCTAAGAAAGGCTCCAGCATCACTACGACCCTAGAACATCATCAAATGAGTAAATGAGCGAGTGTGTGTAGGTTTCAGATACTACAAATTTCTGATGAGAATTTCCCAGCCTCCTCGAGTAGTGGGATGTTCAGGAAATGAGTGAGGAAACAACCAGATGCGGAGAGTTTTTCAAGAAAACAGATGCTTCCTGTCCAGTCGGATTTCATTTGAGTCAATAAAAGAGATTTTGCGTCAGTCGATGATCTCATACGTACAGCTGGAAGACTTTCCTTTGAGTGCGTTCAGTTGATGAATGATGCAACACAAGCAGAGAATATACATACAGCATAAATATTTAAGATAATGGATGGAGGGATTTTTTTGTAATGGATGACTTGGCCACAGAAAAAAGGAAAAAAATGAGCTCAAGTGAGCACGGTATCTCCTCCCGAATAATCTTTCCTGTGAAACTGGATCATGGTACTGATCTCATTTTTACTTTTATAGTTCATAAAATTTGACGGGTAAATATTTTTTTAAATTAATGAGATAATGATCAAGTAAACTGGAAGAGTAAAGAAAAGAAAGTACCTGGTAGCAGTCCCTGTAGGCCTGTAAATGATCTCGGCTGACATCATTGCTGCTTTTAAAAATGGTATTTTTAAAAAATATATTATAACCAATCTTCACGGAGCACCGTATTTATGCAAATGTCCCAAAAAAACCCATGAGTGCCATTTTGTTGTTGCATTTCTGCTCATGTGCCTCATCAGGCAGTCCAATAACTGAGGAAAATGGCCCCCGAGTGGAACATTGACAAGGTGCATGGATTTCAATATCGGAATCACAATTTCAAATTCGAGTCGATTCCATAGCCGTCCGTGATCGGGAGTCCGTGGGAGCTATTTGGCCGAGGTCTCACAGGAGTGACGGATGGCATACACCCACTTTCCTGCCACTCAAAGCAATCACTAGGCAATCACGAGCGTCTGTGAGCTCATTCGTACAAGAGGCGGATAACAGTTTCTGAGGGTGTTAGGTCGCGCCCAAATACACACACGCAAAAGTTAGAAAAGAGGCGGGTGAAAGCATCGGATGTCACAGAGGGGGCATGTTCATGCTTATGCACCTCCCTGGTTGGTGGTGGTCGTGTGATAGATAAGGTAATGCACCTGATGGGTGGGGACTGGATATGACAAAAATTTAGAGGAGAAAATAGGAGAAAAAAATTAATTAATTAAGAAAATGTCAGGAAAAATATAATACGCCTGGCTATCGGGTGTTGAATGCACTTTCACTTTGATGAAAATCTTGTTGGTCAGTTGTTGTTTTTTTGTTTTTTGAAGAGAAATAAGTTTTCGAATACCACAGAAAATACAGGAAGTTATATAATGGCCGTTTCTTTGCTGAAAATCAATGCAAACATTTTCAGAGCTCTGCTTTTAGGCAAAACCTGAATATTTCTATTATGTACAAATCATCCAATCACCATTCTGTGATAAAATGCGTCCACCTGGACCTCATGAATCTTGGCCTATCGGGTCACACCTCAAATGTCTGTGGCCTGGAACCGGTTGATGCAAAACATTGATGTCCAACAAAGAGGGCCAAACAACGAGTGATTGAGGCGAAAAGGAGACCATGCGTCATCCTCTGGTGTAATCAACCCTTGAACAGGAGTCCAACATGTCTGCAAAGAATAAAGAAATTCTGAAAAAAGCGGTACGAAGGCTGATTTCAGAACATTCTGCAAGACACAGATGGCACCATGACATCATCTCCTTTCTGGTCTTTGTCCAGCAAAGCATAAAAAAAAAAATTGAATAAGACACTAATACTGGGGCAGTGGTGACCCGGTGGCAGGGCTTGCTAATCTGAAGGTTGAGGGTTCACGTCCCACTGTCACCGAGTTGTCACTACTGTCCCTCCAGTGCAGCTTATCAAACGCCAGCCATGTCTCTCATTGTCTGTGGTGAGAAGGATGTAAACGATCCGTAGCTGACTGTTGAAAAGAATAGGCCATCGGGTTGCCATCAGCATGTTCCTGCCCTGCAATGGCCTGGCGAGCTGTCGAGGGTGTAGTCTACACTTGAATACATTTGGCTGAGATTGGTGCTCCCAGGGCAGTGGTGGCCTAGTGGTATAGGGCGCTGGATCGCTGATCCAAAGGTTGGGGGTTCGAGTCCCACTCTCCACAAGGTTGTCACTGTCCCCCCCAGTGCAGCTAATTGGGTTATCAAAGGCCGGCCATGTCTCTCACTGTCTATGGTGTGAGGTTCATGTAAAAGAACCATTGCTGACTTTCGTAAAAGGGCAGTGGTGGTCTAGTGGTATAAGGTGCCGGATCGCTGATCCAAAAGTTGGGGGTTCGAGTCCCACTCTCCACAAGGTTGTCAACTGTCCTCCCAGTGGAGCTAACTGGGTTATCAAAGGCCGGCCATGTCTCTCACTGTCTATGGTGTGAGGCATGTAAAAGAACCATTGCCGTCTTTCGACAAGAGTAGGCTGCAAAGCCGTAAGCGTGTTTCTGCCCTGCGATGGCCTGGCGAGCTGTCCAGGGTGTACTCTGCCCTCGCCCCGAGTTGGCTGGGATGGGCACCAGCCTCCCATTGACCCTAATTAGGATGAAGCGGTTACAGAAAATGAACTGAACTTTCGTAAAGAGTAGCTGCAAAGCCGTCAGTGTGTTTCCACCCTGGTGAGCCGTCCAGGGTGTACTCTGCCCTCGCCCGGAGTGGGCTTGGATGTGCAACAGCCTCCCCGCGACCCTATTTCGGATTAAGCAGTCAGAAAATGAATGAATTAACATTGTAATGCTTCCTGAATATAATGTGAGTAGAGAAATGGTATTTTGAGCAGAAGCGATGACGAGCGTGGTCTGTTTTTGTAGAGTTTACACTTTCAGGAAAGCAACAGTCCCTCAAATACAAACATATTACAACTGTAGGGATGAGAAAAACATTTTAAAGCGCAGAATATGTTAAATTTTGAGGTCGACGAAGTACCAGAGCAGGAATCTGATCCTGCAGTGAGCAAAAGGAGAAGACGGTTTCATTTGGAAAGGAGAAGGAAATTGGAGAACATGGAGAGAACCCAACTGGATGCTTCATGGAGATTTGATGAATCTTGACTCATCTTGACATACAGTATTTTTAAAGATAATTAATTTATCTCCTGATGAATGCTACAGCTAATGTGGTTTGGAAAAAATAACAAAATCACGAATAAATCTATTAATCTGTCTCAAAAAAGTGAAATCCTATTTTAGGGTCACATGAAGATTGGACAAAGGTGGGGGGACAACCTGAACAGCTCAGCAGTCCATTTCATGGCCAATACACACACGCAACCATTCATACTCACACCAAGGGGCGACCATGCCCACTCCATCACTTATCCACTAATTTGCTAAATTGCTGAAGCCTACTCCAGTCCCTGGGGAGGATGGAGCCTGTCTCAACTGACTCCGAGAAAAGGCGGGGTACACCCTGAATAGCACACGAGTTCATCATAGGGTTCACAAACAAACACACACACAAAAACATTCACATGTACATCCACATCAAGAGGAAATTTGGAACAGCTGGTTAGCTGTGTATGTCTTTGGATTGCCGGAGGAAACCGGAGCACTGAGAGAAACATGCAAACCCAACACAGACAGTCCTGAACCCGGGACGTTCTTACTGTGAGGCAGATGTGCTAACCACTCCACCACTGTGCTTTAGATCAACTCTCACATTCGGATCATGCTCAAGAGTCGTCGCTGCCCTTTCACTGGTTTAGAGAACATTGAAAGCCAGCTGTTTCAGTGAAACACGGTTGCCAAATATTCATGTTGTCCAGAGGTATATGCATTTTTCTGTTGTCCTTTTTGTTTTCTTCATGTGGGAAGCCATATTTTCTGTTCCATGCCCTAAAGCAGGGACTCCCAATCCTTCTCCTGGAGACCAACCCTAATCATTCCCACTTTACCATCTAGTCATCTAATCATTGCTGAGGACTTTAAAATCCAGAGTTATAGCCTGACTTGATCCGTCACATGGACCACATTGGGGTTGGAGGTAAAGTCCTCAGGAAGGTACAGTAGATCTTCAGGATAGTAAAGCTATATTATTTCCAAGCAAACTCTACATCACCTCACTTCACAGTGTGTGTGTGTGTGTGTGTGTGTGTGTGTGTGTGTGTGTATTTCCAGACCACACATGCTGTACAGACAGATGGAAGTTCAATTTTTTTGAGAGAGTAAAGTCTGTTGGGATTTTTTTTTAATCATTATTATTTGAAACACCTGATTCATCAGAACTTGAGCTTTTCCCATTTTCTGTAATGTGCGGTGACTTAATTCAGCTCTTCTTGGATTGGATGTTCGTCTACTGTAGGCTCCTTCTCAGTGTTTTTATTGGTACAAGTTTATAGTTTACATTTACAGTATTTGTGAGACACCCTCATCCAATTTTCCTTCTTGAACTTACATTTATAATGATACAGTTGAGCATTACATCCGACGTAAAAACCTCTGCCAAATCAAAAACGTGCGAATCAGATGATTCGCTGTGGCGACTCCCGAGTAAAAGGGAAAAAGCCGAAAGGAAGACAAACAGACAGTTGAGCATTAATGGCTTTACTTGGGAGCCCAGGAGTGGAAGCTTGGTGGTATTTGGGCTTAAACCCCCAACCTTAAGATCAGTACAGTGGTACCTCACCTTACGATAGTCCCAGCAAACGAAAAATCCAGGTTATGAAAAACATTTTCCAAAATTGTTCTCCTTACGAAACACGCCAAATGCGCCATTCAAGCATTCAAACAATGCACAAGCTGCTTTCCCACTGACTATCTTCCAACATCCCGCCCTGCTGGCCTCCCATTGGCTAGGAGGGATGACGCAGCTTCCTTCCATTGGCTATTATGGAGCTCCATCTCCCATAACGCTTTTTGTGGAAAGGACAGACTTGCATTATTGTTTTTCTATGAGTTTTTTGACTCAGGCTTTTAACCTTCTATAAACATTTGTAAGATTATAACTCTGCTAAGAACAACACACACGTTTGCGCGCATGCATGCACACACACACACACACACACACACACACACACACACACGTGTGCGCGTGATTCCTGGTGCGAGCGAAAAGAAGCAGCGGGTTCGTGGCATGCGGTTGTGTGATATCGCAAAGGAATATGGCCAAACCAGTCTATCATCGGTACGATATTGAAGCAGAAGGAGGTGTTAAAAGGTATGATTTTATAATTTTTAAAGGGTTTAGGGGGTAGTATTGGGAGCCTTGGAATGAATCACACGTTTTACATGTAAAATGTGGTTCAATTTACGAAAAATCAAGGTCAAGAAAAAGGCTCTGGAACGGATTTATTTTCGTAAGGTGAGGTACCACTGTACGCTGGAGCCTTCACCACTGAGCCACCACTGTTGGGTGGATAGTTATGGTTCAGGGGTCTCAGCATGATGGGGGTCCAACTCATGACCTCACGACATAATCAGTTTGGCTTGGTGATAGCAAAAGCAAGGGTGATGATTTGAGGAGGTAATAACCCCCCCACACCCAAATTCCAAAAACTATAATAAAAAAAGATGTCACTCACATGGACATTCAACTAAAAGGTGATTATTATTCGTATTTTATGTTTTACCGGTTGTTTATAATGGGGTGTTTATCACTCATTCACTTGCCAAACCACTTAAATCATACTAGGGTCACAGGGAGGCTGGTGCCAAGTTCAGCCACAATGGGCAACATACAACCAATCACATGCATTTACACTCACAACCTGGTGAAATTTGAAACAGCCAACTCACTGAATATGCACGTGTTTGGACTATGGGAGGTAACTAGAGGGCGGAGAGGAAACCCATCAAGCAAGGATACATACACACTATATATGCATACATATACATATACATACTGTACAGACACACACACACACACACACACACACACACACACACACACATATATATATATGCATCAAGGGTCAGCTCTGAGCCCCTTCTTGTTTGCTATGGTGATGGACAGGCTGGCAGAAGAGGTTAGACAAGAATCTCCATGGACTATGATGTTAGCAGATGACATTGTGATCTGTAGTGAGAGCAGAGAACAAGTGCAGGAAAATCTAGAGAGGTGGAGGTATGCCCTGGAAAGGAGGGGAATGAAGGTTAGCCTCAGTAAGACAGAATACACGTGTATGAATTACAAGGACCCAACAGGAACGGTGAGGTTACAGGGAGCAGAGATAAGGAAGGTGGAGGATTTTAAGTACTTAGGCTCAACAATGTAGAGTAATGGAGAGTGTGGAAAAGAGGTGAAGAAGCGTGTGCAGGCAGGTTGGAATGGTTGGAGAAAAGTGTCCGGTGTGATGTGTGATAGGAAAATATCGGCAAGAATGAAGGGAAAAGTGTACAAGACGGTGTCGAGGCCAGCGATGTTGTATGGGTTAGAAACAGTGGCGCTGGGAAAAGACAGGAGGCAGAGCTGGAGGTAACAGAGATGAAAATGTTGAGGTTCTCTTTGGGAGTAACGAGGATGGATAGGATCAGGAATGAGTACATCAGAGGGACAGCACATGTAAGACGTTTTGTAGACAAAGTCAGAGAGGCTAGATTGAGATGGTTTGGACATGTACAGAGGAGGGATAGTGAGTATATTGGTAGTAGGATGTTGAGGTTGGAACTACCAGGCAGAAGGTCTAGAGGAAGACCAAAGAGACGATTCATGGATGTGGTGAAGGAGGACATGAAGGTAGTTGGTGTAAGAGAAAAAAATGCAGAGGATAGGGTGAGATGGAGGCAGATGATTCGCTGTGTCGACCCCTGAAGGGAAAAGCCGAAAGGACAAGAAGACGACATACATACATATACTCACACACACATTTTATATATATATATATATATATATATATATATATATATATATATATATATATATAGTGTGTATGTACAGTATGTATATATATGTGTGTGTGTGTAAGTATGGATATATACACATACACTATGTGTGTGTGTGTATGTATATTATATATATATATATATATATATATATATATATATATATATATATATATATATATACATACACACTGTATATAAATAAGTCTAGCTGGTCTGATTCGAAAGCTTTTTACAGGCTACACAGTTGTGTGTATGTGTGTAGGGGGGTCCAGTAAATATAGAGAAGGTACCAAGAACATCTTCCAACTCTGAAGTTCTAATCTGGGCTATTTATTATTTTATTATCAATTGCCGGCATCTGTAGGACTCACCTCGGCATCCCCGGGTTTCAGTGAAGCGCTGAGCGTTTCAGAGACACACACGCACAGACATAACTCCACCTTCAGAAGAAACACCGCAAGCTCCAGCTCCATGTCCGAGCTCCAGGTGTTTCTCACTCCAGGATGAATCCTCTCACCTGCGCCATTGAGTCCACACCAGAAAGTCCCGAGTAGTCCAGAGCACTGAGCAGTTACTCCCCTCGTTCAGAGCTGCAGGGGGAAAGCTGAAAGGAGTGCGAGGACAGGAACCGCCTCCGGACCACAGGAAGGTCAACACTGCTGCACATTTTTCAGCACGTGGGATTTGCTGTGTATACGAGACTTACAGTGCAGCTTAGTGTCCACCGCTCAGATTCAAAAGGATTCTAACCAACAGTTCAGTTTATTCACAAGAAAACCACAATCTGTGTTCATATTATTTTGAAACCTTCCAGAGAGAGAGAGAGAGAGAGAGAGAGAGAGAGAGAGAGACAGACAATGAGTGCGAGAGAGAGAGAGAGAGAGAGAGAGAGAGACAAGATACACCGACAGGAGACAAACACAGAATCATTTAATATTAGTAGTATCAGATCAGACATAATCCAGGGATGACAACAGCAAACTATATTTTCAGATGAAATTAAGTGGGGGAGGGGGCGGGCCTGGGGGCGGGGTCCAGGGCGGAGCCTGTTTGCTATCTACAGTTGGGCAACATATCTAATGTGTAGCCTAATTGGAATATAATTTGTAAATTGTATGTGTTTGCAATATAATATATAAACAGAATTGAGAAATAGGTCAACCATGGCTGTTGGTTTTGTGTTGTATAAATGAAAGATGAAAAAAATACACAAATATTTCTGATAAACCAGTTTATAAATTTATGAAAGATTTTCAACTAACCGTCCCAACCTGCTACTTACCAAGATTTTACCAATACAGATTACTTTTATTAAATTACATTTCAATGGGATTTCACGTAATCGAAACAAATAAATATTTCGTAAGTCCCTCTGAGTGCGCTTGTCTGTCGGCCATAAGTGCAATACATCCGCGAGATCCACAATTGATCAGATCGTTGCAATAAACACACAAGGCCTTCCCGGCGACGTCAGATTTCTTTACAAAACTCGCCTAAAGTTCAGATATGTTCGGAGTCTGTTTGCAGATTTTCACCTCAAATTTCACAACCTTCTGTTACTGTTCCCACTTAAACTTGTTCTTAATATCCTTATCTAGTTCAGAGTTGTGGGATTCCTCTTCTTTCGGTCAAGTTCACACCATTTTCAAGGTTTTCTCAACATTCTCTTCGTAAAAACACAACATGGCCATTAGCATTCAGTCGAGTGACTTTACATTCAGCTTAAAACAGCCAATCAACAAGCAACTTATTATGTGAGGCGCTCCACCTAAAGTAGGCGCTTGTCGCAAGTTCACTTGCTTGTGCTCGAGACAAAGAGTGGCTTATCCAGACTTCTGATCTTTCAAGTGCGCCATTGAATACTTGTTTAGTACTCAGCCTTCAAGGGTCAGAGTCCCAGTCTCCACAAGGTTGTCACTGTCGTTCCCCCCCAGTGCAGCTAACTGGGTTATCAAAGGACGGCCATGTCTCTCACGGTCTACTGTGCGAGGCATGTAAAATAACCATTGCCAACTTTCGACAAGAGTAGCTGCATAGCTCTCAGCATTTCTAATCGGGAGTCGGAGTCATCTGAGGCAGTTCGTTCACAGTAACATTCTGGTAACGTCTGCAGCGGCACTGGAACCCAGTCATATCGACATTTGCCCCTCCATTGGATCCTTCCAGTGGCACCCGGGGGGGGGGGGGGGTCTTGCTGCTTGGGTTACAGCCTGCCCTCCATTACTCCCAACCCCGGCTCTGCGCACTGGAGAGTGATACCAGCCAGAGTGCAGCCATAGTCCTTCGGGACTGACGGAGGCCTCCTCAACCTTCATTTACTCACTTGAAAGATCAGAAGTTCAGAGAAGCCGTGCTTTGTCTCACAAGCACCATACGTCACTTGTGACAAGCGCCAACTGTTGATGGCTCTATACCCCCCTAAAATATTCTACCTGGATTTAGACGATTAACAAATGACCAATTTGAGATAAAAACCACCGTGGAACTCCACAGAAAATGGTCATCGCTGTCTGTCTGTCTTCCTTTCGGCTTTTTCTCTTTTTACTCGGGAGTCGCCACAGCGAATCATCTTGATTCGCACGTTTGATTTGGCAGAGGTTTTTACATCAGATGCCCTTCCTGTCACAACCCTTTTAACAAGGGCCAGAAACACGCTGACGACTTTGCAGCTACTCTTTACGAAAGTCAGCAATGGTTCTTTTACATGCCTCTCACCATAGACAGTGACAGACATGGCCCGCCTTTGATAACCCAGTTAGCTGCACTGGGGGGGACAGTGACAACCCTGTGAAGAGTGGGACTCGAACCCCCAACCTTTGGATCAGCAATCCAGCACCCTATACCACTAGACCACCACTTCCCACAGAAAATTGTCATCCCTAATAAACCTTAACACTCACTTGTACAATGAATGCCCTGACACAACCTTAAAGTAAAAAAAAAAAAAAAAAAAAAAAAAATCTTCAACATCCACACGCTTCAAAAAAGACTCACAAGAGACCAGAGCCATGAGTTTCAGATTACCATGTTAATGAATCTCAGGTCGTAAAATTAAAGTCACACAAAGATAGATTAGAATCATGTTTAATACGACTGTCAAGATTAATTTCAGTCTTACAAAAAAAAAAACAAAAAAAAAACAAAAAAACAAACAAAAAAAAAAAAACCTCTTCAAATGATACAGAACATGTCTACCCCACTCTTACTGTGAACTCTACCAGGTAAGAAAAATTAAAACAAAGGTAACAAAAATAGCAAAAAGTCAACTATACCAACGCTCAATACCCCCCCACCCAGTCCCCCAGTCCCTACAGTAGAAGGACAGCGAGCCTACAGGACCAAAAATAAAATAAAATAAAACCCAACAACAATAATGAAAAAAAAAAAACCCAGTCACTGAAGCAGTACATGAAAAGCTCCGGCAAAAACGTGTGGGAAAATTGATTTTTGTTTTTAGTTCCCTCCATATTACGTCCCCTTCTTTTCTGCCCCCCACCCCACCCTCAAGAAGCCTCTCGGGCAAGAACAAAGTCAGTGATCCTTTAGTATGGCCGGTCTCTCCTTTCCTCTCTGTGGTCCCCTCTACAAGACAAAAAGGGCAGAGTTGATGAAAGTTAATATGAAACGGCTTTTTTGGAAATACAGTTAAAGCGATTTAACTAAAGGAGTGACTTAAATGTCAGCTGACCAAAAAAAAAAAAATTTTTTTACCTTCCACCCATCTTATATCCACCACGATCCCCACCATAACCACCACGGTCACCACCTCTGAAACCTCCTCTTCCACCCCTGAAGCCACCACGGTCTCCTCCGTAGCCTCCTCTACCACCACGGTCTGAGGAGGAAAACCGCAGGTAGAAAGTCACTCTTTGTAAAAACGGTTACAGTTCTGAAGAACGTATTAAGCGCTTTCACCAACCTCCAAAACTGTCTCCAGGTTTCGGTGTGCCACATTTGTTGCATTCATACCGCCGGGCAAAGTTCATGTTTCCACAAGAGCTATTGGGAAGGGATTAAAAAAATTAAGTTCAAGTGCTTTACTCCAATAAGTAACAAAACCAATATGCAAAAGGTCCAAGTTAAATTAGAACCACAACTAACAATCCAGACATTTTACATCTACTTCAGTGTTGAACAACCAAAACACCCCAAGCTTGTATTTTTGCATTAGCCAGTTGGCATTTCTGGCACAAACGCTTAATGTTGCATCATATGAGGTCATGAGAGAACCTAGAGATCCAATATGGAAATGGTAATTAGTATAAATTTTTGAAAAGTGAACTGAAGTTCCATAAATAACAACAACAAAATAAATGTGTTGAAAGAATGTGAAACTACAGTGCTTTACTGCCCCCTGGTGTTCAGACTGATATTGCTCCATTGTGCCATTCACTTGCGACATTGATCTCAAAATTCTGGTACGTTCTTCTAATCTGCCTGTAGATATTCAAACCACAATTCAGCTCACACTGGAGGGGGGGAAAAATCTTCCCCATGATGAAATGTGACAGATGCTATGTTATTCAGCATCTTAAAGCTGGGGTTGGTAATCTGGAAAGCTATTGAAATTTAAATTTCTTCAGAACACCCGTAAACACTTCCCTCAAAGGTTCTTCCAAATCCACCACCCCTCCACACCTCAGCTCCAGTTTGCTGCCAGTTGGTGCATGGCCAGGTGAGACAGCAGTATACAAGACATTTCTCAACAAACAGGATCACAGTAGCCACCGACACCACAAGCCTCATTTAAAACTTGATCTAATCACCTGTTGGGACAAAGCCAATCTCCTCCTTTAACATCAAAATTGGGACCGCCACCAAAGCTCCCTCGGCCTCTGAAACCTTTGAGGAGAATAATTGTGTCATACTTTGTACCACAAAAATATTAATTGGTAAATTGTCCATTTAGGGGCAAAAGATTGCATTTTTAAACAAAGTACCGCCGCGTCCTCGCCCGCCTCCTCCTCCCCCTCTCTGGGAGAACTCTGCACGTCGTGTGGCAAAGGACACCTTAATTGGCTTTCCGTTGAACTCCTTGCCTAGAAATCAGAGGAATATGGTTAAAACTAAATCAGCACATGATTTTATAAGCAGATGCGATGCATACTAAAACATTTAAACTCACCATCAAACCATTCAATGGCTGCTTTAGCTGATGGAGGATCGTCGAATGAGACTGTAGCTTCACCCTTTAGTCTTCCGGTGGCTTTATCAGTGTACAAGTTAATCATGGGCTTGCCAGTCTTTTTATTCACCTGAAAAAAAAAAAAAAAAGGAAAAAAACATAAGTGCTGTGAAATTAGACCGCTTGAGTACCAAGACAAAAGCATTCATTAAACCTGCCTTAATAATTCCAATCTGTTTGAAGTAGTCAGCAACTTCATGAGGCGTGACATCCTCGCCAAGGCCTTGGACAAAGATTGTGTTGTTGTCCGAGTTGTCCTGTTCCTCACCTACCAAAAAAAAGAAAAGAAAAAAAGGCACCTCATCATCATACATGAAGCAAAAAAGAAAAAGCACACCACGCTACAACACAGACTTGTCCATGCTTCTTACCTGCATCATCCTTTTGACTGTAGTCTCTGGGTCCTGAAAAACAGGAAGATAGGAGAGGAAAAAACCATGAGCAACAGAAGATATCAACCTTCACAAGATATACAACATCTATGAAAAAAGTATCTAAGGATATGCTTGACTTTTGACAGCTATACACCAGGTTTCACCAAATGTCTGCATCCTTTGTCATCACCTTGTAATACCACAAATGATCCTGTACATTAATCATAAACCCCCTTATAAAGCTTGTGCTAAAGCCATATGCTCCTTCTTCGCCATTGGCACAGCTGGCATCCAGAACGCTGGCATGTATTTATTTTTAAGTCAAAAAGTCCTCATGCAGCAAATACCATTACCGGTAAATGAGGCGTTACATTTTAACCCAACAGCATTTACCAAAAAAAAGAAAAAAACCTAACAATGGCGGGAGATATTTTTTTTGTCAGTCCAAAAAGGTGGCTGTCAAGAGTTCACTGTTCTTTTGCCAGTTAAGCTTTTCTCTTCATTTTCCCCAACTGAGACAGTTCTGATGCTCATCACTTACCACCGTAATTTTTGTAGCCACCACGGTCACCACCACTGCAGAGGAAAAATGGAAGATGTGATGGCTTTCCTTTGTCGCAACCTGGGAGCTCAAGACTCCCCACTTATATGCATTGTGTCCTGTCATGGTTCAACTTCGTTGTTTTTTTTTTTTTTTTTTTTTTTTTTAAATAAAACAAGCAATGTCTCCCGTGTTTAAATACACTGCCTAATTTCGCCAATGGTGTAAGTGACAATTGAAAAATCGAGAGACATTTTACTTTCTTCCAATTTAGGATTGGGTGAAATTCAACTGGGTTAGTATGAATGACTCTTAGCCAAACCCAAGCAGAGAGCATGGAGGATTTCCCTCCCAGCCCACTCATCAGAGGAAGGTGTCTAAATTTAGATGTCTACACACTAGCTGATGCACTCCAAGTTGAGCGCACTTTATTTTCTTCCATTGAGTGCTTATATGAGCTCCAATGGTTGAGGTCCAAGTTTAATTTCATTCACTTTGATACCTGTAGTATAAAATGTAGACCATGTTAACACAAAAGCATTCGACTCCATGTTTAAAAGAAATACAACACTTCATTACACCGTTCTATGGGGAATAACTGAATGATGAACTTCTGCTTCTGTGGCATAAACTATTCTGAATACATTCTCCAAAAACAGATTTAAAATC
Organism: Plotosus lineatus; assembly: GCA_024760905.1. Lineage (NCBI taxonomy): Eukaryota > Metazoa > Chordata > Actinopteri > Siluriformes > Plotosidae > Plotosus > Plotosus lineatus. The sequence goes on along the minus strand of CM045743.1, from coordinate 37,185,186 downwards.
TATACGGGTTGCCAAAACTACAATAGTAAAATTATTTTTAGTAAGACCAAATTAAAGTTCTAAACTTTTAGATATAGCATTTGACACTGGGTCACTTCTTGGCTCACCAAGATCAGAACCTTACCAAACGAATTTAGACCTTAACCCTTACCCTGTCTGTCTGTCTTCCTTTCAGCTTTTTCCCTTTACCCTATATATATTTATATATACACACGAAAAATTAATATGGTGACCGAGAAACTAGGGAACACTTATGTAAAAATAATTTCTTCAGCAGCCTTTGTGTTCGAGTGTCAGTGACCCAACCAGGAATCAAGAGGTGAATAGTAATAAATTGACAGACCAGTTCAGGTTACAACCTGCGTTCTGACCGAATCCTGTGATCTGCCATTGTATAACCCTAAAGAAAAACGGATCATAACAGAGCCGAACATAAATTCTTGCACTGGTATCTGGAAATACTATTCTTGTGTAGAGCAACAAGGGTGTCCCCTCACCCAAATAATATCTAACATTTCTAAAACAAAACATCCCATGACATAATTTACGTTTATGATAATTACCAAAATATAATTCAACACCAACATTACTGTGAGAAACATAAGGCAGTGTAAAACCTACCAAATCTTTTTCTGGCCATGTTATGGTGTTCTGATGAAGCAAAAAAACTCCATGACTGTGACCATGTAATACTCTCAACTTAAGCACATGTGACTGAAGAAATGAGGAATTGATAAATTATCTACCGTCAGACGAAGAACTGTGCACATCCATCAAGCAGAACTAGCAGTAGGTAACGGTACCTGTTGGAGGAGGTAGGCTTTCAAACTTACCCCATACCAGAAGGAGGGCCTCCTCCTCTTCCACCTCGGTCAAAGCCACCTCGATCATAACCCCCACGGTCATAGCCTCCACCACGCTCATAGCCTCCACGATCATACCCGCCACGTCCTCTGCCCCTGTAACCCTCAGACCTGTCACCTCCATCACCACCGTACCTCCTCCCATCATCTATTTCAAAAAAGTGGGGGGGGGGCACATGGCAGCAGATTTCAAATTAATCCGATCATTAAATTCACCAATACTTCAACACTGCATAAGATTAGAAGTTCTACTAAAGCATCTTAAGCCAGAACACCCCCCCCCAACCTCAAAGCTCTCTAAATCTGTAAAACCTCATCACACCTATTAAGAGGTTAAGGAAGAGTAGCATTTAACAGCACCTATGGACACAGTAATTTTTTTTTAATTTGATACTGTATTAAGGCAGTGAGTGAAATTAATTCCTGTGCATTTAACCCATCCAAAGTGAGCACACACAGAGTGCCCGGAGAGCAGTTGGGGTGCCTTGTGCCATTTATATGGAGGAAAGGAAGGTGCTGCTCAATTTTTCGTGCTCATTTGGGAATTAAACTAGCGACCTTTCACTCCTAAAACTGCTTCTTTAACCAGTAGGCTATGGCTGCCCTCCTACAACTACCTGCCCAAAACTTTCTAGCAGCACAGTTAGCATTTAAATGCACATCAGCATGATTAATTACAAATATACCTGACACATGCAAACATTACCATCATTACGCCTTCCATAACCTCCGGATTGACCTCCATATGATCCTCCAGACTGGCCAGGTCCTCCTTCAGACTGCCCATATGAACCTTGTTGCCCGTAAGAGCTTTGTCCATAAGAACCTTGTTGCCCATAAGACTTTGCTCCATACCTTAAGAGAAATGAATACATCTTTTAGAGTCCAGTAATGATTGGATTCAACAACAACAACAAAAAAACTATACAGATTTACCCTGAAGAAGAATCAGTGCTTTGCTGCCCATAACCTTCATAGCTCTGTGGCTGTTGTCCATAGGCAGAGTAACCTTGTGATGACTGACCATAACTTTCTGAAAAGCAGAACCACCAAAGTAGAACAAAAACTACAGGAACACAAGAAGAGCTTTGAAAAATTAATCTGAACCTATACATACCTGACTGTCCATAGCCCTCATAGTTCTGTCCACCAAACGAGTTGCCTCCATTACCTTGTCCATAGCCCTGAGACTGAAGGATCAAGACGTATGAACACTTGCTTCAAATCACAATCTAATCAAGCAAGAGGTGATCGTAACATGAATATATTATTATGGTTAAGTTCAGCTCTTACCTGCCCACCATGTTGATAGCCCTGGGATCCACCAAAGGAGCCATAGCTTTAAGGTTCAGGGACAAGAGGAACATGTCAACCACAAACAAGACAACAAAGCATACAGATGTACAGGGCTTCACACAGAATTTACAGGTTGGAAAACCGGTCACACAAAATATTTGATTGCCAAACAACCTTTATGAATTGATAAAATAGATTAATAAAAGCCAAAAAAAGAAAAAGAAAAAAAGAACAGCACTTGCCTTGGTGGAGCTCCAGGCTGCCCGTAGCCTGAATCTATGAGGGGGAAAAAACCCAACAAATTATAAAATAATAAATCATACGGTTCACAAGTAAACAAACGAAGCAACCACAAAACAACTATATAGAGAACTCGATTCCTCAATAACAAGGCGCCTGTTTTGACCAAAAAAGGCGGAGGCCCAAATGGCTTCCCTCTGAAATATTACCTCGATAATGTGACCACATTTCACGTACATTCAGAAATTCTACACTGGTCCAAAAGCCCTACATCTGCGTCGTGTACAACACACGTCTCTAGTACTAGAAAGCCATTTTGCCCGCGACCCTCTTCCATTTGAGCCAACGGTATACCGCTCGAGAACATAAAGAACACCACGCCGCCAAACAAAAAAATGGCGGCGGTATACATATTAATTTAGTTTACAGAAAACCAAGCCACAAAGCCATGAGAATCGAACGGATATTAATTAAGTCAATAAATATAAACATTTATGTAATTTAGACAACATATTTCCCTGAGGAAACCGCGAGCTAAAAAGCTAGCCTAGCTACACGAGGCCATCGACACCGCCTTTGCTAACCAGCTAGCTAGCCAGCCGTATATCAATCGTAAATTGCTATTTTAAGTCACACATAACTCAATACATTTCGTTATACTCATAATAATATAACTCGGTCTAACCAAAATGAATATAAAACTATCATACCCGAAGCCATAATTCCGTTTAAAATTAAAACTCAAACTCCTCTGTCACCGCTTTTACGTTAAAAACCCTGTAGCGCGAGCACACGCACTGCAGTATTTATTAACTGTGACGTATAGCTGGGCGATACCAAGTCTGCCGGTCCACGAATGTGTTTTTATCTTTAAAATAAACAAATTGCAACAAATTATTCACTACTAAAGCTTAATACATCACATTTGATCTATCTTGATTAAAATTGCGTTAAAAATTACATTAATAACGTTAAATTGATATGTGAGAAAATATACCCCAGCCAGAAAATGGTACCGTCTTAGCGCCTTTTCCGAAACCGATCACGTGACGCTTCATTCTGGCCTGCACTCAATGGGCTTTTTCAAGCTTTCGACTCATAACCGATGCAAGCGGTGTACACAAAGCTGCTCAGCGCCATTTTACGGTTTTTTTTATGACATCATAATCGCTATCAAAACATATTTTACCGGATCATCCACTTATCTACCAAACTGGTTCGTTAAGGTTGCAGGGAGGCTGGAGCCTATCTTAGCCGACACTGGGAAACACCCTGAACAGCTCGACAGTGCATCACATGGCCAACACACATAACCATTTCTACTCGCATACACACCTAAGGGGCAACTTGGAACAGCCAATTTGGACTGTGGGAGGAAACTCAAAGGAAATCCACTCAAGCATCAAAGCACCTCACAGAAATTCCCAGGAGCTTCTTGCTGAGAGTTGGACTTGCTGACCACTAGTTCACAGTTAGCACATCCACCTCATAGCAAGAAGGTCCTGGGTTTGAGTCCTAGCCAACCTCTCTGCCACCATATATTACTAAGCGGCTCAGTGAATGACTGAGACATGTCGTTTGCAACAATATCTAGTATGTATATAATAAATATTTCCATTACTGAGTTATACTGCATTACTGAATGTTATTGAATACGAATCAGTTGGAAACAGTCCAATATGCATGGCTCTGAGCTCTCATTCATTCTTTTTCGAAGCCGCCTAATCCTAACTACGGTCATGTGGCTCTGGCGCCCATGACAGCAGACTGTGGATGAGGGTGGGGTACACCCTGGGCAGCTCGCCCGGTCATTGCAGGGCCAACACACACACACACACAATCATTTATACTCACATTGATGCATGTTTTTGGATTGTGGGAAGAAACCGGCGTACCCAGAGGAAACCCATACAACCAAATACAAACTCCACACAAAAACGCCCAAGACCTGGACTCGAATTTAGGACCTTCTTGCTGTGAGGTGGATGTGCTAACTGCTGTTAATCAGAATCCGACTCTCCTTGGCCTAATTTCAAATTTGACATATACGACTAGAATTTGGGGAAGAAAAAAAAAAGTGGAGGTACGAAATAATAGGTATGATTTAGAAACTAATCAGTAAAAAACTGCACCCTCTAGAGCAAAGGTGTCAAACTCATGCCACAAAGGGCCATGAGGCTGCAGGTTCGAGTTTCAACCAAGTCGCAGCACACCTGACTTGGTTCATGTAAACAACTGATCCGAGTCTTCAAGCACTTGATTGGTCAGCCTCTGTACAGAGCACACAGATTGACCAATCAACTGCCGGAAAACTCCAATGTTTGTTTAAACGAGCGAGTCAGGTGTGCTGCTGCTTGGTTGAAACACAAACCTGTAGCCACATGGCACTTTGTGGCATGAGTTTGACACTTGTGCTCTAGAGTGTTGTCTATTACCCCCATTATCTTCCTAATTTAGTCATATATCCAATTCTAGGCCATCAGGTATCGTCTTCCCTGTCACACGATCAACCACCGAAGAGGGAGGGGTGAACGCATGCACATGCCCCATCCATGACCACCCGCCTCTTTTCAAACTGTTCACCATGTGTATTTGCGGGGTGGTCTAACACACTCAGAGGGAAAGCGCCATCTGCCCCCCTCATACAAGTGAGCTCACAGACAACTGTTTGCTGTGAGTGACAGGGACGTGAGTGTATGTCGTCCCTCCCTCCCTCCCATGAGAGCTCAACCAATTAGCTTCCATGGACTCCCAACATTGGACGACTGCAGCATTAAAGTGGACACTAACTTCTAAGTGTTAAGTCATTTTTAACAAATTGACCTCTGTGACCTTGAAAAATACTGTAGGTCAAAGTGACCCAGTTTCTACACGCGGATAGGGTGTGCCACAGGGAGCAGTCAACATAAATATTAACAAGATCCATTAAGAACTCGCACTGCTAGTGTGTTAGCAAGAGGTGTCTGCGGCGGCAGGCACTTATGAAAACATACAGGTGGTATATGCTTCCCGTGGACACAAATAAATAAATAAGGTCCAGTGAAGTTGAATGAAATTAAAATCCATTTTATTAATTTAAAAAGACATGCTTAGATTGCCGAACTATAGGAAACATTAATTGCATATAAAACTATATGATGCTGACAAAAATAAGTAACAGCGACTGTACGCGTTTATGCTTAATATACTTTCTTTGAAAATAATGCATTCGTCATAAGCAGTGTTCTTTAGAATTCATTAATTTCATTTATAATCATGAGGCAAGAAAATGTTTCCATAAGGCACGTGTCGACCAGTAAACAAACAAACACAGACAGTCTGAAATTTTGCAAGTTGATGTTTACAAGGGAGGTTAAGTAGAACAGCTCTGATGCTGCCTCGCAGTCATAACGATAACACGAACACTGGCTGGGAATGTACACATCCTCATTCGTATAACAGATGCAAGCAAACCTTGGTTTTCGAAAACACTTTAGACATCGAACAGATAAAAAATTCGGAATTTTTTTTGTCCCAGGAGTCCAACGAAATTCGGAAGCCGAACGTGAAACTAACGAGAGACACCAAGCTCGAGAGAAGTCGAGAAAAAATGAGACCGAGAGGAAGGTGAAACGCACACTTCCCAGAAGTCCTGCACCTTCAGGCAGAGCAGAAGCCGACGTTGGAGGAGGAAATGTCTTCTGAAGAGGATGAGGGAAGGAAGGATGCCCTAACTTCAGTTACGTGCTATTCAGTATGTGCTTGAAATGGAATGAACTGTATAGCTTTGTTGAGCTGTATCACCCTGATCAACCAAAACTAGTAGAGCTGTGAACACCTTTAATGATGAGGTCATTTTGAAAAGGCAGAAACAAACCATGTTAGAAATGTTTTTCAAGAAAAGAAAGGGACATCCTGTAGGACAGTCATCCACGCCAAAGCGAGTAGCAAGAGAAAAAAATATATATATATATATATAAAAAACCACCTTTGGCTGATTCACCTGAAGCTGTTATGGAAGGGGATCCTCCTCCTCTCTCCCGCTCCAATATTTACATATGACAACTGCACACCACCACAAAGGTAAAAATTCTTATCTTTATTGTTCTTTTGATTTACCTGTACTGTGTTTTTTTTATTTTAGTGTACTGTATTCAATAATTTTTCACTTAAATTGCGTACGGTACCGTAAACTTCTGTTCAAAAGACGATGGAATGGATTAAGACCATTTACATTATTTCAGAGATCACAGCAAGGTTTAAGGAAAAAAATAGAGGAAACTGGTTGAGAAATAGAGGAACTGAATTATTTCAGATGGGGGGAGGAGATCAAAGGGGCCACAGGGCCTCTGAAGCTGAAAAAAAAATAGCGGAATTCCGTTAAATAGTGGCGATCTGGGATCCCCGCTATTCGTAATGGAATAAAGTAGATTTGGAATTAGACCAAATCGCTACTTGAACAGCCTTCTAGAACAAATTGTGGTCGGAAACCGAGGTTTGCTTGTACAGATCGTCATAATACAAGAGTCAAATGGAAATATAAAATGGTAAAATGCTTTGAAGACTCAGATTGGAGTTAAAGGAAAAAAAACAACAACAAAAAAAAACACTTGAAATCACATTGTCTGACATGACACCAATGTGTGAGACAAACTGCTATTAACTAAAAGGAAAAAAAAAAAAAGATTTTAGCAATAATATCTAAATAATATTCAATATTATCTGGTGCCCTGTTACTGATTCTTACACAGTTGACTACATAAAATATAAACCTTTTTTAATACAGGTGACAGTACAAATACCATCATGTGCATAGCTCTAATGAACAGGACTCCTCATTATCCATCATCATCATCACCACAACCCATCATCAGATCACTCAAGTTAGTTTATACTGCAAATTAGTATTTATTTTGATTCCATATATAAAGTCTATGCATAAGATTCAACAACATCTTCAGTAGCTCAAGATCATAGCACATGAGCCCTCTTGTTTACATTACTGAGATCTTATTCCATGTGTCACCAATGAATATTTGGGTAGAAATCTTACAAGACACGGGTATGAAATATTATCTATGTACATTTTAACAGTAATTCAATCGAGACAGACTCAACTCGAACCATGAGCACCTGCTATGAACTTCACTTAATGGGATGTGTGCCTGTGTTTCCTTTACAAAGTTCAGATATATTCAACTGGCTGGTAGAAGTTCTGAAAACACTACAAACTGAAATACATGTAGACTTTGAGCGAGACTCTTTAACTCCAGACGTCCTGCGAGTACCGTCCCTTGGTCATCAGTTTCTTGATGTAATCTGTAGCCTCGGAGCGGGTCATGCCGCCGAGTTCCTCGGCTATCTCGTAGAAAGCCGTCTGCACGTCCCTTGCCATGTTGCGTGCGTCTCTGGAATAACAGCACATTGAACAGGCCATGAGCAGTCCATATTTACCATGAGCAAACAGTTACTAGAGCGAGATACATGATACACATTCTGATCAGGTAAAACAAGCTCATCTGGCTCGATACTTTATTCTGACATCATTACACTGCCACGACAAAAAAAGGTTTCATCTGCAGTCAAATACGCAAATATTTAACCCTAGCAGTGCCAAAGCCAAAAAAAAAAAAAAAAAAAAAAAAATCGGCTTTAGTTTACGTTCTCAAATGCCAAAGCCGAAAAAAAATCTGCTTTATGCCACACACTAATTCATTGCATTCACCATCTGTAAATATTGCACTCTCACACACAAAAGTGACCGTGAAGCCTTTTTTGATGGGTAATTATCCTATTATAATGTTATTTGGTCTAAAAATGAACCAATAAACGCTGTCCTTGTAAAAAGAAACGTCGCATAAATTAACATTCAGAAAGCACGTGAGACTGTCAGATAATGACATAATGGCGGCGCAAAATCACTTTCACGTTCAGGCAGCTTGGATTCCGAAGATGAGATCACACTCAATATTATGTGAAACAACCTAAGATAACTTGATGGTAGTGGTAGGCCTCCGTCAGTCCCGAAGGACTATGGCTGCGCTCTGGCTGGTACCCCAGCTGGTGATACTCCCCAGTGCGCAGAGCCTGGGTAGGGAGTAATGAGGGACAGGCTGTTACCCAAGCAGCACCGGCGCCACCGGAAGGATCCAATGGAAGGGCAAATGCCGATACGACTGGGTTCCAGTGCCGCTGCAGGAGAGAATCTACGGTCAATTTAGAACGGCCAATTAACCTACAGTGCACGTCTTTGGATTGCGGGAGGAAACCGGAGCACCCGGAGGAAACCCGCACAAGCACGGGGAGAACATGCAAACTCCACACAGAAACGCCCAGGCCGGGAATCGAACCCAGGCCTTCTTGCTGTGAGGCGGACGTGCTAACCACTACGCCACCGTGCCGCCTAAGATAACTTGATACAGTTGTCCATATTACATTATATATACACATACATACATACACAGGGATCCCCTCGCTACTTCGTGCTTCAATTCATGCGGCTTCAGTGTATCTCGTTTTTTTAAAAAAAATTAATTAAAAAAATAAGGAAATTAAACAATTTACATAAACAAACAAAAATAACCCAAAATCTCCAATCAAAACTAGTTACATTACGTGAGTTGTGCATCTGAGTGTGGACACGCGCATCTGTGCACGTGCGTCTGGTATGTGTGTGTATTTTATTTACATCTTATGCATTATTTTTGAATGTTTAATTGTTATTATAAGCATTTATAGCATTGAATATGTATTTATTGATATTATATACACATATCAGTAAGGAGAGGTGTTGGGGGTGTGATTACATTCTGATCACATGACCACAGTTACCCACTTGAAATCATTAAAAATATGTTTTCATAAGAGTAAGTTAAGTCTTATCATAGAAATGAGGATATGACATTCAAACTGTTAATAAACAATTATAGCGTAGGCCTCCGTCAGTCCCGAAGGACTATGGCTGCGCTCTGGCCAGTATCCCAACTGGTGATACTCCCCAGTGCACAGAGCCTGGGTAGGGAGTAATGAGGGACAGGCTGTTACCCAAGCAGCAAGTCCCCCCCTGTCTCGGCGCCACCGGAAGGATCCAATGGAAAGGCAAGTGCCGATACGACTGGGTTCCAGTGCCGCTGCAGGAGAGAAACTACGGTCAATTTAGAACGGCCAGTTAACCTACAGTGCACGTCTTTGGATTGCAGGGGAAACCGGAGCACCCGGAGGAAACCCGCACAAGCACGGGGAGAACATGCAAACTCCACACAGATACGCCCAGGCCGGGAATCGAACCCGGGTCTTCTTGCTGTGAGGCGGACGTGCTAACCACTACGCCACCGTGCCGCCAAACAAACATATAAACAATTATATATTATATAAACAATTATAATAGCTCAACATATTCAGAATATAGCAAGAATCGCCATTTTTGTATATGCTAGTGGAGTTGATGTTTTTAGCCATAAAATATTCAATATATGAGATATGAAGGAATTTTTTTGTGTTGATTTCATCTTGACATTTGGAACAACTTGGCTATCTCTATTTTTTCCATTTATGAAAACAGGAATCATATAATCTCCTCCTAAGGAAATGTTAACCAAGAGAAAATGTGGTGGCCATCTTGAAATTGAGGTCATATGACCCAAATTTGACCTCAGTGACCTAAAAAAAATTTTGTTTTTAATTTTTTGGAAAGGCCTCTATATAAACTACATATAACGTAAGGTTATATAATGCTATTTATTTGGTAGTTTCTGCATTCAATATCAAATAGGGAGGTAATTTCACTCAAAATGCACGGCATTTTGAGCTTTAACATTGGGCACTTCTCAGGTTAATAGTCTTTAGTTGGATAATTAGTTCAGTCGTTAATGTATTTAAACTGGAAGCAATTCTTTTAATAACATATTTTGTTTCATTCTTGTGGAAACTAAATGCACTAAAACTAAAAGCATCAAAAAGTATCTTGCCTTATATGAGCTGGATGATACATGCCCTATTCTTGCAACTTCACAGACTTGTAAAAATGAACGTTTTTTTCAAACTGGCAAACTTTGAAAACTGTACGTAAAAACCACCTGACAATGAAAACCTGCATCTATTTATGTCTAACAGGAGAGTATGGAAGACATGCGTTTCATTAAACTTTACTGCTTTATGACACGGGAGAATTCTTCAAGGAAGAAGACTTAGGATCTTGAGAACATAATCAGCTTTTTTTTTTGGATAGTTAGTTTCAAGAGGGGAAAAAAAAAAAAAAACAGTTGTTGATTGAATGAAAATTAAAAGCTATTAAAAAAAGTGTAAACAGGAAATAACTAACAGAGATACAATGTAACTAGTATTTTCTTAAATATATAAAAACTACAGTTGCATTCAGAGTGCAAAGTACCTCAGTCCCTCAGCATGGACAATATAGCAAATAGACTATATAGGAGTTTTAACTGGCGCAAACATTACAATGTTATGCTGCCCCATGAATTAACCAATAATAAACTAGACAGAAACTCAGCTGGGGAAATCATTGGGACAAACAAACAAACCCATACAGAGAGTAAAAATTTGAACCATAACGATTCCTAGTGGACATGTACTAGGACTAGTAAGGGACATGACCTATGAGCTTTCCTGGCCACTTACCCACAGATATAGATATGTGCATTTTCCTTATGTATCTGCCTCCAGACATCTGTCTTGTTTTTCTTCAGGAGATGTTGCACATATATCTAGAAATGTTACAGAAAAAAAATTATTTTCAGTGGATTTCAACACGGACATTCAAAGATATCATAAATAAAGTAGTACTTTACATTTAAATAGTTTTTTTAAGCTCCCACCCAAAGTGGCTCAGGTGCTCTGGGAATCAATTCAATCTGCCCATTTCACTTTAATTTCGGGATGTTTACTTGCCGCGTGCTCACGTTTTCAAACTTGCTATGCTGATCTCTACTATGAGTGCTGGGAGAAATTTGTGCGTGTGTCACCTTGACGTACTTTTCAAGGTCACAAAGGCAAAACTGTACACAGCGATCCCTCGCTACTTTGTGCATCAGTTTCTGCGGCTTCAGTGCATTGTGGGTTTTTCAAAAATATTCATTGAAAATTAAAAAAATAAGGAAATTAAGGAAAAAATTGGGAAAAAGTTATGAAAAATGCCACAAAACAAGGCCAATTATGCAAAAAAAACCACAAACAAACAAAAAACAACCCAAACCCTCCCAACAAAACTACTTACATTTTTGTGAGATGCGCACATCTGTATGTGTTTACTGTATTTATATTTTATTTACATCTTATGTATTATTTTTGAATGTTTAATTGTTATTATTAAAATTTATAGCATTGAATTTATTGATATTATATACATATGTACGTACACGTCAGTCGGGGGGGGGGGGGGGGGGGGGTTGATCCTACATCGCGGAAATCGGCGGTCGCGCTTAGGTCTCGGTCCCCATTAACCGCGGAAAGTGAGGGATCCTTGTATTTGGTTTCAAGATATTTGATACTTGCTGCGTGCTGAACATGGGGCTCTCAGACTTGCTGTGCTTGTTCAATACCAGCATATTTTTTCAGTGGAAGCATCTGGTCCCCTGTGGCCCATTTGTTTACTTTGAAGAGTAAAAGAAATTACACGATCGCACTATGGTGTTTTCACTGAATTTCATCCCATTCATTCATTTTGTAAACCGCTTAATCCTAATTACGGTTACAGGGAGGCTGGTACTCTTCTCAGCTGACTCTGGACAAGAGCAGTGTACACCTTGGAGAGCTCGTCAGGCCATCACAGGGACAACATTCACACAATCATTCACACTCACACGTAGGGGCGATCTGGACCAGCCAATTAACCTACTGTGCATGCTTTTGCACTGTGGGAGGAAACTGGAGTACCCAGAGGAAATCCACTCAAGCATGAGAAGAACATGCAAAACCACACAAAAATGCCCAGGCTGCAAATCGAACCCAGACCTTATTGCTGTGAGGTGGACATGCTAACCACTACACTACCGTGCTGCCCTTGAATTTCATATGATTTATGAAATTTTATCTGATCTTCACCATTTTTTTTTAATTAATTAATTTGACAACGGAGACGTACTAAACAGTGGACTCTACTTCAGCATCAGGCCCGCAACATTCAGGCAGATTTTAAACACCATCTGGACGGTGCACTTCCCCAGCCTGAGTCGTAGCCTGTGAAACTGGGCTTACTTTTTTAAAATCTACTTTACGCCTTTCTTATCATTTCCATAAGTTTATGCCCCCTCCGCCTCTCTCATCCTCTTGGCTCATAGCTGGGAAAGAGGAGGTGGACGTAAAGTTTTCAAACAGCCAGCTGTTTAAGAATTTAAATGCCTGGAACTCGACTTCTATCCTGAGACACAATCCTAATTTGTTTCACAGGTACAATACAATGGCTTATACTGGGCTCATATGTTTCCTTCCTTCCAAGCTCGGTTATGTGGGTTTGTGTGTGTGTGTGTGTGTGTGTGTGTGTGTGTGGGGGGGTTTGCCATACCTTGTGGTCTTGGTCCCTCGAGAAGGCTACATTAAGAACCAGCACATCAGACTTCACAAATGCCCCCAGTTTCTCCTCGTACAAGAAGTCTTCGGCTTTATGACGACAGCCGTAGTACAAAATTGTCTCTCCGACGTCCTTACCTGAAAGCAAAACAAATGTATTTGACCAGTTACTAAATTAAACTGCAAAAGCAGCAATATTGGGAGGTTTCTGAAAGTTTTGGGGCCTGTGGTGTACTGGTTAGGCAGCTGGGCTCATGGTTGAGAGGTTGTGGGTTGCGAAGATCCCTGGGAAAGGTCATAAGCACAAGTATGGCTTTGTCCACCCAGCAGTATCAATGGGTTTGAGTAAATTATACCTGGAAGGTAACTTGTGATAGACTCACATCCCATCTAGGAGTTGAACTCCTATTTGCTTCCTGCTATAGAAACTGTTAATAACCTCTGGTTTGAAGAGTCAGTAGACTTGGGTGTAAAATCCCAACTGACTTGCCTCTGGAAATTTTGGACCAAACCGACCAATTCTTCTGTTCTTTTCTATATACTGAAGTCATTCAGGATCGAGTTCAAAAGATGGGACACGTGACCATAACTTCCTCTTTTAATTCCTGAATCAACCTCAAATTTTATTTTAGCTACGTTAAGCACCTTACAACATAAGCCTTTTGCTTGAGGCAATATGTTTTCCAACAATTTTGGAACATGTAATTGACAGATATTTCTTGCTTGCTGTTAATATTTCATAATGCGTGCCCAAGGTTTCACCTGTGAAGACCGCATTTGTTGGTTAAAGCAAAGCATTCTAAAACAGGAGGTTGGGTTGGGGAGATGTGCAATAGCATCCTGCCTAAGCTTTGAGTATATGCAATACAACAATTTAAAATATCCTGAAAAATAAAGAAACCACTAATGAACAGACATCAAAAAGAAGGTGGTCAAAAAAAAAAAAAAAAAAAAAAAAAAAAAGTATAGCAGCTGATGCCAACCAGACGTCTTTTGTGTATATAAAAACAAAACAATTTATTGTTGTTACAATAATAAGGGGCAGTGGTGGTCTAGTGGATAGGGCATGGGATTGCTGATCCTAAGGTTGGGGGTTCGAGTCCACACAGGGTTGTGCCGCCCCCCCCCCAGTGCAGCTAACTGGGTTATCAAAGGCGGGCCATGTCTGTCACTGTCTATGGTGAGAGGCATGTAAAAGAACCATTCCTGACTTTTGTAAAAGAGTAGCTGCAAAGTCGTCAGCGTGTTTCTGTCCCTTGCTAAAAAGGGTTGTGACAGGAAGGGCATCCGACGTAAAAACCTCTGCCAAATCAAACGTGCGAATCAGATGATTCGCTGTGGCGAGTCCCGAGTAAAAGGGAAAAAGCCGAAAGGAAGACAGACAAGAAATAATTAATAACTCCAAATAGAGAGACTGCAGTATCTACCTTGTTCTTTAAGCCAGGCTCGCTCTTGAATGAAGCCCATGAATGGTGCGATGCCCGTACCGGGACCGACCATGATGACTGGGCTGCTGGCCTTGAAGGGAAGCCGGAATTGGGACTTGCGGATGTACATAGGCACTGTAGCCTTGTGTCCGTTGTCTGTAGGCAATTTGGCCTTAAGCCAGTTGGTAGCGACACCCTTGTTGATGCGGTCTGTCTTAGTCTTGTACTCGACCACCACTGCACAGATGTGGATGCTGTTGGGGTGAACCTGTCAGAAGAGGGCGCTGTTTAGCAAGTCACATAATACGACATAGACAAAAGCAGATAGAGGCTGACGAGAGACACCTTGGAGGAAGATGCGATGGAGTAATAACGAGCTTGCAGACGAGGTAGAAGTTCACACAGGTGGTCGATGGGTGGCCGGAGGGAAGGCAAATCTTCCAGGATGGCCAAAATATTCCGACATGCATCCAAGACCCAGCTCTGATACAGCGACTGATGAGAAAATGTAAACAAAGCAACAAACATGAGACAGAGAAATAACAAACTACCAATGTATTTTTTTAATTATAATTGAAGTGAGACACAGCTATAAATAAATGATTAGTTCTAAATCATCCCTGAATGAAATTAAGACCCGTGACTGTTTGATTATAACCATTTGCAAATCCTGTTAAGGCCATTAAGACCACGATGGATCGTTATGACTCGGTATCATCAGTAATTCTGCTCTGATTTAAACTTAACAGTTACAATCATCCTTCAGTTCAACAGGTTTGTGGGTAATAAGATGCATTTTAAAATCAGTAAAATGGAACCATGCCTTGCCCTCAGGTGACGACGACGCCATCTTGCGCATGTTCTCTTGGTCTTTGGGGTCGGTGGCATACTGGGCGAGCTCATAGAGAACGTTGGTGCGTGGCGGGTTGGTGATGTCCAGGTAATGTGTTAAAGCTGTGCGATACGTGGTAGGGCACGGGAATGGGTGTTTCTTATTGGACTCCTCTGAAAAAAGAAACAAAGCAAAAATGAGTAAACAAATAAGCAAGTTTTAAATTTAAACCATATCTGTTACAAATTCGTTTCTCGGTGGTCTAGTGGTCAGCACAGCCACCTCACATTAAAAATCTCTAGTGTTCAAGTCCTGAGCTCAGACGTTTCTGTGTGGAGTTTTCATTTTCTTCCTCTGGGTACCCAGTGTCCTCCCACAGGTTGGTTGGCTGTTTCAAATTGACCCTAGATGTAAATGCGAGTGTGAATGGTTGTGTGTTGCTATGTAATGGTCTTTCAAGCTGTTCAGAGTGTATCCCGCCTTTTATCCAGTCTTGGCTGAGATAGGGTCACACAGAGGCTGAAGCCTAATAGGATTAAGCTGTTCAGCAAATGAGTGAGTAAGAGCAAGTGATTCAGTTTTCAGTGGAGCTCCATAGGCATGAAACATAACTTGGATGTTTGTTCTGTGTCGAATTCAATGACCAGCATGCAGATAACAGGCAGCAATTTAAAAAAAAAAAAAAAAGCGGTTCATACACCACTGTGCAGAGTTGCACAGAATAAAAAAAAACACTATTACTTAGCCAGGCTGACAAACCTTCATTGAGTAAAACAACAAACATTTATGTTAACATGTAGCATGAACTTGTTCGACGGATAAGTAATCAAAAAAGGCAGGTGATACACATGAATGCGAAAATCCATAAATGAAACGCGGTGAAACGAACCCATGCGTTATCCTATCTTGCTTGTGCTCCAGAGTAAAGGTAAAGTCCTTTAGGCTTTTTACACCCGTGCCATAGTGGCTCATCAGGCCGGTGTTTATTCCCAGTTAAGGAGTACAACTCCTCCTGGATGGGACGCGAGTCCATCGCAGGTTACCTTCCCAGTATATTTTTACTGGTACCCATTTATACTGCTGGGTGAACAGAGGCACACTTGTGGTTGAGACCTTGCCCAGGGGTTTTAGCACAATGGGGTCTAACTGCGATTTGAACACACAACCTCCTGATCATGAGCCCAGCACCCTAACCACTACGTCACTGCTCCAGAATGCAGTCAAGAAATGCAGTTGGGATGTATTAATTAATTTATTTATTGCCTCCAGGGTTGAAGATGATGAATCCCCTAAAACAGCTGTGCTACTCCTATAACACCAGCCTTGGACACCTCGTGATATAAATAAAGATATGTATAATGATCTATCTGGAGCGCTACCTTCTTACGGTTTTCTTCTTTTCCTTTCGACTGTTCCCTTTCAGGGGTCACCACAGTAAAATCATCTGCCTTCATCTTCAAGGAAGTCATATTAATGATTGACATGTTTGATTTGGCATAGGTTTTTACATCGGATGCGCTTCCTGACACAACCCTTTAGCAAGGAGCAGAAACACGCTGGCGGCTATACAGACCTACTTTTTACGAAAAAGTCACCAATGGTTCTTTTACATGAACCTCTCACCATAGACAGTGAGATACATGGCCGGCCTTTGAGAACCCAGTTAGCTACCCGGGGGGGTTGGGGGGGGGGGGGGGGGACAACCTTGAGGCGAGTGGGAATCGAATCTCCAACCCTAGGATCAGCGATCCAGCACCATTTACCACCAGGCCATTACTGCCCCCATCAGGCCACCACTGCCCCTCTCCACCTTCTTACAGTGTGATTATAAAATTTACAGTTTCAAAAAAGTTTTTTTTTTTTAGTTCTGTGGCACACTAGAGGATGAGAAACAATGTACTTTGAAGTCTGAGGAGATTATTTTAAAACCAATAAAAATGATTGGCGGGTAGAAAACATATTCCTATTCTATGACTTCAATTGTCTTTGAATCCATTAACGTTGGCCTATACCACCTTTACTCTTATAGATTTTATTGTCCATTATATTTAATTAGCTATGTAATCATTGCTTATCTTATGACCACAATGATTGAGTTATGACATCGTTGCACTTTTATTGTAATTACTGTATCTGAGTACAAGTAATTACATCAAAAAACCTCTAACTTCATTATTTATTCTAAATTTAATTCGTTTTTTTTAATGTACCTAACTTGTTAACTGTCAACTTAATCAATGCAGCCATTGCAGCAACTAACCAGACTAAATGTTTATTGAACGGAAGCATCGCGGGACATTTATACAGAAAAATGAGTCACGCTGGTCAAGGTCAGGGTCGTACCGTCAAGGTTGTTTAGTGAGATAATGGTATCAAGGTCCACTCCGAGGACTTCTCCCAGACGATTCACAATGCTGGAGTCATTGATGGGATACACAGCCACATGGTCTCCTGACTCATATCTGTTTAAACAAACAATTGTTCAGGTTTAATCTCAGTTTTAATTAAATATACATAAAGATTCACTGTCTGATGTCAGTAGGAGCCACCACAAGTCATTTCAAATCCACTCTGGCCTTATTGTTGTGAACTTCTGTCTACATTGCAAGTGTGAGCTTTACCGAATAAAACACGAAGGCGGTAGAGAAGCACGTATAACTAACCTGTGGTCTCTAAAATAAAGGAAAGCTCTCCATTTCGTATCTCTTGTGTATTTTATTATTTTTTTGTGTATTATTACACATTTTATGTATAATTACTGCTCGTTCAGGACAACAAAGTGGCACACTGTTCCCTGATTATAGTTCAAAGCAACATGCAACCAGGTACCTGATCTTAGACCCGGTGATGTCCAGTTCCAAATGCATCAGATGTCGTTCACCTCCTTTGTTTAGTTTGTGGTTAACAGTAACAGGAGCGAGGAAAGGGTTCTTAGCATCAAAAGGCCTGTTGAAGAAAATAACCAAAGATTAAATGACTCAGATCAGTGTGTGAAAGCATTGTTAAGTCTGTTTTTGCAACACACACACACACACACTTCCAGACACTCTCACAGACACTCTCCCACATCCACACAATCTCACTCCCACGTGCGTGCACGCACACACACTCGCGTGGGAAATCTCTCACTCACACACACACACACACTTCGCTCGTGCACTCATTCCCTTTCATACACACACCATCTCACTCTCGCGTGTACACACACACGCGCACACACACATACATACTCTCGCGGGCACTCTCCTTCACACACAATCTGTATCTATCTCACGCACACACACACACACACACACACACACACACACACACACACACACACACACACACACACGCACTCTCTCTCTCTCTAAGTAATAACATACGGTTTCTGGTTCTCAAAGCTCTTCAAGCGTCCCAGTTCCCCGGTGTAGACCTTATTCATGTTTAAGTCCTCATGGACCTTCAGCTCATACTGACGGATGCTACGAGGTAGAGAAAAGTGACAAAGTAAAACACCCTTTGAGATCTCATTCTATCATAAAAATAAAAAAACATTCCTTTTTTTCCACAGCAAAGTGATTCAGAATGCAGGAAATATTTGTAG
>CM045743.1:37106439-37161439 GCA_024760905.1 Plotosus lineatus | reverse complement strand
AAAAAAAATAAAAAATTAAAAAACACCACTTGCCGTGAAATTAACTCCATCCAGGTCAAGATCTCCCTCCTGTAGAAGGTCATAAAAGTCCTGGGCATTATCCGTTGGGTCTCCTTCCCCGTATGTCGCCATGCAAAAGATGGCCAAAGAGTTGTTGATTTCTTTTAAACGAGAAAGTTCATTCTGCAAAGACAGAAGAGGGGGACGTAAGTGCACAGTATGGGAGTAACAAGGCTTTTGTTTTTTTTTTTTTAATTTATCACTGAAGATAAATAAAAATACGGTAACATTACCATATCGTATTCCTCTGGATCTGCTGCCATGCCCTTCATGCCATAACGATGCGCATCTTTCGAGAGCCTGTTGGCAAATTCTTCAGCCGTACCAGTTTGAGAACCATAGAACACCACTATGTTCTTGCCCTGGTGAAAAAAAAACAAAAAAAAAACAAGTCACTTCAACCTGGTTCATTAATGACAGTAAGAAAAATGTGCCATTCAACACTATTAAGCCATGACATCACCGAGATGGCTCTGATCAATAAACCAGAAACTAAGGTGTGCTGGACAATCACTTATTTTTCCCCCTCAGTCCAATGGACGCAGAGAGCACAGTGATCCCTCACTATTTCGTGCTTCAGTGCATAGTGGGTTTTTCAAAAATATTCATCGAAAAATTAAAAAATAAGGAAATTAAGAATAAATAGGGAAAAAAGTTGTGTAAAATGCCACAGAACAAGGCTAATTATGCAAAAAAAAAAACGCTCCCAAACAAGCAAAAACAAACAAACAAACAAACAAAAAAAAAAACAACCCAAAACCCCCCAACAAAACTACTTACATTTTTATGAGGTGCGCATTTGTGAGTGTGTATTTCTATTTTATTTACATCTCGTGCATTATTTTTGAATGTTGAATTGTTATTATTAGCATTTATAGCATTATAGCACGGGGGGGGGGGGGGGGGGTGTTGTTCCTCGGTCCCTATTAACCACGGAAAGTGAGGGATCCCTGTATTGTCACATGCGATATTTATCCATCCGTCTCGTCTGTTCATGGACACAATCTGCACACTAACTCAAAAACGGCATGTCCAATCATCACCAGTTTTGGTGTGAATGTTGGGACCGAGTATCTACACAAGCCTAACAATTTTTGTTGTATTCAGATATCCAGTCTGACCACCACAGCAACCACCTTAAATCTATATTCCACACTCTAGCTCAAAAAATACCATCACCGATCATCATTTTTGCTATGAATCTTGGGACTGAGTAACTACACAGAACTATCCGTTTTAATTGCAGTGCAATATCTAATATGGTTGCTGCAGCTGACACCTTGAACTTGTATCATGGGGGCTAGTTTAAAAACACCATCATTGATTTTCAACCGTTCTGGTGTGACTTTTGGGACCGAGTAACTACACAAGCCTATCAATTTTCCTTGTCGTCCAATATCCAATATGACCTAATATAGCTTACATAATGTGGAAAATGGGCTGAGAGGTATTGCCTGCTGTGACCGCATGCGAGGGCGGGCGAGGGGGGGTGTTAAGTTATAGTTCCATGTTTTATTGGCAGAACTCAAAATACCTTCCACTTTTACCTTTTAGCTCTTAACCTCATTGTTTACGTCCTGGTCTGAGCTGTCCATCCGGTTGAACGTTTGATCTTTGCGTTCATTAATGAAAACAAGCCATGGTAGGAACATGCACATCCCTTATGAGTGATTACTGTGTACTTTAAGTAACGTTGTGTAGAAATGTTTACTCGGGTTATCCGAACTCAGATTCTCTTCTGGATTTACAAACGATTGATGAGGTTTAGATGTCCCATTCAGACGTAAAAGAAATACGTTAAGCTGAATAAATATTTACACAAATAACAAAAATACACCATTTGTATATATGGGAATAACTCTGATTGATATTGCGCACAAAGTGCTTCATTAGGATCTTAATCGAGGAGATAAAGACTATGGCGCAATGATGTCATCTTCTGCCTGAGAGTTCCCAAATCTCGCTTAATATGCATCTAATGATCTGGTCATGTGTTATTACATTATAATATATCTACACCCAATGAACAGAAACAATGGCACATTGACTCACAGCTCGTCCTCCATTACTAAAACAACTACATGGCAACAGCAATATTAGCTCATGTAGAGTGCACACACAAAAACAAAATGGTAGAACATTTTCCCAACTTACTTTACTTGAAAACAAAACTTCAAAAAATCATTTCTTTGTAAAAATGCTTCATCAAAATACTAAATAAATAGATACATAAATTAACAGCATTAAATATTTCACCAAGTAAAAAAAAAATGGCTGCTTTCGGCTGTTGCTGTCAGTTTGTTTGTGTTTAGCTGTTTCTCAAGTCACACAGATAGCATAGTGAAATTATGTTGTATCACATAAAAATGTAATAAAATAATTTAAAAAATGCTGTATGTGGACATAAACCGTTTATTTCACTCAACATCTTAAATGTGCTACCAGGACAGCTATGAGATTTTGTCGAGTTTCCAAAGTCTATAAATGAACTCGTCAGACATTATAATAGCGCACATAACTATCAGGCATGTTTATAGGCCGCATAAAATGTTCGAGAAATATATAGAGAGGAGATCTGCTTACAGTCTTCTTCATTTTTTCAATGAAACTGGTTTCTCTGGCAGCCGCTGGCCTATAAAAAAACAGAAAAGATGGACAATGGTTACAGGACTTGCATTATATAATAAATAACTTGGCAAATACTGTACGCAAAATGGAGACAATCGAATGAATTAAATTTATTAAAACTATCTTCTTCTTTTCCTTTCGGCTGTTCCCTTCAGGGGTCGCCACAGCAAATGATCTGCCTCCATCTCACCCTATCCTCTGCATCTTCTACTCTTACTCCAACGACCTTCATGTCCGCCTTCACCGCATCCATAAATCTTCTCTTTGGTCTTCCTCTGGGCCTTCTGCCTGGTAGTTCCAACCTCAGCATCCGACTACCAATATACTCACTATCCCTCCTCTGTACATGTCCAAACCATCTCAATCTAGCCTCTCTGACTTTGTCTCCAAAACATCTAACGTGCTGTCCCCTCTGATGTACTCATTCCTGATCCTATCCATCCTCTTTACTCCCAAAGAGAACCTCAACATTTGCATGAGCTGGAGGTAGCAGAGATGAAAATTTAGTAAAACTATAAAAAAAGATGTAAAACTGTATCTACAGCCATTTCTCTGGAAACTGGGAAAGTAATTTAATACTTTTCTCAGCACTCACCATCAACTTCAGGTTACCTCATGAAGAGGCCACTAAACCAATAAACCACGCAGGAAATGGATTTCAGGCTCCAAATATACTCTATACTGGGAATTACGAGTGGGTGATACGAAAATATATTGCATCATCATATCTGAAGCTGTTTGTATGACATGCAACATTATACAACTTTACTGAAAACAGCCAGAAAAATAGTGGAATTTCATCTAAAAATTAGTTTAATAATATTTCATATTCTTATTTTGACCAAACTTAAAGACAGAAACTTGTAGAAAAAAAGTAAAAAAAAATAAATTGATAATTAAAAATAAAAAATTATTGAATATCAAAGATATCCTAGAAAAGAAAAAGGATCATACTAGTTGTATCATAATAGTTTATAATACAGATATTGTGCATCTGAAATAAAGAGAAAGATCTAAAAACACATCTGTCACGTTCCATCTATTTCCTATACAGCGATCTCTCACTACTTCGTGCTTCAGTTTCTGGGGCTTCAATGCATCATGGGTTTCTCAAAAATGTTCATCGAAAAATAAAAAAATAAGGAAAAATAGGAAAAAAAAAAATAGGGGAAAAGTTCAGGAAAATGCCACAAAACAAGGCCAAAAAACCCAAAACAAACAAAACCAACCCAAAACCCCCCAACAAAACTACTTACATTTTTATGTGAGGTGCGCATCTGTGTGTGTATTTATATTTTATTTACATCTTATGCATTATTTTTTGAAAGTTTGTTATTATAAGCATTTATTGAATATAAATTTACACATGTACGTATACGTCAGCCAGGGGGTCGATCCTACTTCGTGGAAATTTGGCGGTCACACGCACGAAGTGAGGGATCACTGCACTCTGATACCATGCTATTTAGGACAGTTAGAACAGGCCTCAGTGTTCACACTAGCCAAGCAGATATCAGTCCAGAGAAACGTGACGCTGCAGGGAAAATCATGGATAAGTCGCCAGCCACAGTTTTGTGTTGTTTGCTTGTAAAGTGATGGAGGCTAAAAATATCGATATTTAATTTGTTTTATATTTGGATTGTACAATTCACTTTCTTCTAGATCATCATTTATTATTAATAAATGCAAAGTATGAAACAAGTATTTTATTGAAATATATTTGCATTGGGATTTCGTGGGAAACTATAAGAAACAAACGAACTCGCTTTCCCAGTGTTCCGAGCTCGATTTCATTCCCAAAGAGTCGTCAAAGGCAGAACACAACAATGTTTGTGTTGTAAACAGACTCTATGCACTACTTTTACACATAGCTACACTACTTATCTGGGTTTCGGTGTACTAATTCGGTTTAATTAGAAACCAATGTGCCTGGAGTGACTTGTCCATTATGAACATGATCAGAACCCCTCGCATCTTCTACCTCTGATCTTTATTTAGACTTATTTTGAAAAGTACTAACGCTGAAGTGTAGATTTTTTGTATTGTTTCTACGAGGCTCCATTACTGCTCAAAGTGAGAGACTGTAAGTGTGCTTTCCATACACCAAAAAAATAAAGGCCGGGTCAGGCCTCGTGGAGCCGAACAGTGCGCAGATTTTAATGCTGCTGTCGGAAAACGGGGTGTTTCTATGGAAGCAGATTTCACCGAGACAGTGACAGACTATTTAGGAGACAACAATCACAGATCAAATATTTAAACAGTAATGATGGAGAGGATCAACCTGTAGCAGTGGAAAATGTTGCTGATGACGAATGCATGGAACCTGGTGAGAGGCTGTGCATAAAATCACTGTCAGCCCAAATGCACGAAAACGAGACGCAAAGTCAAAATGACTCCCAAGTAATAACTGCTGTTGTGGAGAGTCAAACGCATGTACAGTGATCCCTCGCTACTTCGTGCTTCAGTTCCCGTGGCTTCAGTGCATCGTGGGTTTTTTAAAAATGTTCATCGAAAAATAGGGGAAAAGTTAAGGAAAATGTCACAAAACAAAGCCAGTTATGCAAAAAAAAAAAAAAAAAAAAAAAAGCGAAAATAAACAAAAAAAGAGAAACCCAACAAAATTACTTACATTTTTATGTGAGTCGCGCATCTGCATGTGCGCGCACGTCTATATGTGTGTGTATTTATATTTTATTTACATCTCATGCATTATTTTTGAATGTTTAATTGTTATAAGCATTTATAGCATTGAGTATGTATTTATTGATATTATATACACATATACTTATACATCAGTCAGGGGGGTTGATCCTGCTTCATGGAAATCAGCGGTCGCGCGGGGTGGGGGTGTGTGTGTGTGTGTCTTGGTCCCCATTAACCGCGGAAAGCGAGGGATCCCTGTATCTCAAAAACTAACAAAGATAATTAAAATCTGCTTTTATTGTGTCTTATCCTGAAGGATCTTTTCTTTCAAATACAATATTAATCTCTCTTTTAAAATTTTGACCCTTATCCATGATTTTCTGCACGCAGCATCACAAATCCTAAATATCTTATTTCAGGGCGAGTAATTCTGGGGAAATAATCAATAGTGGGTTTGGTGTCATAATACACCAACTAAAGTTGATTATTTTTCTCTGATATCTCATCATAAGGTGTTTTACACTTTTTAAACAGCTTTCTGTGACTGTTGACAGAAACAACAGCATATTAGAATGAGATCTGGATATGAACCTTACACTGGAACTACTGTCAGAGGTGCTCGTACACAAAAATAACTCAGCACCGTGTATCCAATCTGAAAGAAGAACTCGTGCTTTTGTTAGAATTGTAGGTAATGTATTTAACATTATACTGTATTTGGTACAGTCTTTTTGGTGGCCATTTCCTAGTATTGAGAAAAACACACAAAGACCAACAAACACAAAGGAAACAGCTGTGCATTTCATTTTTATGTTGCTTTACACAATGACACGACCACCGGTCTCATGACCTTTGAACTTGTACGAAAACTTAAAGTCTAAATTCAGTCTAGATGGGAACCGGCACCCAGTGCAAGTCTGGTGGTAAAGGTGCTGGATCACTGAGCCCAAGGTTGGGGGTTCAAGCCCCACTCTCATCAAGAGTAGGCTGCATAGCTGTCAGCGTGTTTCTGCCCTGCGATGGACTGGCGAATTGTCCATAGTGTACTCTGCCGTTTCCCAGAGTCGGCTGAAATGGGCACCAGCCTCCCCGTGAGCCTAATTCAGATTAATCATGAACAAGGGGAACCGATCTAACGTAGCAATACAAGCAACCTTCAGCCCAGGAAGTGCTTCCTTAACTCAAAGAATTGTGCATTGCTCACAGTGTACTCACTTGGGCCAGAGAGGGGACACCGGCTTCCATGTTTGGCGAGCAACAGTTCAATCATCTCACACAAAAACAATGTTGATGAGCCATCTATAATGCAGCCGTAGCTCGGTAAGTACATTTATTGCAATGATGTGTGATTGAGTGAGCAGAGCCTGTGATAACCGGATTAATGCGATTTCAATGGAAATGTGTTCAGTTTGGACTCAAATTTTCATCTGACTGAGGCAAAAATTCAAGTTACAGAATCCAAGTTCTGCACTGGTTATTGTAATGGAATTATAGTTGGAAAAAAATCAGGACCTCCGGAGGCCCTCCAAGTTTCACAACTTTGACTTATAGGATGTTTACCATAGTTATTTACCTACTTATTTATTTCTTTAATTACCCAGTTATTCATTACTTATATTTTAATCGACTCGATTACTTTCTTACTTATTTACTTGCTGCCTGTGTATTCACTGGTGCACATGGATTTTATTAATGTTTTCTGATTTGTTTAAGCTGCTCATTCATATTTGAATAATAAAAAAAGTGGAAAAATCCTTTTTAAAACACAAGAGCTCTAAAGTCGTATTATTTAATTGTTTGTTATTATTCTTTTCAGCAGCAGCAGCAGACCTTGTTAATATAAATATTAATTCAGGATATGTACGACCAACCCTTTGCATATATATTATACAAAAAAAGCTCCCGACTTGAGGACCCTCTGAGTGGTTCAGTTTTCCCTCTGAAATATTCTTTATAAACATTATTTATAAATATCTAACCAACTATAAGATATTACATGTACTTTTCATGCACAGCCTTCTATCTCTTAGAAATTTCCTATAATCTGGAGACTAGATAGAACCACTTTGTAAACAACTACAAATCCAGAAATTTGATAAACACATAGAATGAAAAATATTCACATTTTAAAAATATTTATGATGACTTTAAAAGGTTATAAAATTCTGTAAGCTCTAAATTTCTCCTCCCATGCTTGCATGCTTGTCCTCGCTTTCTGCTGAACCTCAGCGCTTGATGAGCACACACATAAAAGATCAAGAGCATCCACCATACCAAGGCAGCGCTCCTCGTTCTCCACAGATACTTCAGCCTGTTATGATAAAAAAGCCACATGTTCATCTCACCATACCAAGCAATCTTGTTCTAAAACAGCTGGTTTAAATGGGAAATCCTGTCTTTTCAACTAACCCGCTGTAAATTAATCATTTGAAAGAACTTCTCACATGTGTTGGCTGTTCGACTGTTCTGAATATTTCTGTGTTTCAGATGTATTTATTACCTTTGTGTATATATACACATCTCATTTCAGGATCACATACTGATGATGTATGATCACATGACTGATAATAATTTTAAGATACCCTTCATCGGCTCTGCATGGAAACCTGACCATGCAGGGAGAAAGCGAATGGAATTTAAGCAATGTGGGATGACGATTTGAACAGTTAAACACTTAAATAAACAAGATAGAAACAGATAGAAATTTATTAGAGAAATCTTAAAAAAAAAGTAAGTTCGCTGTGAAAAAAAAAAAAACAACAAAAAGGTACAAAAGGTTTGAACTCAGCTGTAATAATAATTATAATAATTATAATAATAATAATTATAATAATAATAAAAAATCTATTTGTATTGAATATTCATTAAAAAGGTTGCTTTCATAAATTATCCACCATTTTATCACTAATTCCCTTAAAAAAAAAAAAAAAAAAAAAAAAAAAAGGGGAAGATGGATAAACAAATCATCGGTTCATGACCTAATTTGGGTTTAGACACGATCGACAGCTTGCAAAGAGTTCTGGCTGTGAAACCCACAAAACTGCAACCGTTTCACAGTTAATAAACCCTGAATATAAACGCTGGCAGAAACAAAGCCATTGCTTTTGTATAGAATCCATCCTTATATTGAAACTGACAAAACAGGATGATCAGTGTAGTTGGTTTGCATACAAGTCAAGTCATAGTTTCCTATTTACTTTGGACTAGAGCATTTATGAACGCTGAGGAAAATCACGCAGTTAACGCAAAAAGTAATGTAAACAATCCACCGAGAAACAGCGCGTTCAAACTGACATGTCAGAATAGCATACATCTAAATGTTTAAATAACGTATGGAGTTTTATAAGTACTGACTAAATGTGGCTAAACAACATTCATCACTCACCTGTTAGCAGCGGCCAATCGTTCCTCAGGTAAGCTAAACACGCAACCCATCGCCTCGGAGTGCCACAATAAGTCCACGCAGGAAAGCCCACCAGTACCAACGACTCAAAAGCGAATCAAAGTTTCCCAAGACAACAGCTGACATTTGATGGGTAGGTCAGTTCCTACATGCTGAAAGAGAGAACAACTCAAGAAAATTTCTCCGAAAAGTACACAGAAGAATGAAGAAGCCTACGAAGTTGAATCCTGAACACAGGAGATGGATAACACTGGCATGGCAGCTGCAATCTGAGCTTGAGTTTTTCCAGTAGAGGATCCAAAAAAAGTCAAGTCAAGAATATATGCTCAAAGGAATGATTCCGGTATTCCACAATGGAGATGATGTCATGAATCTAATCCAGAAATAAAGACTAGCACAGGCTTTTGACCAAAAAAAAAAAAAAAAAAAAAAAAAAAAAAAAGCTTCACAATTCTCGCAGCCATGGAGGAAGCGAGCGAATGCTCGGGGCTCATTTCCTGCGTCACTGAAGAAGCTGAAGGAAAAGGAGCTGGAGCAGGAAGGAGCAGGCTCTGTGTTTTCCATACTCACGCGCACACACGCTTGCACGTGTGCGCAACATCTGGCAACCACAATGGCTGTAATGCCGGGAAAGAAACAGAGACTGCTTAATGAAATCTCAAATAACAAGAGCTGCGCTTGGACACTGTAACTTCATTACACAACTGCATTCCATTTTGCATGGGACACGGCACTCAAATCAAACACACACACACACACACACAAAACCCCCACAATGCCTAGGTTTCTGTAACCTGGCAACAGTTGTAAGACAATGTTACTGTTTTTTTGCAAGAGGAAGAATGAATGCCCCAGGCTTCCAGGTCCACCCCTTGCTCACATTAGTTCGCTTCCTATTGGCTGAGATGGACTGCCATAGCAACCTCATCAGTCATAAAAGGAGTCTCTCACGACAAGCCAGGCCCCACGCCATTCAGGAACGCAGTGAGAGCAAATTAGAGATGGCCTGCCCTGAGAAAGGAAGGAGAAAAAAAACTGAAACAGGGAGAATAGAATGGAGCGCTTGTCTCTCTGCTCAACTTTCCACCTTTGGCAAAAGCGCTGGCTGGCCTTTCCTCTCGTGCTCTCCAGGGAACACTCAAACGAGGTTCTGAGACACAAGAAAATGAGTGGGGGCTTTACCCAGCTTTAACATACAAGCACAATTTGGGAACACGAATGGAAACTGCATAGAAGGAGCATGGAATAAATTATACCAATTCATAGTTCTCGATTCTATCCCAGGAAACCTTTTTTTTGCGCGAGGGGTGGGGGGGGGTGTTTACTCAACCAAGGACGAAAGAAAACGGAGAAAACCACCATTATAAAGCCAAGTGCAATCCTTGCTCCTGCTTACATCGTGTCACCCACCGTACATATACATACACACACCTATACACACTCAACGATCTGTAATGACGCATTACAAATAAGAGGAGGATTTAATAGCGAGTGTATACCACAAACAACATGGAGCGCCAAAAAAAAAAAAAAAAAAAAAAAAAAGAAAAAAAGTTGGCTCAAGTTGCGATGATACTTAAACGGTAACACATGTTGCCAGCTCTTATGCAGCTGCATTGACAGTTTAGCCAGGTTATATACAGTACATTGGCCTGCAAAAGAACTGGTATGGAAAATATTTTGTTTGGGTTCGAGACAGTATTTTGATTTTTCCCACTGACAAACTATTGGAAGATGAGATCAAAAGCTAAATTACCCCAGTATCACAGCACCAATTCAGAAAACGATTCACTCGCTGTACTAACTCTTGCACACAACTCTGCTGTGGTGGATGATTTTTCAGTGCGAGTCAAACTTGAGTAAATATTAAACATTAATTACATCTACAAGGCATAAATTCCATGTGCACACTTGCTTTAATGTAGTGATTTTCAAAGTGGGCGGTACAGCCTCCGGGTTGGGGTGTGAACTTTCGAAGGGGCACTGACGAGTAAACAGTCGGATGGGGACGTTGAAATTGTAAAAGGGGCGTTGGAGCAATTACAGTAAAATGTGACGTTGGTGTTGGTAGAAAGGCCAGAAAAACAAGGTGATTTAATTAAGCGTTCCCCAGTCGCTGCAACTAGACGTACGTGCCTGTATACATCAAGTTTGTAAGCCTGTTTTGGGTTCCTTTTTCTTGATTTCCATTTTGTAATCCTACCTATATCAATAATTGAATTATCAGATGAACAACAATAGCTTTTGAGTACAGTAATAATATTTCACCAATCATGTAAACCATCTTTTGGGAACACTCAATTTGTTTCGCATTTCTGGTCAACGATGACTTACATATGTATGGTGGATTTAAGCTCTCCAATCTCTAAATTAAGATGCCCCAGGCATAACTTATCGAGCCTTTCACACCTTACCATACAACTGTGTTTTTAAAATATGTACGCTTCATCAAGGGTGGGTCACTGTGTCAAGAATTATTGTTTGCACGTCTCCTGGAGACGGATACCAAAGGAGAATCAGTGTCTCGAGCTGTGGAGGACTATTTCCAGAAAAAAAGCATTCCACTTACAAACATCATGTCATGTGCTACAGATGGCACCCCGTCCACGGTTGGTTGCCACCGTGGATTTCTAAGCTATTTGAAAAAAGCTGTTCCGGAAGTCCTCACAGTTCACTGTGTGATCCATCGACAACACTTAGTGGCAAAGAATTTGAGTGAGAAGTTACATGAAACCTTATCGACAGTGATTACGACTCGGCATTCCTTACAAAATTACAGCTCTACAGCCAGAACCTTGAACGCCGCGAAATCAGTTTCCTTGTTTGTCTGACTTGGAGAAGAAAACCGGAGTGAATGACGATGACATTGCTGTGACTTGCGCTCATTTAGCGGAACTCCACAGGGATATGTCAGTCAGAATCAACGACCTATTTTCTCTTGAAATCCCTGGTTGGGTGATCGATCCGTTTACTGCACCCAGCACAGAGGTGCCAACCCATCTAGAAGAGGAGCTTATAAGTTTGAAAAATGACGAGGATCTGAAACCAAAGTTCAAAACTTCTTACCAAGCCTTTTGGATGCAAACAGCGATCCCAAACCGCTATCCAAACCTGTGGAAAGACATCAAGTTGTTTTTCATTGCTTTTCTGACTTCCTGCCTGGTTGAGAGGGGATTCAGCGCTGTGTCAAGGCTCCTCACCAAACAAAGAAAGAAACTCAACATAACAGAGCGTGGTGATCAGAGACTGCTCCTGACAAAATCCTAATGTTGACAGTTTGATTGCAATGCACCAAGCCCACCCATCTCATTGAGCAGGGTAGTTGTTAATGATTACTCGTCA
Organism: Plotosus lineatus; assembly: GCA_024760905.1. NCBI lineage: Eukaryota > Metazoa > Chordata > Actinopteri > Siluriformes > Plotosidae > Plotosus > Plotosus lineatus. The sequence goes on along the minus strand of CM045743.1, from coordinate 37,149,363 downwards.
AGTTTTACAATTTATTTAATGTTCAGTTCAAGGTGTTTGTGATTGAAAAATAAATGTTAACCATTTTTATTCATTAAAACTTTTTTTTATACTCTAAACTGTTTGAGATTGAAGGATCAACCAATTCTTGTGACATTTAACATTACTGTCGTTCTGGCGTTCGTTGGAGGGGGGGGCTGGCATTTCTGTCCGGCGGTGAAGGGGGCGGTGGCAAAAAAAGTTCGAAAACCACTGCTTTAATGCATATAAACAGAATCCTGTCTGAATTGTAGAATTTTATTATACTCATAGGTTTACTAGTTTATATCTGATTGATTAGTTTAATATTTGTATACTCTTATTATTGCCATTAACTTGTGTTAGGCGGGGATTGATGTCCCATTCTCACCTATTTACACTGACTAATGAAAAACTATCAGATTTTAACAAATTGCAACTTTGAAAATGTAAACCGCCCGGTAATGAAAATATACATAATCATGTGTTACAGGAGAATTTGGAAAGCTTGCCATTCATTTCACTTTAAGGCTACAACCACAAAGACTTTATCAATTTTAGACGAATCACAATTTTTTTGCCCTGCTTTCACAACCTGGGCACACACCGAAAATTGCAAGTGAAAACTTGACCTGACTTGCAATTATTGATTGTTTTAATACAGTTTCTGATGCAATCACAAACAAATACTATATTAAGCAGACCAGTATGCATCCCAAGAGATGTATACAGGTCTTAACCTTTGTTGCAGAAATACTTGATACTTTACAATTGGCGAGGAGTTCGCTCTGGCTTTCATTTCACGCAACTAACTTACAATAGAAAGAAAATGGTATGCCAGCCCTTTCACACCCTAATACCATTACATACCAAAGGGATCATATTTCTCCAACCCACAGGACAATCAAAGAGGCTGTACAGCTTCTGAGGCACAACATAATCATCACCTCCACCCAATAATTATTTTAAAGCAAGAGACAAAGCACCATTTGTAAAGCATTCATGCTTAGCCTATAGAAGGGGTGGTGAGCTTTCTAAGAACAAAACAAAACAAAAAAAACAACAACAACAAAAAAAATGCAGGGTACTCTCTGCGCCAGAAGGTTAGGACAGGGTAGTAAATTTGGGTAGACCCTGAATTAAAGTAGCTCTTTTGCACTGAGCCATTACAAATCAATAAGTTCATTAATCAAGTACTAGTACAGAGTACTGTCAAGGTAAGAAATCCATCACATGATACATATATCTGCTCTCCTTAATTATGTTTGGTTGGTACTCTAGGCAACATCTTGTAATTTCCCATTACGCTGTTCATCTGATGTATGTAAACATAAGCTCATTATGTGTAGAAATGTATAGTTATATTTTATTTAGAAGTTCACTAGTTACAGTACACCCAATTTGTTAGTTCGGTATCTGTATATTGTTATTTTCGCCATTATCTTTCCTGATAGGAATAGATGGATTCACATCTTATTCCCATGATTTGGTGCAGCCATGAGAGTGAAATAGGCCATCACATGAATATTTTTGCAGACTACAACTTCGGAAATGCAGATAAAAAAAAAACAAAAAAAACAAACTAATAATGCAACTATGCACACATACATGTGTAACAGAAGAGTTTGGTAGGCTTGACTTTTATTTCCCTTTAACCATATTAACACCGATAGCATTCAAGGCAAGCCAAACCCAAACCTCCAATAGAATCTAAAGAATATTAATATGACACGATCTGATTGGCTCACTACCTCGAGATAACCCATTCTGAGTAGACAATGCTTGAACCAATGTCGACTAACTCTTGGTTTGTCAAGGTTATATGGAGCAGGTGGTGTTCTGATTTAAAATGAAAAATTAAAACACAATAATCTTTGTAGTTTGTTTTTTTTCTTCTTTTTTTTTGTCGTGTAATATATAAAAAACATGCCTTCACACAGCATTTAAATGCTATGCTGAGTCAACAATTTGTACACAGAGCTCACCTTCCTGTCATGGTGTATAAAATAAACTATAAAAATATTATTTTGGTTTACTTTTCCTTATGTTTCTCTGTAGTATATAGTAGAATTCTGAATATGCTAAAAAACCATACCATTACAAATCACAGATATAGCAAGAATTGCAGGGTTCAGCACATGGAAATCTGAAGGGTTTTTTTTGTTTATGGTTCTGTTTAGCCTAAACTAAAATTAATTATTTAGCTCAGGCTTCGTGGATGTTGCTGAATTGAACGGTCACCTTGATGTTCCATGTAAGGGACTATTCAGCAACGTCCTCCTTGCCTGAAGGAAACCCACACAAATATGGGGAGAACAAGCAAACTTCAAATAGACCCTGACCCTCACCAAGCCCGGAACTAAAACCCTGCTGTTAGGCAGATATGCCAACACTATATCACCGTGCCTTTCTGATTGACTCATTATTTTGGGATTAAAACCTTATTCCTGGTGTATAATGCTTCAATTAAATTGACAGACACCTACAGTCTCAGTCACTTGGAGCAGGTGGCATCATCATCATCATCATCACACTTTAAAACGGGGGGAGAGACACACAAAAATCTCATTTAGTTTGGTTTCTTGATGTTTACACAAACATCTGTATGTATTAAAACAATTATATGGAGTGCATGTAATAAACGCTGAATGTGGAGGCTAAACAGACACCGCTAGCAGCTATGCTGTGCTTGGTTTGGTTCAAACTGAACTATCCTTCGTCTGTCAGGATTACGATGCGTTTTAGTTTGCTTTTATTTATGTTTCTATGTAGTATGTAATAAAACTCCAAGAGGGATAAAGACTCGATGTTACACAGCTTTACACCAGTTAGCACTTGCACTCCGTGCTCAACTGTGTACATCAATTTTAAAAAATTAAACAAACCATACAAATCTAGTTTTAGTGTACCTTTTGGTTATGTTCCCATGTAGTATATACTAAAAAAAAAAAAAATTATGCACCGAAGACTGTAGACGTCACTAAATTAAATAGTTCGTCTGCCTGTTTATAATAGAATAATAATGACCATCACAGAGAACTTTATCTCAATAGCTCTTGAAGTAAGCCAGGAAACAATGCTAACAACAAGTAGGTGCTGATATGGAATACTGGTGTGTTTCAAGCAACCCGAGTTTGAGCTTGAACCCCAAAGAAGAGTCATGCTTCTGTGCTCTGTAGTAGGAGTTTTCATTGGCTACTTTAATATAGCCAGGGTTTTCATTGCCAAGAGTGTGTCATGCATATAGAGGGGGGAAAATACCCACAGCTCTGATGAGAGGCACGGTCAGTACTCACATGGGATCAAGAGGACGAAAGTCTGGAATGGCTTCAGGCTTCTTGCGGGACATAAACCAGTATATAACCAGGCCCACGATGAGGGAGAACAGGAAGATGTCCAGGTTGCTGAAGAGAGGCTCTGGCTCGGTCACAACCTCGGACTGTGTTGATTCATCTACCTGCATGTCCGCCATATCTCAGAACACACCGTCCTATGATTAAAAAACAAATAAAACATACTTATTTAAATATTTGTCTATTTATTGATACCCATCCGCATTGTGAACAAATTAAAGTGTATACCATGGGAACAGAACACTAAGCCTTGTACAGACTTTCGAAAGTTAGAAAAAAATTCAGCATTAATATCAGCTTACCGGATATCAACAAGTATCGAAGAAATAGTTTCTCATTTGATTAACCAAGCAACCGCCACTTCAAAATGAACATCAGAAACGGCCACAGCTCACAACGTACAAGTGCATGGGGTGGCCTAGATGCACACCAGTCAGGTGGTGTTAAAGTTATGGCTGATCAGTGTATATAAGGTTATACTGGAACATTTAGACGAGTCAGTTCACGCTATAGTCATAATAAACACTCGTTCCCTCAACAATATATACCTCAGTCTTCCTCCCCCCTTCTCCCTCCCCCCTCTCTCCTTATTCCCTCCCCCTCCCTCTCCACAAAAACACCCTGACTGCTACAAACCAATAACTGACATCTTTCAAAAAACCCACCAATGTGACCAGAGACTTTGAACCAAAGTCTCCTTAAATAAATAAATAAATAAATAAAAAGTCACATTAACTCTTATCTTTCATTACCTTCTGATAACCCAGATTTGAGAGTTCACCCACGCTGTGGTACGAGCTGGATTTCTAACATATACATGACAGTACTGATATGTCCCTCAGTTACATAGTGTACCGTGTTTACATTGGTGGGTTTTTTTTGTTTATATAGTTCCAAGTAGGCCCCTTGGAATGAAACAGAGGCAGGGGTGTTCTGAGAGAAAGAGAGAGAGAGAGAGAGAGAGAGAGACAGACCGAGAGAGAAAGATACAGACAGAGACAGAGAGACAGAGAGAGAGACAGAGAGTGAAAGAAGAGAGAGGTGGGGGTGAGAGAGGGGGGGGGGGGAAGTGGCTGTGTTTGAATGAAAACTTTGCAACCTGAGACTTTTGATGGTGACCGTGATATGTCGAACAAATCAATGGAGCCGTCACTTTTACACGTATTAACAATCCAGCCCCGCCTCAGAGCAACTTCGTTCATGAAGTTCAGGATCCAGAATAATAAGCCTGAAGTAACTGACGCACCAGGAACAGAAAATGCTCCTTCCTAACGAGACACCCAGCTTGCATTGATCTCACGTGTAACTGCATCCTCGTAATAAATAAGTACGAATACGCTGCAGTAATACTTCAGAGATCTTTCATTGCATTAGCGTTACAAATGTTTTCTCAAACATGTCATGATACATTTCCTCCCTTAATATTAAAAGCTGCTGAAAAGTTTAAAGATTACACAATACAATAACACACCCCTGCTACTATAAAAACACGGGGGTTCTCAGGCTCCACAAAACACAACTTGAATAAAGTGTGTGTGTGTGTGGGGGGGGTCTGAGGGCGGCACGATGGCGTAGTAGTTAGCACATTCACACAAGAACGTCCTGCTTCGAATCCAGTGAAGGCATTTCTGCGTAGCGTTTGCATGTTCTCCTCGTGCTTGTGTGGGTTTCAGCAGGGTACTCCGGTTTCCGCCGACCGTCCGACATTAGGCTTACCGGCTTTCCAAATTGCCCCCAAGTGGCCTCCTGAGATATGCTTGACTATTAAGCCAGAGACTGCAAGTTCGAATCCGGGTTAACGCCACAGCCATCCATGACGGGGCGTCCATGAGATTTAATTGGCCGAACTCTCACGGGAGGGAGGGGCGGCATACGCTCACTTCCCTGTCTTTCACAGTGATCGCCAGCCAAACATGTTGGGTGTCTCTGAGCTTATTTGTACAAGGGGGCGGACCACGCTTTCACTCCATGTGTGTAGACCGTCCTCAAAATACGCACGTGTAGCAGTTTGAAAAAAGTGAGTGGCGAGCATTGCATGTCACAGACGGGGGCGTGTTTATATCCTGTCCCTGGTTGGTGGAGGTTGTGTGATAAGGAAGGAACTACAGCGATCCATCGCTACTTTGTGCTTCAGTGCATCGCGGGTTTTTCAAAAATATTCACCGAAAAATTTTAAAAAATAAAAAATTAAGGAAAATGTCACAAAACAATTATGCAAAAAAACCAACAAAAAACCCCCAAACAAACAAAAACAATCCCCAACAAACCTACTTACATTTTTGTGAGGCGCGTGTCTGTATGCGTGTGTATTGATATATTTTATTTACATCTTATGCATTATTTTTGAATGTTTAATTGTTATTATGAGCATTTATAACATCGAATATGTATTTATTGATATTATATACATGTATGTATATGTCAGTCGGGGGGGTTGATCCTACATCGCAGAATTCGTGGTCACGGGGGATCTCTTCCCAATTAACCACGGAAAGTGAGGGATCCCTGTAGTTGATGGGTGGGAATTAGATACAATTAAAATTAAGGAGGAAAAGGGTAGGGGGGGGGGGGGGACAAGAAAAATGCCCCAAAATGTAAATGTGAGTCTGAACAGCTGTGTGTTGGTCTATACTGGTCTGGTGAGCCATATCCTCTTTTCGCCCAGTGTCGGCTCTGATAGGCATCATCCTCCTCAAATGATGAGAAGTACTGAGAAAAATAAGTAGAGGTATTTCTGCTAAACCTGAGACATGTGGCATTGGTTTACAGCTTAGTGTCATATGCATGATTCAGTGCTCATTATATAATCCGGTACCAACTGAAAAATTACAGATTAACACACACACACACACACACACACGCCACTTTTTTGGCACTGGTCCAAGTGGATCAAGAGCTACTTTGCGTGTCCATTCTCCTTTATCGCTGTACTAATGGCTGGTTTATTCTTTTATGGCACAGATGATTGTTCTTAGTTTTTTTTTCCCCCCCTTACCGAATCAAAAATCCTGTAGAAACCTTAACCCGAAACAACGCCCCATGTAAGAAACATTCCACACTCTTTTCTTGTCACGGACAGGACATTATTGGGAACTAACCACACCCCCGATGCTGTCAATGTAGTATCTAGGTTCCACTCATCATATACTTAATGTTTATATGGAGGTCTTGCAAAATATTTTTTTCTTGATTATATAAACTAGTCACATGCAGGAAGACATTATCAAATACAGGGATCCCTCGCTACTTCGCACTTCAATTCATGTGGCTTCAGTGCACCGCGTTTTTTTTTTTTTTTTTTTTTTTATAATATTCATCGAATTAAAAAATAAGGAAATTAAGGACGAATAGGTGGAAAAAGTTAAGGAAAATTCCACAAAAACAAGGCCAAGTATGCAAAAAAAAAAAAAACTAAACTAAATCAACACAAAAAAAACCAACCCAAAACCTCCCATCAAAACTAGATACATTTTTGTGAAGTGCGCATCTGCGTGCATCTGCGTGCATGTGGCACACACACTCGCATGTCTGTATGTATGTGTATTTATATTTTATTTACATCTTATGCATTCTTTTTGACTGTTTAACTGTTATTATAAGCATTTATAGTGTTGAATATGTATTTATTGATATTATAGACACATATACATTTACGAAAACATCATTCGGGGGGTGGGGGTGGGGGGTGATCCTACTACATGGAATTCGGTGGTTGCGGGGAGATCTCAGTCCCAATTAACCGCGAAAAGTGAATGTACGTATACGTCAGTCAGGGAGGGTTGATCCTACTTCGCTCAATTCAGCAGTCGGGGGGGGGGGACTCGGTCCCAATTAACCGCCGAAAGTGAGGGATCCCTGGACATGAGTCACTGACGATAGAATAAAATTCTGATGTAAACTTTTTACAGGTAAATCTCTTAAAATATTTCTTCAATTTAAGAAAAAAAAAAGTAAACAGTTTAAATGCCAGTTCATTTGTCTCAGTGTCTAAAAGCAAATTCTACCATTTTTAAGCCTGGATCTTACAGAGCGGCGAATATAATTTAGGATTTTCCAACTTTTCTGATGCATGTTAAGGAAAACCAGTGTTCACCATTCGGTTTAAGACATTTAAATCACATCTCTAGCATTTGTACGAATGTCCATGTGGAAGTGGTTCAGAGAGACAGTTGGTAAACATCAGCAATAGTGGACGCGAGGATTGCCAACGATCAGCCACTTTTACACCACCGTATAAGAACGTTCGGAACTTTTTGCAAATTCCGAGTAAAATACCAAGTGAATGTCTGGAAAATCTTGGAATGTAATCAATTACCCAAGATTAGTGAAAAAAGAGGAGGGACCCTTCCAGATACAAATGGAAATTGACTTAGTCTTTAAAACACGATGTATAAAAACCTGGATGAACTTTCATGTGTGCAAATGATTTCTTTATTGATCTTTTCTCCCATTTACCTTTGAAATGGGGTTTTATTGGGTCACCCTGTATGTTACTATTATATCATGACTTAGTTGTGTGATTAGTAACTGATTACATCATATTTGTATTAACTTGAGTACGATGAACCAGAGTTAACTTTTAGGTTACGCCAGGTTACCGTTTTGTCTCTCTCTCGCTGGCTGTCTCCTCTCTGTACCTCTATCCCCATCCCCTCCCCTTCTTTCTTTTCTCAGGCCCTCTCAGTCTCCATATCCACAAGTCACACTTTTTCCTTTCTTAAAGCACACGTCCACTGCATGCACCATACACCACCACTGGAATTAGCTGCGACTAAATAAACAATAAATTAATTTTGGTGCTGTCTAAAACTGAAGCTCCTGAGACATGCCTCTACTGATAGGTTTGCTTTTCACAACCTGTCAGGTCCAATTTCTGGCCTTTCGTGATGTGTGCTGGCTGCGTGGACAAAAGTAATGCTGGTTTCCGAATAACTGTTTAGGAGGCACAGCTGGAGGCGCCCGATCGAGAGCTGCAATCAGCGCAATAGCGAGGAAGCTTTAAGACTCGATTTGAGCAGACTTAGCCATGAGGCAATTAACATCTTCGACTTGCTAGTCTGGTGGTATGATTAGCATTGTTTGGGTCTGGGTGATGTCTGTTACTTGAATGATTATGTACTTCGTGATTTTTTTAATTGTTTAAATACTTTTCTCCGCCCTCATTGTTGCTGCCATAGCAACTTATTAAAGCGGCAGTTCTGTCAAGCTCCTGCTTTCAGCATTTGCTCGATGAACATTTATTTTCCTAAAAGTTTGTCTCTTTAACCCAGTCAGCTTGTGTACACTTTATTTTTTTAATTCTGTGTGAGTCTGAGCAGTGGTGTATGAGCCTCTATTTTTGGATTTCAGTTCCACTATTAATAATAAATCTGTTTTTAAATATTATTTTTTTATTTCTGCCCATTGTTATGCAAGTCAGCGACACATAACGTCTAATAAACTCGGAAATGGAGCAGAATTGGGTTTCCTGTGGAACGGCACCCGGGACACTGAACAAGACGAGCCCTCCGTAGCACGAGATGCTGCCACCCACCTCATTTCAACCTGTTGCGCATGCGTATTTGGGGACGGACTAACACACTTTGAGGGAAAGCGCTGTCCATCCCCACATATAATGGAGCTCACAAATGCCCATGATTGGTTGGTGATCGCTGTAAGTGACAAAATATGTGATGACATGGATGCCATACAACATACCTCAAAAAAATGTTTAATTAAATAATCATTGTGACTTTTTCTTATCCAGTTTGACGTCTCCTACGCCTACACGGTGTCCACTGATATTCATTCTGTAGTCATGGTTGACCGCTTCTTGACCATCTTCCCTCACAACAAGCACGGACATGAACGATGACTGGTCGGAGTTAAACTGGGATTGCGGTCAGTCCTCCGCCCACAACACAGCAAAGGTTTATGGAACTTCTTTTTGGCTTTTCCTTTTATCAGGGGTCGCCACAGTGAATCATCTGATTCGCACATTCGATTTGGCATGGATTTTTATGTCGGATGCCCTTCCTGACGGAACCCTTTAGCAAGGGGCAGAAACACGCTGACGGCTTTGCAGCTCCTCTTTACAGAAGTCGGCAATGGTTCTTTTACATGAACCGCTCACAATAGACAGTGAGAGACATGGCCGGCCTTTGATAACCCAGTTAGCTGCACGGGGGGGGGGGGGGGGGGCGGGCAGTGACAACCTTGTGGAGAGTGGGACTCGAACCCCTAACCTCAGGATTAGCAACACCAGGCCACCACTTCACATCAAAACTTCATGGAACTATTATTGCGTAATCTGACATAAGGCTGTGTCGTCTGATCTCGACACGATACAGCTGACCTCACACTCCTGACCACTGACGTCTTCAATTCTTCAAATTACAGATGAAATTCTAGTCCAGTTTCATTTTTAAAAAGTTACAATAAATTCTATGAAATTAAATAATTAAAAAAAAAAACACTGCTTACTTTTATTCTGCATCTTTTCTTCAAGGTTTTTTTAATGAAAAAAATAAAAATTTAATATGGGAAATTATAATATTAATAACAGGAGGAGAAAGAAAAACAAAAAAAAAAAAACACTTTTTTGTTCTCTTTATTTAATTGTTATGGTAGGGCAATAGAGTGGTGTTGTGATTAGTACCCCCTTCCCCCAACAGCAAGAAGGTCCTGGGTTCGAGTCCCTGCTTTCAGCTCGAGGGTGGGTGGAGTTTGAATGGGCTTCTTCCGGGTATCCCGGTTTCCTCCCACAAGCCAAACGACATGGATGCCTGGAAGGCTACCCAAATTGATCCTAGGTACGGATGTGAGCGTAAAAGCTTTTCATTTCGACTACTTAAAATGCGATTTTCGATTTCGATTTCGATTACTTAAAATGCAAATCAAAAGTATTACCTCCATACCGGATCGGTCGAGGCCCGGGTTAACAACGACCACCATCAGTGCTGTCAATCAACAGGGTGCTGATGGAAATTGGACTACTGTTGGTCGAAGACGTCGAAGAAGGAGAGGTGGGAGGCGTGTCCGTAGGCAGAGAGAGAAGAGGAAAGGCATGAGTCTAGGACTGAGAGTGGGGACTTTGAATGTTGGAACTGTGCACAGAAAAGGTAGAGAGCTGGTTGACATGATGCAGAGGAGGAAGGTGGACATACTGTGTGTTCAGGAGACCAGGTGGAAAGGTAGCAAAGCTAAAAGCTTAGGAGCAGGGTTTAAGCTATTTTATCACGGTGTGGATGGGAAGAGAAATGAGTCGAGTCATCTTGAAGGAGGAGTTTGTCAGGAATGTTCTAAAAGTGAAAAGAGTGTCAGACAGAGTGATGAGTCTCAAGTTAGAAATTGAAGGTGTAATGCTCAATGTTGTTAGTGCTTATGCCCCACAGGCAGGACGTGAGCTAGAAGAGAAGGAGAGATTCTGGAGTGATTTAGATGAAGTGATGCAGAGTACCACCAGAGGTGAAAGAGTGGTCATTGGTGCAGACTTCAATGGACATGTTGGTGCAGGAAACAGAGGGGACGAGGAAGTGATGGGCAGGTTTGGTATCCAGGACAGGAACGCATGAAGGACAGATGTTGATAGATTTTGCAAAAAGGATGGAAATGGCTGTGGTGAATACTTTCTTCGAGAAGAAACAGGAGCATAGGGTGACTTATAAAAGCGGAGGTAGGAGCACACAGGTAGACTACATCTTGTGTAGGCGATGTAATTTGAAGGAAGTCAGTGACTGCAAAGTCATCGTGGGTGAGAGTGTTGCCAAACAGCATAGGATGGTGGTGTGCAGGATGACTCTGATGGTGAGAAAGGTGAAAAGGCAAAGGCAGAGCAGAAGACAAGGTGGTGGAAGCTGAAAAAGGAAGAGTGTCGGTTGTCTTCAAGGAAGAGTTGAAACAGGCTTTGGGTGGCCAGGAAGTGCTTCCAAATGACTGGACAACCACAGCAAATGTGATCAGGGACACAGGTAGGAGAGTACTTGGTGTGTCCTCTGGAAGGAAAGTAGATAAGGAGACTTGGTGGTGGAATGAGGAAGTGCAGGAGTGTGTACAAAGGAAGAGGTTAGCTAAGAAGAAGTGGGACATTGAGAGGACCAAAGAGAGTAAACAGGAGTACAAGGAGACACAGCGTAGGCGAAGTAGCAGTGGCTAAGGCCAAACAGAGGGCATATGATGACTTGTATGATAGGTTGGATAGTAAAGAGGGAGAAAATGATCTATACAGGTTGGCACAGCAGAGAAATAGAGATGGGAAGGACGTGCAGCAAGTTAGATTGATAAAGGACAGAGAGGGAACTCTATTGACTAATGACAGAAGTGTGCTGGGAAGATGGAAAGAGTACTTTGAAGAGCTGATGAATGAGGAAAATGTGAGAGAAAAAGAGTAGAAGAGGTAACCATTGAGGAGCAGGATGTAGCAAAGATCAGTAAGGGTGAAGTGAGAGAAGGGCATTGAAGAGGATGAAGAATGGAAAGGCAGTTGGTCCTGATGATATACCTGTGGAGCTATGGAAGTGTCTAGGAGAGGTAGCAGTAGAATTTCTGACAAGAACATTCAACACGGTACTAGAGAGTGAGCAGATGCCGGAGGAGTGCAGGAGAAGTGTGCTGGTGCCCATTTTAAGAACAAGGAGACGTGCAGAGTTGCAGCAACTACAGAGGGATAAAGTTGATGAGCCATGATGAAGTTATGGGAAAGAATAGTGGAAGCTAGACTAAGGGCAGAGGTCAGCATTTGTGAACAACAGTTTGGTTTCATGCCAAGAAAGAGCACCACAGATGCAATGTTTGCCTTGAGGATGTTAATAGAGAAGTACAGAGAAGGTCAGAGGGAGCTACATTGTGCCTTTGTGGATCTGGAAAAGCATATGACAGGGTGCCAAGAGAAGAACTGTGGTATTGCATGAGAAGTCTGGAGTGGCAGAGAAGTATGTTAGAGTGGTGCAGGACATGTAGGAGAGATGTAAGACAGTGGTGAGGTGTGCTGTCGGTGACCGACTTAATTCAAGGTGGAGGTGGGACTGCATCAAGGGTCAGCTCTGAGCCCCTTCTTGTTTGCTATGGTGATGGACAGGCTGACAGATGAGGTGAGACAAGAATCTCCATGGACTATGATGTTTGCAGATGACATCGTGATCTGTAGTGAGAGCAGAGAACAAGTGCAGGAAAATCTCGAGAGGTGGAGGTATGCCCTGGAAAGGAGAGGAATGAAGGTTAGCCTCAGAAAATCAGAATACATGTGTGTGAATGAGAAGGACCCAGGAGGAACGGGGATGTTACAGGGAGCAGAGATAACAGGTGGAGGATTTTAAGTACTTAGGCTCAACAATCCAGAGCAATGGAGAGTGTGGAAAAAGAGGTGAAGAAGCTGTGTGCAGGCAGGCTGGAATGGTTGAGAAAAGTATCCGTGTGATGTGTCGATAGGAGAGTGTCAGCAAGAATGAAGGGAAAAGTGTACAAGATGGTGGTGAGGCCAGCGATGTTGTATGGCTTAGAAACAGTGGCGCTGAGGAAAAGGCAGGAGGCAGAGCTGAGGTAGCGGAGATGAAAATGTTGAGGTTCTCCTGGGAGTAACGAGGATGGATAGGATCAGAAATGAGTATATCAGAGGGACAGCCCACGAAGATGTTTTGGAGACAAAGTCAGAGAGGCTAGATTGAGATGGTTTGGACATGTACAGAGGAGGGATAGTGAGTATATTGGCAGTAGGATGCTGAGGTTGGAACTACCAGGCAGAAGGCCTCGAGGAAGACCGAAGAAGAGATTTATGGATGTGGTGAAGGAAGACATGAAGGTCGTTGGAGTCAGAAAAGAAGATGCGGAGGACAGGGTGAGGTGGAGGCGGATGATTTGCTGTGGCGACCCCTGAAGGGAGCAGCCGAAAGTAAAAGAAGAAGAAGAAGAAGAAGAAGATTTCGACACTTAAGGCATTGTGTTTGCTCAAAACACACACACACGAATCGTGAGAGGAAATCCTGATTTGCGTAAAAAAATAAATAAAAATAAAACACAAGAAACACTCGACAAATTCACTAAACAAGTTCATATTTCCACATACCAAACATTACACAATAAGTGAACTAAACCCAAGAGCTATTTATTAATACATTTTCGTTGTTTATTTTTATACCGTTATCCTCTTTCGAGGGTATTTACATTTCATCACTATGCTAATTAGCTACTTTTAGCATTCTGACTGGGCGACACAGACTTATCTCAATAGCGCGAGAGATCGCCTAGTACGGCTGTGCTCCCAAAAACGCTCTTTTCCGAATCCCTAGTTCACTATATAGTGTGTATCTGTTATTATTCCATATCGTAGACTTTGATTATTAAAACGCATTTGGGATTCGACCTAATGTCAAGTGGACGTAAAATTCCCTCGAAAAACAGCCAATTGAACAAAAATAGCAGTTCAGAAAACACAACAGGACATACCTTAAAATGCGGCTGCTGTCTGAAAATGTCTTGAATAAAACTATCTAAAAGGTGAGGTAAGTTATCTGCTCCCTCACTGCACTTTTTTCAAGCATGTTCCACGGCAATACGGAAGCCGTGCGTGACGTCACTGCGTCGGCACGCAACACCGGAGCGGTCCAATCTTTAGGATGGTGTCAATATTATACGTTCCTACTACTACTACTTCTTAATTTCATCAAATTTTAAAATATATTCCGCCACAATATGAAAGTAATCGTTATTAACTAAATTTGCGTTATTATTTGTCCTCTAATGTATTTTATATTCTAAAATAACTTTAGTATCTATTCCATACACCCCCCCCTTCAATTCAGAAAGTGGTTCAGTCCAATTCTGTGTTGAGGCTTCGTTTTGATTGGTTTGGGCAAAGTACACAAAGATAGAGGTCATGGTTAAGCAATCGTTTCACGGCTTACAGTGTGTCACCATGTCCCTGAATATAAGGCCTTTTTCATTATCAAATGATTTGTCCAGCTTTAAAACAAGAAAAAAAATTATAATATTAATATTCATTATATGGACACATGTTTATAGACACCTGAACACCAGACCAATAGCTTCTTCTCAAAGTTGGTGTCACAAAACTAAATCTACCCAGATGTGCAGAATGAACTAGAACTAAGAGACTCCAACCTGTTCTAGCACGACCGTCCCCCCCCTCCTGCACACACAGTGAGCTCCCTTGCACAACAGCCTGACCTCAACCCACTGAAGACATTTCGAAACTAGAATTCAAACTGTTCCAATAACAGTTTTTCATATGATTATAAATAAATGATCATGTTCGGGACAGTGGTGAAGGTGCTAGATCACTGATCCTGAGGTTGGGGGTTCAAGCCCCGCTCTCTACAGGTCATCACTGCCCCCCCCCCCCTGAGTTATCAAAGGGTGGCCAGGTCTCACACAGTCTATGATGAGAGGCATGTAAAACATTCCTGACATTTGAGAGATTTCCTTTTGGCTTTTTCCCTTTATCAGGGGTCGCCACAGTGAATGATTCGCACATGTGATTTGGCACGGATTTTTACGTCGGAACCCTTTAGCAAGGGACAAAAACACACTGATGGCTTTGCAGCTACTGTTTACGAAAGTCAGCAATGGTTCTTTTACATGAACCTCACACCATAGACAGTGAGAGACATGGCCGGCCTTTGATAACCTAGTTAGCTGCACTGGGGGGGCAAGTGCCAACCTTGTGGAGAGTGAGACTCAAACCCCCAACCTTAGGATCAGTGATGCAACACCCTATACCACTAGACCACCACTGCCCCTCTAGAATCTGGAAATCGGCCATGCATAGTCTCCTTGAGAGGATAGATGCTCTAGTCGTTCACTTACTGCATGGACTCCCAAAATTTTCAGTTAACCCCCCACAGTGGGGCTGGTGGTGTAGTGGTTAGGGTGCTGGGCTCATGATCAGGAGGTTGTGGGTTCGAATCCCAGTTAGACCCCCACTGTGCTAAGACCCCTGGGAAAGGTCTTAACTACATGTGTGCCTCTGTTCTCCCAGCAGTATAAATGGGTACCAGTAAAAATATACTGGGAAGGTAACCTGCGATGGACTAGCGACGCATCCAGGAGGAGTTGAACTCCTGGTCGCTTCACGCTACGGAAACCGGGGATAAGCACCAGCCTGATGAGCTACTAGGCTCGGGTGTAAAAAGCCCAACAGACTTATCCCCACTTTTCAAGTCACTCCACAGGCCCTGACAAAGGAGGAATACGTCTGTCTGTCTTCCTTTCGGCTCTTTCCCTTTTACTCGGGAGTCACCACAGCGAATCATCTGATTCGCACGTTTGATTTGGCAGAGGTTTTTACGTCGGATGCCCTTCCTGTCACAACCCTTTTTAGCAAGGGACAGAAACACGCTGACGACTTTGCAGCTACTCTTTACGAGGGTCAGCAATGGTTCTTTTACATGCCTCTCACCATAGACAGTGACAGACATGGCCTGCCTTTGATAACTCAGTTAGCTGCACTGGGGGGGACAGTGACAACCCTGTGGAGAGTGAGACTCGAACCGCCAACCTTTGGATCAGCGATCCAGCGCCCTATACCACTAGACCACCACTGCCCCTGACAAAGGAGGAATACGAAAAGACAAAAAAAAAAAAAAAAAAAAAAGGCAAGCAAAGGAAGGAAAAGCCCCTGGAGGGAATATGATAATGCGTGAAGTTGTGAAAAGTGGTGACATTGGTGATGTAATGCTCAGTTTCTTCAAACAAGATCTTGATGGAACAGCAGAAACCAGAGCATCTGTCAATCTTAAACATTACACATTACTCCCATCCCAAAATCTGGAAATCGGTCCGTAACCCATGTAAATACATGGTTACTAATTTTATTGGAAAAAAACCCTAATTTCCAACGCTCCCTGAAAGCACTATAGTTTTCCCCTTGAACGCATCATAAGCGCATGCTGCATGCACCTAGCTGAGCACAGCACAGCATGCTGCAGAGCAGGACACACACAGAGCACTTGACAAGCTACACAAGTGAGTCAAACGATCCAAAATGTGTTTAAGTGAACTTTTAACAAGTTTTAACTAAGTTTATGTACTTTTCAGAGCCTTGTATGTGTTTTGTTCTCTCTCAATCAAACCGGGTGGAGTGTGTTTGTTTTCTTGGAAACTCCGTTGAGTTATTACAACATGAAGCTAGCTTCAAAACCTATGCTAACTTTACACATGGTGACTTTTAAAACTGTGTGCACTATTTTTTGTCTCTAAAAAGCTAAAACCAGTCGGAGTACACAACAAAGATTGTGCTGTGCACAAAATGAGCCTTACATTTTACTTTTCTAAATGCATGTGTTGAAGCACTTTTGCTAATGCACTAAAGTAGTGCAGATAAGCACTTTTATTTTGTATTACATTCCATTCAGTGCCTTTCATGCACTTTTGTCATTTCATTTATGTGTTATTTCATAGAAATAAGTTGTTAAAAACAATTAAGTTACAAACTTTAAATAATTTAATTTCATATGCCTTGAAAAAAGGGTTAAATAAATATTGTGGTTGTTTGTTATGCTACATAGCAATACATTTTGAATTCATGGAAGTAAAACCAGTGTTAAAACAGCAACGTAAAAGATTTTGAACATTTTATGAGATCTCATTTTATTTAGAAACTACTGTTAAGAAATATTTTATTCATTGTGTCTGTACTGCATGTTTTTTAAGACTGTTTTTTTAATGGACCTGGATCTGATCTTGAAGCTGGTTTCGGACACGGATGGCGAGCCAAACCCAGTGAGAACTCTTGGCGGATCCAGAAGCAGTGTGGCCAGCTGCTCTCTGGATGCGAGAGTAAATCTACAGACCCAACCACTTCAAATCACAGGATCCCAGATAAGAACAAATAAAACACCTTTATCCCAAACGGATCACAATCCTGGAAAAGACTCCCGAACTCACACAAATCAAACCTTAAGGGTTCGAACCTCAGAGACTCTAAGCCTATTTTATTTTTATTTTTATTTTGTAAAGAGCGCTCTACACATTGTTTGCACATTTCTTGTACTATTGTAAAATTGGAATAAATCTGCCAGCTGTTCAACTTTAAATCTCTATAATTCATTCTACTCCTCTAGAACCTAGTATATAATCTAGCACAGCTATACTAAGCAGGTGTTACATGTCCATTACTGGGAACTACAGGGGAATTAGTCTTGTTTCAGCTGTAACAAAGTTCATGAACAAGGTGATATTGAGTTGGATACACCCAAAGATCCACATACAGTACAACTTTGACACACTCAGAATGGCTTCCATCCCAGCAGATCAACTAACACACAAATATTAGATTAGATTAGAATAGATTCAACCTTATTGTCATTACACATGTATAAATACAGGGTAATGAAATACAGTTTATTATGCAATCAGTAGTGCAGAGAGCAACAAGTGCAAAATATCCAGCGTGCACGATATGTACAGCTAGACGCAGTTATGTAACGGCGTAGCATGTGGGAACAATCATGTATAAATTATATATAAATAAGTTATTTGAGTAATTATGTGCATATATGGGTAATGTGATGGTGAGAATAAATTAGCTTTCATTTACACAGGAATTAAAATACAGTAAAACCTCCGCTGACGAACGCTTAAGCTCACGAACTTTTCGCCTCAAGAACATTAAATTTGCGAGAATATAGTCTCTGCTGACGAACTAGTTTTCGGCGGACGAATCAAACCACGCGGTCGAACAGCGCCACGGTGGCGGCCACGAGAAGCTGACGCACGCTCACGGCGTCACAGTTCATCACCCCCTTTCTTTGAGTGCGGACGTGGTTTGTGTTTGCTAGACATTTTGGACCATATTGAGTGTACTTTTGCTATTATGGGACCGAAAAAGACCCCACCACAGGCGGAGATCATTGAAAAACACGAACGAGGTGTGCGTTTGTGTGACTCAGCGTCCCAGTACCAGTACGCTAAGTCTACCATTGCTCCCATCCTTAAGAACAAGGAAGCTATTAAACAGTAGGCGTTTCCAAACACTCCTTCCAAACAGTAAGTCCCTCCCTCCTCCTCCTCCCACTCCATTCCATCAAGCCATCAACTACCATCACAAAGGTAAATAAAACCACTTTATTATACAGTACAGTTTATTTCTTTAATTACAATACAATAGCACATTTATTATACATAAAATAAGGTATATTTTTGTGTAGTTTTAAGGCTTATTTAGTAGAAAATTATGTTTTATGGGGACCTGGGAACGGATTATTCTCATTTTAATGGTTTCTTATGGGAAATAAATGTTCGGAAGACGAACTTTTCGCCTTACACACACTTTCTGGGAACCAATTATGTTCGTGAGCAGAGGTATCACTGTATATAGAAATATTTGCTCGAAGACACACTGTAGAAGGGTGTGTCCTCAGTCTGTATGTGTGTGTGTGTGTGTGTGTGTGTGTGTGTGTGTGTGTGTATTCATGTTTTTATTTACATCTTATGCATTATTTGTAATGTTTAATTGCTATTCTAAGCATTTATAGCATTGAACATGTATTTATTGATATTATATACCCATGTACGTATATGTCAGTCGGGGGGGGGGGTGTCGATCCTACTTTGCGGAAATCGGCGGTCGTGTGGGGTCTTGGTCCCCATTAACCGCAGAAAGTGAGGGATCCTTATACTGTATATGCTTCCACTATTATAATTTATTCACATTGCTCTTCTTCCACTACTGTGTGCACATCCAAGGTAAAGACAATGTAATTTTCTCTAGATGGCAATACTGATTTTTTTTTACTACTTTCGCTGGAGTCATGCAAGTGATACCTTTAGTACTTATTTAGTACTCATTTGTCATCTTATTGGACCATGCTATGAGGAAAGTCACTGCAGGGTGACAGGAAGAATTCGGTTTTACCATCAAGAGGCGGCAAAGCCGAAGAATATCTCCGGTCGTTATTACAGACTTGGAATTTGCTGATATTGCCTTGCTAAGTAATAATATCAAATAAGGCAGCCAACAGCTGCGTAATGTAGAAGTGTAATGTGGCAAAACCAGTATTGCATTGAATGAAAATACCGTGCTGTAAAACCAAAACAATGTTCTATAAACAGTGGTCCCTTTAGGCTAAATTGGCCCGACAGTGGCGCAAATAATTTTATATTGGTGCAAGGAATTATTGGCGCTGCGCCAGTGATTTTTTCCCCCATCGTTTTGTTTTAAGTTTTACTATCTACAACTTGTTTGTAAATGGTATTAAACAGCTGTCAAAAGTTCGGTATCTATTGCAAATACACCAATTCACGAATGAGACATTTCAGGGCAGATTGGTTCCAGTACGACCGAGGTCCCACTATGTTATATGCACAAATAATGTATAGAACCGTACATGAGGACACCAGTGTAAGTAACAACCTTGACCGTATCCCAGTGGTTAGCAAGCCATGCCTCACAGCAACAAGGTCCTTCCTGGGTTTGAATCCCAGGCTTGGCAAGCTTGCATGCTCTCCCCATGCATGCACAGGTTTCCTCCGGTGCCTCCAGTTTCATCCTATACATACACATCAGGCTAATTGGCAGTCTAGATTGGCCGGCCCTCTGTGTGAGTGTGAAAAGTTGTGTGTGTTATTTCTGTGATGAAGTGGCAAGCTGTTCAGGGTGTACCCTCTTACCCAAAGTCAGCTGAGTGAGGCTCTAGCCTCCCTGTGACCCTAACAGGATCAAGAGGTTTGCCTAAAAAGTGAGCAAGTGAGTGAGATAGATAGATAGATAGATGTACACATTTTTTAATCCCCGAGGTTTAATTATGACGTCACCGTAGGCATTTGTCAGATAATGATTGGCTGTTCAGTCTGCCTTCTCAACAGTTTCTTTGATTAGCATGTAGCAGTATTATTCAAATAAATAATATTTATAAAAATAAAAATAAATAATACTTACTATCTATCTATCTATCTATCTATCTATCTATCTATCTATCTATCTATCTATCTATCTATCTATCTATCTTTTATTTATATTAGAATGATATTGAGCGACTCCTCCAGTCCACTATGTGGTGCTGTGGGTTAACAGACCGCAACGGATCACCGACTTAAAGTACATAAGAAGAAGAAAGACGCTCGTTTAGAGTTCTACTTATTCCAGCAGACAAAATGTCGATATTTACACCAACGAACCAGATTCGCCTCACAAACGTGGCGGTCGTGAGGATGAAAAAAGGAGGAAAACGATTTGAAATCGCGTGTTACAAAAACAAAGTGATGAGCTGGAGATCCGGAGCGTGAGTACAGGGTTCCTGCGGGGTGTTGTTGGGGTCATGTGTTCACTCTCTGAATCCAAAATAAGGGACCATGTCAGTGGTTTCCTTCACTTCTTTCACCTCGAATGTTGACAGTAAAGACGTGTGGAGGAGTTAATAAGATTATAATTGAACGTGTACTCGGTTTTTCTTGACTTCAGGGAGAAAGATCTGGATGAAGTACTGCAGACAGACACGGTGTTTATTAATGTGTCAAAAGGCCAAGTGGCGAAAAAGGATGATCTGTCAAAAGCATTCGGAACTGATGACTTAACAGAAATATGCAAGCAGGTAAATGTGTTTAAAGACACAGGTACTTCTCTAAATAAATAAATAAATATACGTATTGTATCGGTGCAAGCATTGATTCCCAGGATCCAAGTGAAACCACTAAAAAAGAGTAAAGGCAGTGATGATGGAAAAGGGTTTTGGAGAGGAAGATGAAGGATGAGTGGTGATGAGGAGGGAGACAGGATGAAGAAATGATCTTTAAGAGAAGAATGAGTGGTGATGAGGAGGAGGGATGAAGAGGAAGATGATGAGTATGAGTGGCAATGAAGATGATGATGTGTGACGATGAGTGAAGAGGAAGATGAGTATGAGTGGTAATGAAGATGATGATGTTTGGTGATGAGGAGGAGTGATGAAGAGAAAGATGATGAGTGGTGATGAGGAGTGAAGAAGAGTTTAAGAGGAAGATGATGAGTATGAGTGGTAATGAGGAAGGTGAGTGGTGATGAGGAGGTATGATGAGTTGACGAGGAAGATGATTAGTATGAGTGTTGAGAACAAGGAGTGATGAAGTGTGTGTGTGTATATATATATATATATATATATATATATATATATATATATATATATATATATATATATATATATGAGAGGAATGAAGGTTAGCCTTAGTAAGTCAGAATACATGTGTGTAAATGAGAAGGACCCAAGAGGAACGGTGAGGTCACAGGGAGCAGAGATAATAAAGGTGGAGGCTTTTAGGTACTTAGGCTGAACAATCCAGAGCAATGGAGAGTGTGAAGAAGTGTGTGCAGGCAGGTTGGAATGGATGGAATGGATGGAATGGATGGATGCTCACTTGAAAGACCAGAAGTCTGTAGAACCTGTGCTTTGTCTCAAGCACAAGCAAGTGAACTACTTGTTTTAAGCTTCATGTAATGTGACTCGTCTCAGCTTCATGTAAAGTGACCATCCGTCGACCATTGGAACAATTTACAAGCAGACAGATTGCATCATAGAGAATGTTAAAGGTTATATTTGATACTGTATTTGATATTTGATGAGTGAATTTGATTAAAATTTATCTATTTGAAATTATTTTGCTTGAATTTAATTTATTTGAAATTAATGTTGATATTATTTGATATATTTTATATTATTTTACAATGTTATGTTTATAATAATTGTTTTAGGGGCGTTGTATAAGATACGGTAATGGTATTTATGGATATATAGTACAGTATGAACGTCATACGTCACTGGAACATACAATGGCAACTTACGTTTTTTTTCAACTTGCGTTCGGCCGTCCGGAACCAAACAAAAACGCAAGTTGGGGAGTGTGTGTGTGTGTGTGTGTGTGTGTGTGTGTGTGTATGTATGTGTGTGTGTATATATATATATATATATATATATATATATATATATATATATATACATACACACACACACACAAGTGGTGGAATAACAATAATGATGGCAATTGCTTGATTAACTCGAACCTGATTCTTGCACCCCTGGTAATCATCCTCTTTACAGAAATGTTCTGATCTGATTAAAATGATCAGGATTATTTTCCCCTCATATTCTCACCTGAAGTGCTACTTCAGCTCCACCCCTGGCTCTCGGCTTTTGATTTGATTCCTGTTTTTATGATGTATAGTCCTCAACCCTGTGGAAATATTCCATTGAGATTCTGATCCGTGTAGGTTAATTGGTTCATTAATGAATTTATATACAGTAGGCTCTTGACCATTCGCGGTTCACCGCTCGCGCTCCCACATACTCGCGGATTGGCGACAGACTTGGAAGTAACTGGGATGTGATTCAAATTTAGCCAGTGGCTGATAGCTTTTATTTCTCCCTCTTACTGATCGGTTGCAGATGATGTGTACACATCTGTTTTTCTCCTTTGAGCACATGTCATCAACGTGATTGCTTGAATTGTGAATTCACGTTTTTTAAGTGTGTTTTTAATGATTATTTAAGCCCTGTGATGTCGCTCAAACGCCCTGCATCTTTTATAGCTTTTGGTAAGGAGCCTAAGCGCTTTATTTATTCATAAATATTATCACAGTACAAAATTAAAAAGTTTTTACTTAATCATCCCTACATTTTACTGTATTAATGAGTAAGACTGTCTACAGAATGTGTTTAAGAAGCATATTTTAGCGCATGGAATATCACACATAGGGTTTTAAAACCGTGTCAATAACTCGTAGATTTTCACGACCCACGGGAACCATCGTGAAAAACTGGGGTCTGCTGTACCTGGTGAGTGGAGAGGCCATTGAAGTACACTGCACTCACTGTGATGCTCATTATCATGCAGGAAGTTGTATAAAATAATAAGTATGATTTTTATATGTAATACTTGGTTGTAAAGAGCGAGATTGCTGTCAGCAATACTGCTCAGTTCACCTTAGCAATCAGTCGAGTGTAAAGAGGCCCAATGTGTCTCGGGGTGAATCCCCACACCATCATATCACCACCACCACCCTGTATTGATTGACCAAATAAACTTTGGGCCCAGGGATGTAGGCAGTAAATATGAAGTACATGAACTGCCTGCAGTTACAGCAGATGTCTGAGCTCTTCATCTGCCTAGAACAATGGTGTGTATGCCCACTGTATCCTCAAATTACAATTCTTGGCGAACAGGTGAAACCTGATGTGGTGGTCGTGTTCCATTTAGGTATAAATCAACCATTACTACAGGTGGAGCTGGGTCTATGCTTTCTTAAATTATTGTAAGATAAGGAAATGTTGGCTTTTTACACCAAATCAGTAAGGGTGAGTGATTCGGTTTTCAGTGGAGCCCCATAGGCATGAAACTTAACTTGGATGTTTGTTCTGTGTCTGATTTGATGACCACCATGCAGACAACAGGCAACAATTAAAAAAAAAAAAAAAAAGCAAATGAACCAAAAAAAAAAAAAAGAAAAGAGGTTCATACACCACTGTGCAGAGTTGCACAGAATAAAAAAACAAAAAAAAACAATGTAACTTAACCAGGCTGACAAACCTTCGTTGAGTAAAGCAACAAACATTAATGTTAAAATGTAACATGAACTTGTTAGACGGATAAGTAATCAAACAAGACAGATGGTACACATGAATGCGAAAATCCATAAATGAAATGCGGTGAAACAAACTCGTGTTATCCTTTCCCGCTTGTCCTCCAGAGAATAGGTAAAGTCCTTTAGGCTTTTCACACCTGAGGAATAGCGGCTCATCAGGCTGGTGCTTATCCCCGGTTTCCGTAGCGTGAGGCTACCAGGAGTTCAACTCCTCCTGGATGAGACGCTAGCCCATCGCAGGTTACCTTCTCAGTATGTTTTTTGTACTGGTATCCATTTATACTGCTGGGTGAACAGTGGCACACTTGTGGGGTCTTAGCACAGTGGGGGTCTAACCAGGATTCGATCACAACCTTCCGATCATGAGCCCAGAGCCATAACCACTATACCACCAGCCCCACTTAAATTATTGTAAGAACTCTCAAGTCATAGACACAGCTCCACCTGTTGTAATGGATGATTTATACCTGAATGGAACACCTTGACCTGTATTTGCTTTATGCATTTTAATTATTACCACAGGGTTGGATTTACGCAACAGGGTTTAATTAACAGTGGAAAGCCATACTTGCGACCAGGAATAGAACCACCGCAATAGTGCAACCTTGTTTAACCGGTTTACAGCTAACTCTCGTTTCTGTTTCAGATTTTAGCAAAAGGAGAACTTCAGGTGTCCGACAGGGAGCGACAGACCCAGCTCGAGCAGATGTTCCGAGATATTGCTACAATTGTGGCTGAGAAATGTGTAAATCCGGAAACCAAGCGCCCTTATACAGTGAACCTAATCGAACGAGCCATGAAGGACATTCACTACTCAGTCAAAGCCACTAAGAGCACTAAGCAGCAGGTAAGTGGGACATCGGACTCTCGGTACAAAAGCTTTATACTCTATTAGCATTTAATGTTTTAAACTCTGACCTAAATACCGAATGCTATCAAAAAATCTAAAGATATGGGCTCATGAGTGTCACTTTGGGATGGTACGTGACTATCAACCTGGAGATCACAAGTTCAGATTGCAGCCATCTGGGCGCTAATTTGTCAAGATCTCACAATGGGGGATGGGGCATGGCATACATTCCCCGTCACGCATAGCGATTATCGTCCAATCACTGGGCGTTTTTGAGTTCTAGGTTAATGAAATATAGTCATCCACGGCTGGGAGCCAGTGGGAGCTGACTGGCTGAGCTCTGACTGGAGGGAGGAGTGGCATACACTCACCTTCCTATCACTCACTGCGACCAACAGCTAATATGGGCATTTATAAGCTCATTCGGGGCGGGTAGCGCTTTCTCTCTGAATGTGTTTGGTCACCTGCAAACACATGCACAGCAGGTCGTAAAGATGCGGGTGGCAGCATTGTGTGTCATGGATTGAGCGTATGCATGCTTACTCTCCTCTCTGGTCTGGTCACATGTGATAGGGAGGCAACATGTGATAGATGGGAATTGGATATGACTAAAATTAGGGAGAAAATGTGTGGAAACAAAAAATATCTAAAAATACTTCAATAAAATATTATTTTAAGTTGTGTGGGGTTATTTATGCGACCAGATTATTGTGAGGTTTATTTATGTTTTTGTTTCCCTAAGAAATTTCAGCTTGTTTATTCATAGAAATACTCCTTCTTTTCCTTTCGGCTTTTCCCTTCAGGGGTCGCCACAGCGAATCGTCTGCCTCCATCTCACCCTATCCTGTGCATCTTCTACTACCTTCATGTCCTCCTTCACCACATCCATAAATCTTCTCTTTGGTCTTCCTCTAGGCCTTCTGCCTGGTAGTTCCAACCTCAGCATCCTACTACCAATATACTCACTATCCCTCGTCTCTACATGTCCAAACCATCTGAATCTAGCCTCTCTGACTTTGTCTCCAAAACGTCTTACATGTGCTGTCCCTCTGATTTGCTCATTCCTGATCCTATCCATCCTCGTTACTCCCAAAGAGAACCTCAACATTTTCATCTCTGCTACCTCCAGCTCTGCCTCCTGTCTTTTCCCCAGGGCCACTGTTTCTAAACCATGCAACATCGCTGGCCTCAACACCGTCTTGTACACTTTTCCTTTCATTTTTGCTGATACCTTCCTATCACACATCACACCGAACACTTTTCTACAACCATTTCAATCTGCCTGCACATGCTTCTTCACTTCTTTTCCACACTCTCCATTGCTCTGGATTGTTGAGCCTAAGCAATCCTCCAACTTCTTTATCTCTGCTCCCTGTAACCTCACCGTTCCTCTTGGGTCCTTGTCGTTCACACACATGCATTGTTTTACTGCGGTTAACCGTCATTCCCCTCCTTTCCAGGGCATACCTCCACCTCTCTAGATTTTCCTCCACTTGTGCTCTGCTCTCACTACAGATCACAATGTCATCTGCAAACATCATAGTCCATGGGGAATCTTGTCTAACCTCGTCTGTCAGCCTGTCCATCACCATAGCAAACAAGAAGGGGCTCAGAGCTGACCCTTGATGCAGTCCTACCTCCGCCTTGAACTCTTATGTCATACCGACAGCACACCTCACGACTGTCTTATATCTCTCTTACATGTCCTGCACCACTCTAACATACTTCTCTGCTACTCCAGACTTCCTCATGCAATACCACAGTTCCTCCCTCAGCACCCTGTCATATGCTTTTTCCAGATCCACAAAGGCACAATGCAGCTCCCTCTGGCCTTCTCTGTACTTCTCTATTAACATCCTCAAGGCAAACACTGCATCTGTGGTGCTTTTTCTTGGCATGAAACCAAACTGTTGTTCATACATGCTGACCTCTGCCCTTAGTCTAGCTTTCACTATTCTTTCCTATAACTTCATCGTATGGCTCATCAACTTTATTCCTCTCTAGTTGCCACAACTCTGCACGTCTCCCTTGTTCTTAAAAATGGGCACCATGACACTTCTCCATTCCTCTGGCATCCTCTCACTCTCTAAGACCTTGTTGTTCTTGTCAGAAAATCTACTGCTACCTCTCATAGACACTTCCATACCTCCACTGGTATTTCATCAGGACCAACTGCCTTTTCGCTCTTCATCCTCTGCAATGCCCTCCTCACTTCACCTTTACTAATCTTTGCTACTTCCTGGTCCTCAACAGTCACCTCTTCTACTCTTTTCTCACTCTCATTTTCCTCATTCATCAGCTCTTCAAAGTACTCTTTCCATCTTCCCAGCACACTTCTGTCATCAGTACATTTCCCTCTCTGTCCTTTATCACTCTAACGTGCTCCACGTCCTTCCCATCTCTATTTCTCTGCTGTGCCAACCTGTATAAATCATTTTCTCCCTCCTTACTGTCCAACCTATCATACAAGTCATCATACGCCCTCTGTTTGGCCTTGGCCACTGCTACTTTCTCCTTACACTGTGTCTCCCTGTACTCCTGTTTACTCACTTTGGCCCTCTCAATGTCCCACTTCTTCTTAGCTAACCTCTTCCTTTGTACACACTCCTGCACTTCCTCATTCTACCACCAAGTTTCCTTATCTACTCTCCTTCCAGAGGACACACCAAGAACTCTCCTACCTGTCTCCCTGATCACATTAGCTGTAGTTGTCCAGTCATCTGGGAGCACTTTCAACTCCTCCTTGAAGACAACACGACACTCTTCCTTTTTCTGCTTCCACCACTTTGTCTTCTGCTCTGCCTTTGCCTTCTTCACCTTTCTCACCATCAGCGTCATCCTGCACACCACCATCCTATGCTGTTGGGCAACACTCTCACCCACTACTACTTTGCAGTCACTGACCCTTCAAATTACATCGCCTGCACAAGATGTAGTCTACTTGTGTGCTCCTACCTCCGCTTTTATAAGTCACCCTATGCTCCTGTCTCTTCTGGAAGAAAGTATTCACCACAGCAATTTCTATCCTTTTTGCAAAATCTATCAACATCTGTCCTTCTGTGTTCCTGTCCTGGACACCAAACCTGCCCATCACTTCCTCGTCCCCTCTGTTTCCTGCACCAACATGTCCATTGAAGTCTACACCAATGACCACTCTTTCACCTCTGGGGTACTCTGATTCACTTCATCTAACTCACTCCAGAATCTCTCCTAGCTCACATCCTGCCTGTGGGTCATAAGCACTAACAACATTGAACATCACGCCTTCAATTTCTAACTTGAGACTCGTCACTCTGTCTGACACTCTTTTCACTTCTAGAACATTCCTGACAAACCCCTCCTTCAAGATGACTCCTACTCCATTTCTCTTCCCATCCACACCTTGATAAAACAGCTTAAACTCTGCTCCTAAGCTTCTAGCCTTGCTACCTTTCCACCTGGTCTCCTGAACACACAGTATGTCCACCTTCCTTCTCTGCATCTTGTCAGCCAGCTCTCTACCTTTTCCTATCATAGTTCCAACATTCAAAGTCCCTACTTTCAGTTCTAGACTCCTGCCTTTCCTTTTCTCTTGCTGCCTACGGACACGTCTCCCATCTCTCCTTCTTCAACCAACAGTAGTCCAATTCCAAGAGTAGTCCAATTTATTCATAGAAATACATGTACTAGTCCTTCTAAAAAAATTAGCATATTGTGATAAAGTTCATTACTTTCTGTAATGTATTGATAAAAATTTAACTGTCATATATTTTATATTCATTGCACAACAACTGAAATATTTCAGGTCTTTTATTGTTTTAATACTGATGAATTTGGCATACAGCTCATGAAAACCCAAAATTCCTATCTCAAAAAATTAGCATGTCATGAAAAGGTAGTCTAAACGAGATATTAACCTAATCATCTGAATCAACCAATTAACTCCTAAACACCTGCAAAAGATTCCTGAGGCTTTTAAAAACTCCCAGCCTGGTTCATTACTCAAAACCGCAATCATGGGTAAGACTGCCGACCTGACTGCTGTCCAGAAGGCCATCATTGACACCCTCAAGCAAGAGGGTAAGACACAGAAAGAAATCTCTGAGTGAATAGGCTGTTCCCAGAGTGCTGTATCAAGGCACCTCAGTGGGACGTCTGTGGGAAGGAAAAAGTGTGGCAGAAAATGCTGCACAACCAGAAGAGGTGACCGGACCCTGAGGAAGATTGTGGAGAAGGGCCGATTCCAGACCTTGGGGGACCTGTGGAAGCAGTGGACTGGGCTACAGGTGCCGCATTTCCCAGGTCAAGCCACTTTTGGACCAGAAACAGCGGCAGAAGCGCCTGACCTGGGCTACAGAGAAGCAGCACTGGACTGTTGCTCAGTGGTCCAAAGTACTTTTTTCGGATGAAAGCAAATTTTGCATGTAATTTGGAAATTAAGGTGCCAGAGTCTGGAGGAAGACTGGGGAGAAGGAAATGCCAAAATGCCTGAACTCCAGTGGCAAGTAGGCACAGTCAGTCATGGTATGGGGTGCCATGTCAGCTGCTGGTGTTGGTCCACTGTGTTTTATCAAGGGCAGGGTCAATGCCGCTTCCATCTACTGAAAAGCTTTACGGAGATTAAGATTTCATTTTTCAGCACGACCTGGCACCTGCTCATAGTGGCAAAACCACTGGTGAATGGTTTACTGAGCATGGTATTACTGTGCTCAATTGGCCTGCCAACTCTCCTGACCTGAACCCCATAGAGAATCTGTGGGATATTGTGAAGAGAAAGTTGAGAGACACCAGACCCAACACTGTGGATGAGCTTAAGGCCGCTATCGAAGCATCCTGGGCCTCCATAACAACTCAGCAGTGCCACAGGCTGATTGCCTCCATGCCACGCCGCATTGAAGCAGTCATTTCTGCAAAAGGATTCCCGAACAAGTATTGAGTGCATAACTGAACATAATTATTTGAAGGTTGACTTTTTTGTATTAAAAACACTTTCTTTTTTTATTGGTCGGATGAAATATGCTAATTTTTTGTGATAGGAATTTTTGGGTTTTCATGAGTTGTATCATCAGTATTAAAGCAATAAAAGACCTGAAATATTTCAGTTGGTGTGCAATGAATCTAAAATATATGAAAGTTTAATTTTTATCAGTACATTACAGAAAATCATGAACTTTATCACAATATGCTAATTTTTTGAGAAGGACTAGTATATGAATTATGTCCCCCCCCCCCCCCCCCCCCCCATTGTCAAAGGATCAAAATACTGGGACAGTAGACTGAAAAGTTTTTTCTTGGTTGGTTATAACTGGTTATTTCATTATATCATGATGGGTGGTGTCATGAATTACTGACAGATTGTGAAAGGACATGTCTGGACATGTTTGAAAGGAAGAATACTTAACAGCTGGTGTTGATTTCAGAGGTTGAATTTGCATTTGGCACTCAAGGTACAGGGAGGAGGATGTTTATCACTTTGTCTCTACTGTGTTTTATGCATGCTATTGTTAAATATGATATTTTAACCATGGTGGCACAGTGGTTAGCATGTCCATCTCAAAACAAGCAAGTCCTGGGTTCGATTCCTGGGCTCGGGTGTTTTTATGTGCAGTTTGCAAGTTTCCCTCGTGCTTGTGCAGGTTTTCTTTTGGGGACTCTAGTTTCCTCCCACAGTCCAAAAACATGCACAGTAGGCTGATTGACTGTTCCAAATCATCTTCAGCTATGAGTGTGTGTATAGTTGTGTGTGTGTTGGCATGGTGATGGCCTGGCAAGCCGTCCAGAGTGTACCCTGCCCTTGCACAGAGTTGGTTGAGATAGGCACCAGCCTCCTCGCGACCGTAATTGGGATTAAGCGGTTCAGAAAATGAACGAGCGAATTGACATTAAATACCAACATTTTTATTTGATTATTCCTTTATTCAGATACAATAACATTTAAAAAATTATTTATTTTGTTTTTACTGTTGAATTTTACATGCCTGTGTGCCAGCTCCTAGTCACACATGGTGCTTATCCCAATTTCCGTACTGCGAAACCACTCGGCGTTCAACACCTCCATCACAGGTTACCTCCTTCCCTTGTACCTGTTTTTTTTTTCTTTTACTGGATGGTCGGAGGCTCACTTGTGGTTAATTCTTTGCCCAGAGGGTCAAACAGGGATTCAAACCCGTGACCTAAAAATACACATGCAGCATCGGAAATATTGATCCCTGTAACAAGTTTGCCCCGCCCCTTTCCATTTCATTCGTCACCATTCTCTTGAATTAAAAGTGCAATTTGCTATATTCAAAATTGTCATTCTCATGTCATGCTTGAGACATCTGAAAATGCACATGTGATGTTAATCTAGTTTGACGTTTCTTCATTTTAAACTTATTTTGACTTTTTTTGTGGCCCAGAAATTAGCCCCACTCTTAGCGGCTTCTTCGGGTTTCTTTGAAAGGCAACTCCGGAACCATGCACAGTCAAGACGGCAGTCGGGGTGAACTCGGTACAGTGGTCCCTCACTTTCCACGGTTAATTGGGACCGAGATCCCCCTGCGACCGCCAAATTTCGGGAAGAAGGATTACCCCCCCCCAACTGACGTATACGTGCATGTACATGTGCATATAATATCAATAAATACATATTCAATGCTATAAATGCTTATAATGAGAATTAAACATTAAAAAATAATGTATAAGATGTAAAAACAAAATATATATAAATACGCACACATAGAGACCTGCGCGTGAGCATGCACGCAGATGCACACTTCACAAAAATGAAACCAGTTTTGATGGGAGGTTTTGGGTTGTTTTTGTTTTGTTTGGTTTTTTTTTTGCATAATTGGCCTTGTTTTGTGGCATTTTCCTTAACTTTTCCCCCTATTCTTCCTTAATTTCCTTATTTTTTTAATTTGATGAATATTTAAAAAAAAAAACGCGATGCACTGAAGCCGCATGAATCGATACACGAAGTAGTGAGGGATCCCTGTATATTAAAACTGGAAGGTTTAAGATTTGCAGCTCCCTTTACAGCCAGCAGGTGGCTACACATATTACAACTTGTTCCTTAAAGATACGGTCTTCTTTTCCTTTCGGCTTTTCCCTTCAGGGGTCGCCACAGCGAATCATCTGCCTCCATCTCACCCTATCCTTTGCATCTTCTTCTTTTAAACCAACGACCTTCATGTCCTCCTTCACCACATCCATGAATCGTCTCTTTGGTCTTCCTCTAGGCCTTCTGTATTTCCCAGAAATGTTAAATTCTGGTCCTTAAATTAGCCCCACCCTTAATTAGCTCTCTCTTTTAAAGGCAACTCCGGAGACAACACAGACACTATGAAAGTCACGGTGAAGTCTGGAGAGAAAAACAGAAAGGTTTGAGTGTTGCAGTTCCTCTTAGAGCCAGCAGGTGGCTGCAAATATTACAATCTGCTCCTTTAAGATATTTCCCTGCATCTCGAAAAAGTTTTCAGCATCCATGGTACGTCGTTTGCCTTTTAAATTTGTGCCATATGTCTGATATTCATGAGCCCAGAACACTAAAAACTACATCACAGGCCCCACCTGACTCTGAGTGTGGAGAGCAGGATGGACAAAACAGTAATGCTGATGAATCTTATATGGGTTAAAAAAATCCAATTAGACAGATAACTAATAATGACTGTGTATTTTTCCCTGTTTAGGCCCTTGAAGTGATCAAACAGTTGAAGGTATCCATCCAGATTCAGAGAGCTCACATGCGACTCCGCTTCATCCTGCCAGCCAAAGATGGGAAGAGACTGAAAGAGAAGCTTAAGCCCCTCTTGAAGGTGGTGGAAAGTGAAGACTTCGATGATCAGCTGGAGATGGTGAGAGATGTTTTTGTGTCTCTGAATTTTATTATTATTTTTAATTTGTTATACCTGTTGTTTTATTTCGAATGCCACCTGGATATCACTGAATGGTCCCAGAGACCGAACGTAGCCATCGATATCCAATGAGCCCCACTCCCAAAAAATTATACACTGTCTGGCCAAAAAAACCCCAAAAAACAAGTCTCACCCTTTAGTATTTTCAGAGATACATCAGAGGGACAGCACATGTACGATGTTTTGGAGTC
This sequence comes from Plotosus lineatus, assembly GCA_024760905.1. Taxonomy (NCBI): domain Eukaryota; kingdom Metazoa; phylum Chordata; class Actinopteri; order Siluriformes; family Plotosidae; genus Plotosus; species Plotosus lineatus. Next base: position 37,116,556 of record CM045743.1, on the reverse strand, counting down.
AGAGAGGCTAGATTGAGATGGTTTGGACATGTAGAGACGAGGGATAGTGAGTATATTGGTAGTAGGATGCTGAGGTTGGGACTACCAGGCAGAAGGCCTAGAGGAAGACCAAAGAGGAGATTTATGGATGTGGTGAAGGAGGACATGAAGGTAGTTGGTGTAAGAGAAGATGATGCAGAGGACAGGGTGAGATGGAGGCCGATGATTCGCTGTGGCGACCCCTGAATGTGGGAGGAAACCTGAGTACATGGAGGAAGTCCACGGGGTGGTGGTGGTGGGGGATGGATGTGCTAACCACTGTGCCACCGTACTGCCTGCTCGGCAACATTAATGTGGCAGTAAAAGGAAGCAGCTGATGAGCTGAATGTTCTGAATGAGCAGTTTATCACATCAATGGAGGTTTTCATCTTTGATGGCACGGATATAAAATCAGGACGGAAATAGCGAAAGCGTGGTTCAGGGAGCCTGAGGAATCGTTTTCACATATGTATTGGCACCCCAGAGTCCTGACCTTAACCCTACTGAAATTTCAGGATGTCCCAGAGAAGACTTTGTGGTGTGGTTCAGTTTTTCCCCTCAACGATTCAATACATTGGTGAGGCATGAACCCTAGACTGGATGGAAATAAATGTTATGATGCTTAAGTCTGTGGAAACAGTGGCATGATGATTACATGTTGGAAGTGAGGATAAATATGGAACAGCAACATATTCACTCATGCGACCGACTTTCTTTTTTTTTTTTTTTTTTTTTTTGGGTCAGGTGGCGTATATCTAACTAAACTGAGTGCGATTTTTAAGTGTGGAATTAAAATACATGTTCCTGCTCCACAGGTTTGTTTGATTGATCCGGGCTGCTTTCGGGAGATCGATGAGCTGATTCGCTGCGAGACAAAAGGCAAAGGGTCGGTGGAGGTGCTCAGTCTAAAGGATGTGGAAGAAGGCGATGAGAAACTCGAATAGCGCTGAATCACTGCTCGCTAAGCTAACTACTTCCGCATTAAATTATTTCATTCGTTTACGGATCAAGACTGTTTTAATTATTTTCTTTAACAGGGGGCTGGAGTTCATAAGACCTTAAGCAGCATTTGTTGACATTTCTAGCTCGTAACAGTCTGGTGCATGATCTTTTTTTAATGAACCTGTAATTATAATAGACTAATGTAGGCATATTTACTTTTTTTTTTTTTTTTTTTTCCCAATTTCACTAAATTTTTCAAAATGTTTCTGTGATGTAATAATAAACAAATTGGTAATCTGGCTCTAATCACAATTAGGTTTGTTTTCTGTGAAAATTAAAGTAAGTTTCTGACTGCAGGACAGATAACAAATTGATTTATTAAAATAAATAAAAATACACATGCAAGACAGGTGTTTAAAAGTTTGCTCCGCCCCTTTCCACGTCACCCATTTCCACTCTTTTGACTTAAAGGTCCAATTTCTAATATTCAAAGTTGTTAATCTCGTATCATGCCTGTGACCTCTGAAAAAAAGGCATACATTATGTAAACCTTGTTTGACTTCAAGCTTATTTTTATTTTTTATTATTTTTTTTCCCCCTCTGGACCAGCACTTAGCCCCGCCCTTAGCCTCCTCAGTTTCTTTGGCATATACAGTACACCCCTGAAGCACAGTAAAGACACCAGGGTGACTTCAATAGATTGAAACAGGAAGGTTTGTGACCTGCAGTTCCCCTTGCAGCCAGCAGGTGGCAACCTGCTCCTTTGAAATACAGATTTCCCTGCACACGTGTAAAAAAAATTTCAGTAGGTAGTACTCTGAATTGTGGTCTTAATTTGTGCCATATATCTGACATACAATAAAAGCTTATCTAAAATCCCAAAAAGGATTACAATGTAAAAAAACAAATCAATGTGCAAATAAAAATGAACTTGAACTATTTTTCTTGTCTCATTTCTATGCTCATTACTTATTAGTAGTAAATGACATACAGTGGAGCCTGCAATAAAGAGGCTGTCTTATGGTAATAAATTATAGAAAAATAATACACAGTGAAAATATTAATGTGGAAAAGAAAATAAAAAGAATAATATCAGAGGGGATGGGTGTGGGGATGAGTGAATTGGAGCCATGGCATCTAAAAGATGAGTACAAGTCTATGAATTAGAGAATTATGTGTGGTGATGCCACAGAAAAAAAATGAAATCTGTGAAGATGTTGGAAGGGTGGAATAATAATAATAATAAAAACAAGTACAAACAATAGGAAAGTCCACGCTGATGCATGGACCCCTAATTACTCGCTCACTCATTTGCCAAACTCACTGGAAGGCTGGTGCCTATCTCGGCCAAGACTGGGCGAAGGTAGGGTACACAATGAACAGCTTGCCAGACACACTCACACACACACACACACACACACCTAGGGGTGATTTGGAACATTCAGCTAACTTAATGTGCATGTCTTTGAACTGTGAGAGGAAACTGGAGAACCCAGAGGAAACCCACACAAGCACAGGGAAAGCATGAAAACTCCAAATAGGTGTGCCCTCACCGAATCCAGGATAATTATTGGATATCGTGAAATCAATCAGCGTGACCTAAGTTTCAAACCTCAAAGCATCATCAGATGGAAAAAACAGGTCCATGTGTAATAGACAGCATTACATCAGCACTGCATTTTACAGAGCCATAAACGCAACCAGAGGCCAAAGTCTGTCTTCTTTAAATAGGTCTCGTGGTTTGCCTGTATGGACTTGACATATATGAAGCATGATGCCTTGTAAAGAGTGGATCCTCCACATCGGATATCGCCGGTGCTGTTGCTGGTTGTGTCATGTTTGTTTGTCCTGGTGTCTCTGGAGGTGCTTTAAACCACCAAGCACTCAGCACTCCTCCACCAATCAGAAACAACACCATGCTGATCCAGCCCGTATATAACGCTGCCCCCCAGTCCCTTTTGAAAGGAAAAGAGGTTTTCAAGTTACTGTTTGTGGCGTGCGTGATCCAGCTTATAATCACCATCATCAACAACCCGGACAAAATGGAAACAAATCCAGTCACCGCCTTGATTCGTACCTTTTGCGGGAACATGGTGATGGCCAGAATGTAGACCAATATGGGAATGACTCCAACGCCAATCAAAACATTTACAGACACTTTCCAGGAGTTAAAACGCCCAGCCAAGGGCAACAGGGACTGATAGAAGTGGCAATGCAAGTCTCCTTTCCTCGGTTCTTGCCAGTTCAACCAGATTCCATCCCAGTACAACGACAGAGTATCTGTCGAATTATCGACCGCACCAGTCACAATCCACACAGACAGGGTCCTGGTGAAGATGGCACAGACCCAGCCGCAGGCCGTTAGACTGACGCTGACCAGCTCGATCACTCGGTGCCACCTCTCCATGACTACATTCAGCGAGAAACAAAAAGAAACTGCGCGCTCACTTGTGGTGGAAAGTGGGCTGTCTTCATTCCAGATGTGGGTGTGGAAGACATGAAGTATTCACCGCTGCTGCCCTCCCCTTTTTATCCATGGTTTCTAAACATTTTCCTTTGCCCTTCTTCTTTGTTCGCCTGGAGGCTAAAACAATGAGTCACTGTTCGAAAGACACCTCCTCTCTTCTCGCCTTCTTTTGAGAGCAGGGACACAACAATGCATTCAAAGGCTATAGACACAAAAAAGTATGAAAACTAGGAGCAAATTTTATTCAAATAGGGACACGGACACACGTGACAGGTGCGTACAGGGAAGTATTAAACAAAGAAGAAATAAAGGACATCCCTTTTATACCCTACTGTAAATAAACCCTTCGAAACTACACCTTCTTCTTCTTCTTTTCCTTTCGGCTGTTCCCTTCAGGGGTCGCCACAGCGAATCATCTGCCTCCATCTCACCCGATCCTCTGCATCTTCTTCTCTTACGCCAACGACCTTCATGTCCTCCTTCACCACATCCATGAATCGTCTCTTTGGTCTTCCTCTAGGCCTTTAGCCTGGTAGTTCCAGCCTCAGCATCCCACTACCAATATACTCACTATCCCTCCTGTGTACATGTCCAAACCATCTAAACTACACCATGAACCTCAAATCGAGTAAAACTAGTTTGCAGAAAAAACAAAACAAAACCCCACAACCTTTTGAATACATTTGAACACCACACTACATTTGTACTGAAATACATCACTTCAAACTATTTCACATGTACTGTAAATACACGAATTCAAGTTTATCTACAAAAAAGAGAGAAAAAAATGATCTGTATCAGCGAGATATGAGCAATCGTGCTTTCTGATTGGCTATTCTACTACTAGGATACTTATTCACGCTCTCGTTTATTTTCTGAGTCTTTTCACCATACTAGGATTGCGAGGGCGCTAGTGTGTCTCCCGGCCTACACTGGGCGAAGGCCGGGTACATCTTGGACAGCTCACGGGACCATCGCAGGGCAACACGAACAACCATTCGCACTCACACATTCACCTAGGAGCAATTTGGAACAGTCAGTTAGTCGTATGCGTATGTCTTTGGACTGTGGGAACAGGAAGTACCTGGAGGAAATTGACATACGGGACGAATAGAAAGATCATTCAAACTCCACACAGAACCCAGGACCTCTAAAACCAGGATATTACCTCATACACCATTATTAGCAGTAGAAGTGATGGTCTGGTGGAAAGGTGCTGGATCACTGATCCTAAGGTTGGGGGTTCAAGCCCCACTCACCACAAGTCGCCCCTGCCCCCCCCCCCCCCCCCCCCAGTGCAGCTAACTGGGTGATCAAAGGCCGACCATGTCTCTCACTGTCTATGGTGGGAGGTTCATGTAAAAGAACCATTGCTGAATTTTGACAAGAGTAGCTGCATAGCCGTCAGTGTGTTTCTGTCCTGCGATGGCCTAGCGAGCTGTCCAGGGTGTACTTTGGCTTCGCCCGGAGTCAGCTGGGACGGGCGACCGCCACCTCGCTACCATAATTAGGATTAAGCAGCTACAGAAAATGATGATGAACCATTATTAGCTACATCACTCTATTTTAAAATTGGGAAAAAACCCCCCGAAAGTGATCTCAACACTACGCGGGTAATAGCCTAAGCTAACTGGTAATGCTAGCTGGATGGTTCTTCTGTTCATTCGAGGCTTATTCCATGAAAAGGTACTAAATTCAGAATCAGAATACAGCATATGTATTTTGTCAAGTCCTCTACCGTCCTGTGATGCTGGTGACCAGGGGAGGGGCCATTGTCGTAGCTATGTGGTTAGTCAAAGTGTGTCAACGATGCAGAACTCCACGCTAGGCTAAAAGCACTGTTTGTTTTTTTCATTGAGTATTTCATGGTATGAATGTACTGTTTATTTGTTTTCTGTTTTTCGAATTGTTAAGAAGGGGCTGCACAAAGGCGTGGTGGCTAGCATGTCCGCCTCACAGCGAGAAGGTCCTGGATTCGATTCCTAGCTCGGTCCTCCCACAGTCCAAAAAACATGTACAGTAGGCTAATTGGCTGTTCAAAATCACCCCTGGGTGTGAGTATAAGTATGAATAATTGTTTGAGTGTTGGCTCTGCGATGGCCTGGTGAGCTGTCCAGGATGTACCCCGCCCTCGCCCAGATTTGGCTGAGATGGCTGCCAGCCGCCACGTGACCCTAATTAGGATTAAGCAGTTCAGAAAACGAATGAAGATAAATTAAACAGTTATCCCACTCTGTCCTGTCATATATGGCGATTGCACCGTGTGCCCTGCTGGTTATTGCGTGGAATTACAATCCTGGAGTCAGTTTTCAATGCAGTACTGTATTGTATTCTATCCATTTTTGGTTGTGTTTAACATATTGTGGTGGCATGGTGGTGGAGTAGCACAACCACCTCACCTCAAGAAGTTGGGGTTCGAGTCTTGGGCTTGGGGCGTTGCTGTGTGGAGTTGGCATGTTCTTCCCACTGCTCGCATGGGTTTCCTCCGGGTACTATACCAGCCTTCATGTGACTCTCGTAAGATTACGCATGTCGTCAAACGACTGAAAGTGATTAGAGTTCACCATAACGTTCACTATATGGACTTTTCCCGAAGGAACCTCCATGCAATAATAACGTTAAAAACACCAGATCAAACAAATATGACCGTTAAATTAATCTGAATAATAAAGTGAATGAATACACGTGAATGCTATAAAATGCTATTTCATGAAAAGTAGTAGTGTTTTTTTTAGCATGGTTTGAGCAACGGGGTCAACTGACGATGAACCTGGATCAAAATTAACGTTTTTTGTTTTTGGATCAAAAAAGAAAGTAGAAATTCCTTATCGTGTGACATCTACCATCATATCAGAATGTCCAGAGGAACATGAAGCAATGTTCAGTTATAAACAGGTCACATCTCATACATAGTTCTTAAAAGCATAGCTGCTTTGGGCGCCTGACTTTGTTGCCGTATACCTTAAATGTTTCACCCTCTCTGGAGGGCAGCTGGTGCAGAGAATTGCCCCACCAACAAACAAGAATCCCGCCGTCACCCAGCCCACATATATGGCAGCACCCATCTCTCTCTTCAGCGCCTCGTGCACTACAGGATTATGAAAATCCCTGATGATGGTGTCAGCCGTCCAGGACACAGGGATTGCAGTGCCAATCCCTGAAAGCATGAACGTGATCCCTGACGCCACTACGATCCTAGCTTTGGCTCGTGGATTGCTGAGACAATTGGTACACTCGGCTCCGAGCAGAAAGATGAGAAATCCGAGACATGCAAGTGCCATGGTGGTGACCACAAGGCCACGTGAAGCCTGCAATGTTGGGTCTAGGTCTAGTAGAGCATCGTACAGCTTGCACTGCATCTGGCCAGTGCGCTCGTACACACAAGTCATCCACAGGCCTTCCCAGAAGACCTGTGCCACCACAATGTTGGTGCCCACAAACGCTGTCACCTTCCACATAGGCAGGGCGCAGATGATGATGGTCCCTGCCAGGCCAATCATAGACAGGGTGATGCCCAGCACCTGCAACGCCATGTGGATGCCTAACAAAGAGAAGAAAGAGTTGTTTAACACAAGACTGCATTCAATTCTCAAAATCCAGATGTGAGGGTTTTGAAATTCCTTCAAGCTTCAAAATATTAACAAGGCTTTAGATTTTTGAAGGAAAAACTATCAGGGTGAGAAATAAATAGCACGACAGAGAATAAAAAGAGCACTCGGCAAAACACAAAGCCAAAAATGAACACCCGAAAAAGTATACAGCTCCCCCTGCTGGGCGTACTGTATACTACACTCCCAAAAAATAATCTCAGATAATTAAAGAATAATTAAAAATTTCCTGGACACAAAATTTGATCTTGGATCCTCTCCAGTATTAAAAAAAGTCTTTCTTCTAAAGCCCGGCCTCTGGTATAAATGTCATGAAAATCTATAAATAACTTATTGTGTACCTGCAATGGCCTCACGACCTGTCCAGGGTGTACTCTGCTCTCGCCCAGAGTCATCTGAGATCTGCGCAACCGTTTAATGCTAATTAGGGTCGTGGGGAGGCTGGCACTCATCTCAGCCGACTCTGGGTGATGGAAGAGTACACCTTGGACAGCTTGCAGAGCCATTGCAGGGCAAAAACACACACTGACGGCTATGCAGCTACTCTTTACGAAAGTCAGCAGTGGTTCTTTTACATGAACCTCCCACCATGGACAGTGATAGACATGGCCGGCCTTTGCTAACCCAGTTAGCTGCACTGGGGGGACAGTGACAAACTGTTGACATTGGGGCTTGAACCCCCAACCTTATGATCAGTGATCCGGCACTATTACCACCAGATCACTGCCCCTTTTTTGTATAATCCTGCTAACAAATACACAAACTATGCCAATAAACACAAACCAGTTGTGGATGAAACATAACGACCTTGGCAGTGGTAACTAATCATGTTAATCACATTCGAACACTCGAAGTCAGTCTCGTAAATTCCTAAAACTCTAAACTTTAACAAACTGGACAGTAGGAAATACTGGCCATACACACAGCCCTCACATACTCGGGCAGCAGCAACTCCTATGTGAAGTTGCTCTTCATAGACCTCAGCTCCGCTTTTAATAGAGTTCACCTACATCAACTGCTTCAGAAGTTGATCAATCTGAGCCTAGGGAGCTGACTGTGGACCTGGATACTGGACTTTCGCAGCGACAGACCTCAGAACATCAGGATAGAAGAACACATTTCCTCCATTCTCATCCTGAACACCAGAACACCACAAGGGTGTGTTCTTAGCTCACTTCTCTTTCTCGTCTTCTCTCCCTTCACACATGACTGCTCCCCCACTCACATCAGCAACACCATTGTCAACTTTGCCAACAACACGACTGTAATAGGTCTGATAACAGATAACGAGTCAGCCTACAGGAAGGTAGTCCGACATCTGCGGCGATGGTGCGGCAACAATAATCTGAAACTCAACACATACAAAACCAAGGAGATGATAACGGACTTCAGGAAATCGAAACAAGCTGAGCCCAATGCCCTCTACATTGATGGAGAGGAGGTACAGAGGGTGGAGTGCTTCAAGTGTGTGTGTGTTTGTGTGTGTGTGTATGTGTGTATATGTATATGTAGGTAGATGCAGATGTATAACTTAGTATATTTCCTTAGTTGTCTTTTGTGGACATTATTTTTTTTTTATAATTGCTGCTAAACAAAGATCCGCAAAACTGAATTTTATTGTTTACCCAACAGTTGACAAAAAAGATCTCTTTACCTTTTCTTTATTTGTAGAAACTATTAATTATTTTAAGGTAACGGAGAGGTTGGAACTAATCTCAATCTCTTGTCGAAGGTGAAGTACACCCTGAACAGGTCGCCAGACAAAACAACATACACACAACCACTGACAGACACACTTATACCCAGGTGCAATTCAGATCAGCCAGTTAGCCTAATGTGCATATCTTTGGCCTATGGGAGGAAACCGGACAACGCAGAAGAAAAGAAACACAAACACCACACTCCTCGCCCAGCCCGGGACTCCAACTGATAACCTTCTTGCCCTGAGGTAGACTCACTAACTACCCCAAAGAGTAACTAGCAATTAGCATTTAGCTAACTTGCATTCATTCTACTTAACAGTTAAAAGATGAGGATAATAATTAGCAGATCTGCCTAACAGCAAAAAGGTCTTGGGTTCGAATCCCAGGTTCAGGGACGGTGATACTATGTGATGTTTGTAGGCTTTCTTCGTATGTATGGGCGGTCTCCGGGTACTCTGGTGTCCTCCCACAGTCCAAACACACACACATTAAGCTAATTGGCTGTTCCAAATTGCCCCTCCGTGTGGTGGTTCAGGGTGTAATCCACCTTTACCCAGAGTCAGGTGAGTAAGGTTCCAGCGAACCTGATTGGATGATTTGATTTGGCAAACGATTGAGTGTAAGACGAGATATTCATATACTATACAGTATTATATTGTTTTTACCAATAGAGGGCAGTATTGTATAAAAATGATGCGTATTTATGATTTTATTTTTATTTTTCTCTTCAACGCTGTTCAATTCTTAAATCTGACTGGACAGAAGATATGAGAGAAGTGCTGTCTATACTTTTGATCGCAGGTTATAATTTATTTTTGTATTGTTTTTATACTAATATTTGGCATTTGACTGCATAGCCGTCAATATGTTTATGCCTTTTGGTGGCCTGGTGAGCTGTCCAGGGTGTACTCTGCCCTTGCATAGTCGACTGAGAGGGGAACCGGCCTCCCTGCAACCCTAATTAGGATTAAGCGTTTCAGAAAACGATGGCATTTCTGTGTCGTTTGCATGTTGTCCTTGTGCTTGTTTAAGTTTACACTCGGTATTTTGTTTTTTTCTTCTGCGGTTCAAGGACACACAGCTTGATCTTGATGGATTAGCCGTGTGTGTACATGCGACTGTTCATCGCTCTGTGAGCCCTGCAGTGTGTGGGGCGTATCCTGCCTCTGTCCCAAAATCAGAAAAGACTAGCTTCACCAAACTCGTGATGAATAAATAAGGCAGATAACATATTAATAGATATAAATATTTAAGTAAAATTAAAAAAATGAAGAATGTGCAGCCAACTGGGTTATCAAAGGTCGGCCATCTCTCTCACTGTTTATGGTGTGAGGTTCATGTAAAGGAACCATTGTTGACTTTCGACATCACCTCTCTTG
>CM045743.1:37016439-37101439 GCA_024760905.1 Plotosus lineatus | reverse complement strand
CTTATAACAGCCAAGTGTACGATTTAAAATGATAATAATAAAAACTTGTAAACTGACACATGTGAAACTAACCGCCTACTCGATTGCACACCAAGATGAATGGCTTCCACTTGTGATCATTTTTAACCAATCTGATAAGTAGAGTAAAAAAAAAAAACATTCTTGAAGTATTCTATCTATCTATCTGGTGCCTGAGTCGTAGGACGACCATTGGTGACCCACCATGAAGGTTTTCTTGGCAGGATTAGTGCAGTGGTTTGCCATTGCCTTCTGCACGATGCGAACCTACGGGCAATTTAGAACAGCCAATTAACCTACTGTGCATGTCTTTGAACTCTGGGAGGAAACCGGAGCACCTGGAGGAAACCCACGCAAGCACGGGGAGAACATGCAAACTCCACATAGAATCGCCCAGGCCAGGACTTAAACCCAGGCCTTCTTGCTGCGAGGCGGACGTGCTAACCACTACGCCACCGTGCCGCCACAGTATGGAGTATTCTAGTGCTTGGAAATGTAACCGAATACAAGCAAACAACTACGAGTGGCAAGGCAGTGTCAAAACATCGTAGGAATATGTTTATGAGCAGGCACACATCTGGAAAGGATTCCAAACATTTCAAGAACGTCATCAATTCTTGGGAACACAATAATCAAGCAATGGAAAGTGTTTGGTACTACCAAGCTCGTTATTGGATCAGGCTATTCATCCAAACTAGATGGAAGAGTAAGGAGGGACCGAAACAGAGAGGTGTCATCCCAGATAGACATATGACTTTTTTTTTGCACACATGCTCAGATGGATGTATCTCAGTTAAATGCGTTCAATATATATATATATATATATACATATATATATATATATATATATATATATATATATATATATATATCATCATCATCATCTTCTTCCGCTTAGTCCAGGGTCGGGTCGCGGGGGCAGCAACCTTAGCAAAAGGTCCAGACATCCTCTCTCGAGCTACTTCCTCCAACTCTCCCGGGGGGACACCAAGGCGGTCCCAGACAAGCCGAGAGACATAGTCCCTCCAGCGTGTTCTAGGTCGACCCGGGTCTCTTCCCGGTTGGACATGCCCGAAACACCACACTAGGGAGGCGTCCGGGGCATTCTGACCAGATGCCCGAGCCACCTCAACTGGCCCCTCTCAATGCGGAGGAGCAGCGGATCTACTCCGTGCTCTCCCGGATGGCGGAGCTTCTCACCCTATCTCTAAGGGAGAACCCCGCCACCCGGCGAAGAAAGCTCATTTCAGCCGCTTGTATCCGTGATCTTGTTCTTTCGGTCATTACCCAAAGCTCGTGACCATAGGTGAGGGTTGGAACGTAGATCGACTGATAAATTGAGAGCTTCGCCTTGCGGCTCAGCTCCTTTTTCACCACAACGGACCGGTACAGGCACCGCTTAATAGCAGAGGCTGCAGCGATCCGTCTGTCGATCTCTCGCTCCATCCTTCCCTCACTCGTAAACAAGACCCCAAGATACTTAAACTCCTCCACTTGGGGCAGGACCTCATTCCCGACCCGGAGGGTGCATTCCACCATTGTCCGACTGAGAACCATGGCCTCGGACTTGGAGGTACTGATCTTCATCCCGGCTGCTTCGCACTCGGCTGCGAATCGCTCCAATGAGAGCTGGAGGGCCCGATTTGATGAAGCCAAAAGGACAACATCATCCGCAAAAAGCAGAGACGATATCCGATGGCCACCAAACCAGAACCCCTCATCGCCTCGACTGCGCCTAGAAATTCTGTCCATAAAAATTATGAACAGAATCGGTGACAAAGGACAGCCTTGGCGGACTCCAACTCCCACTGGAAACGAATCCGACCTGCTGTTACCATATATATATATATATATATATATATATATGATTTTCTGAGTCGATCCTTCCGTAGGAGAGTGCTCAATACTTTTTGGTAGAGTAAATAACAAAAATAAAAGGACAGGACAAAGACTTTCTATTGAAACTCCATTTATCACTACAGATCTGTTTTGAGGGGTGGTGAAACCATCCTCTCTCTTCAGGTGATTATAGAAGATCTGTAGTGATAAATGGAGTTTCAATAGAAAGTCTTTGTCCTGTCCTTTTATTTTTGTTATTTACTCTACCAAAAAGTATTGAGCACTCTCCTACGGAAGGATCTACTCAGAAAATCATATATATATATATATATATATATATATATATATATATATATATATATATATATATACACATACATACATACATATATATACATACACACACACACACACACACACACACAAACACACACACACATATATATATATATATATATATATATATATATATGTTATTTAAATGTATTTAAGATGAGTTATGGGGTCTTTTAATGTATTTACTTTTTTGTATACTTTTTGTAATATTTCTCGATAATTAATATAATGAATTCAAGTTCTGGGCTTGGTGAGGGTGTTTCTGTGTGGAGCTCTGCATGTTCTCCTTGTGCTTGCCTGGTTTTCCTCCAAGAAAACCACGTTCCTCGTACAGTTCACAGACATGCACAGTAGGCTAATTGGCTGTTCCAAATTGCCCCGAGGTGTGAGTGTGTGTGTGTATGTTGGCTGTATGATGGCCTGGTGAGCTGTTTGGGGTACCCTGCCTTCGTTCAGTGTAGATTCAACCTCACCTGTGGCCCTAATAGCATTAAGAGGTTCAACAAATGAGCAAGTAAATGCACGTGCAAAACTGGTAGGGTATTATCGTCGGTCTGACTCATGGCTGTAATCATAGCAAAAGATGCTTTTTTGTGTTCTTTCCCCATGTTCTGTTGCTATTACAGTGGTACCTCACCTTACGAAATTAATCCGTTCCAGAGCCTTTTTCTTAACCTGGATTTTTCATAAATTGAACCGCATTTTACATGTCAAACGTATGATTCGTTCCAAGGCTCCCAATACTACCCCCTAAACCCTTTAAAATTTATAAAAGCATACCTTTTAAGACCTCCTTCTGCTTCAATATCGTACCGGTGGTAGATGGGTTTGGCCATATTCCTTTGCGATATCACTCAACCGCATGCCACGAGCCCACTTCTTCTTTTCAGTTGCACCGGAAATCACATGTGCGAATGTTTGTTTGTGTGCATTGTTTGAATGTTTGAATGGCGCGTTTGATTGTTTGAATTGCGTGTTTGGTGCGTTTTGTAAAGAGAACTTGCTTTGTATACAGAGACAAAGAATTTTGGAAAATGTTTTTCGTACCACTGTATATAATTCAGGCTGTTATAAGTTGCAGTGAGTTAATAGTTGAGGGAAAATATTTTTCCAAGTGTCTTAATTTCAGGTCGCAAAGCAAGAAAATATGAATATATATGTGACACTCTGCTGTATTTGATACTTCTGAAGTTGCAGCCAAATTCAGATGACTTCAGATCAAACACAGGTTACACCCTAAACAGGTGGAAGGCCTATTACAGGGCAAACATAGACACTAGCAACCATTCACAATCCAACTTATGGTCAATTTAGAGCAACCAGTTCAACTAACTTGTGTATCCTTGGATTGTTTAATGAACCCAGCGGACCAGGAGTGAACTGACACGAGCACAGAAACAGCATGTAAGTACAGGGATCCTTACTTTCTGCGAGGACCCAGACACCCCCCCCCACGATTGCCAATTTCCACGAAGTAGGATCGACCCCCCCCTGACTGATGTATACGTACATATGTATGTGTATATAATATCAATAAATACATATTGAACACTATAAATGCTTATAATAACAATTAAACATTCAAAAATAATACATAAGATGTAAATAAAATATAAATACACACACACACTCAGATGCGTGCCTCACATAAAAATCTAAGTGGTTTTGTTGGGGGGTTTTGGGTTGTTTTTTTGTTTTTGTTTGTTTGGGGTTTATTTTGCATAATTGGCCTTGTTTTGCGGCATTTTCCTTAACCTTTTCCCTATTTTTCCTTAATTTCCTTATTTTTTGATGAATATTTTTGAAAAACCCGCGATGCACTGAAGTCGCAGAAACTGAAGCTGGAAGTAGCGAGGGATCACTGTATCACACAATAACAACTTTGGCTGAGGTTCAAAATTTCTCATTATAAAGCAACAGTGCTACACACGGAGGCAAATTACTCTCATTAATGTATTTTATAATGTCCTGTACATAATAAACATTAAAACAATGACTATTGATGGTGGTTACATTATATTTTACTCCAACTAGCAAGCCAAACTAGTTTGGTAAGATTTTTTTATCTTTTGACATAGAGCTGTAGCCCTTGCATTGCATGGCATATCACAAATACCTCACCAGACAACTTCTCAGAACATCCAAGATGGTACATTGTTGTTTTTGATGAAGCTTGCAATTTGCTCCATGGGCTGATACGACACTCGCACACACACACACACACACACACACACACACACACACACACACACACACCGAGTTCTTCCATGTAGCCATTAAGAACCTGATCTCTTTAAGCCTATCAAAGCAACCTTCACACATGAGAGAACCAATATTTCTTCATTCCTTCCTCTCCATAAACAAAGAATCAGTTTGAGTGTCAGGAAAGTTTGTGAACCAAGCTGTGTGGTATCAGTGAATGATATCTCAGCCGTCAAAATACGAGCTTTACAAGATTCTTTGACGCACTAACAATGCAGGATGGGGTTAAGCTGGTAAAGAGCTCGCTCTACAAGCTTACCATTGGAACTCTGCAAGGAATCCATTTCAGCACGTATCTGTATACTGTATGAAGCAACCGATCTGTATGCAGACTCAATGAGCCGTCATGGAAGTACAGTAGTAGTGTAATCAGTGTACAATATGGAAGACTATACGATGCGATAAAAAGGTGGAGACTTGAGGTTCATTTTCGGTAAATGGTTGGTTGTTGATTGAGAAGAAAATGGAGGCTAATTTTTCTTATTTAAAGGGACCCATTCACTTCTCCGTTATATTTAAATAGACATGAAATATGGTGTTATCTCATGGAAATCAAATTCAATCGTCCACAATGTTTTTCTGAAACCATTTGCTTACTCCTGTATACGAGTGTCAGTGAGTGTTGCTCCATTGGGCGCCATGATATTAATAACCACCGCCCTAAAATTATTATTTTTGGCTGATAATATACATTCTTCTGTTACTAAATAATGTTGCACTGTCAAGTTATTGCACAAGCACGGGATAATTCCACTGGTTAGGCAATCTTGTTATTGTTAGTGTTAAAAGACAAAGAACAAGATAAGAAACAGATGAGTAAGAAATGCTGGGTGGAGGATATGTAGGGGTGTGTTGTTTCTGCTTATTTTAAAATATATATTTATATTTATTATATGCTAATATTCAGCCAAAAGGAGCTGATAATGGAAAAAAAAAACGAGATAGGCTATTCACTAGCGATAATCCATATAGTTTACTGTTGCGCTGTTAATACGTAATCGATGCAAGTCAATGGGACAAAGTATTTGAAGACTATATTTTAGGGGGGAAATGTTAGAGACAATTTTAATATATTAGTTACCTTTCATACTCACATTCACACATAGGGGCAATTTGGAACAATCAATTAGCCTACTGTTTCATGTTTTTGGACTGTAGGAGGAAACCGGAGTACCCGGAGGGAACCCCCACAAGCACGCGGAGAACATGCAAACTCCACACAGAAACTCCCAAGCTGGGAATCAAGCCTAGTTCTCTCCTGCTGTGAGGCGGACATACCAACCACTAGGCCACTGTACTGGTTATCACGTTTTGTTCCGGAAAGCATAAAAAAAATATGTGCATACCTTTTTCTTTTCTTAAAACAATTTAATGACCTAGATTCGTGTTTCTACGTGTTCAGTAAAACACACAAGTTATTTTAGAATAACAGTTTAATTTTAATGTGCAAACCTTTAACATACAATGATACTTATTGCACAACAATTTACACATAAACAAATGATGGAAAAATAGGCTTTTTCAGCTTGAGATTTTGGAAAAAGTATATTATTTGTTCCAAATTTATTACATTAGTTTATAAAAAAACTTCCCATTCTTCCCATTCCATGACATCCTGTAATTCTTCTGACTTTAAGCTTAATTCTGATTCTGGTTCAACATCACCCTTATGCTCATGCTTATAATACAAGTTTTAAAGTCTAAGTCACACTGCAGAACATTCACGTATTTGTTCACAGCAAAGCACTGGGAACAAAGTGCCCATCTTTGCACCTCTTGCATAGTTCTTCAGTAGAACAAGAAGAAATGGAGAGTGCAGAACATTATGAAGGAAAGAAAAAGTCTTTGCCCTGGTGCTTCCATGTTCATACGTAGGCTTTACTAGCGGCAGCAGATCGTGGCTGTGAGTACTTGTAGTTGTAATTTTCCTCTTTGGGTGGGCAGGAACTGCAGAGAAGACTTCCACCAATAATCAGAAGTGCAGCAGTGCCAAAGCCAATATAGAGTGCAGCCCCCAACTCTCTCCTCTGAGCATTCACAAGGATGGGGTTGTAGAAGTTTTGGACGATGGTGCTGGTGGTCCAGCAGACCGGGATGAGGACCAGGATTCCAGCAATGATGAATGCGATACCGCTGGCAATGGCCACCTTGATCTTTTTACTCTGTTTCTCCACAAAGTTGGTGCACTTGCCTCCACTGACTCCCAGGATAATTGCGACCACGCAGACGAGGATGGCGATGATAGTCAGAGCTCGAGCAGCCTGCAGATCCTGTTGCAATGCCAGCATAGAGTCATAGATCTTACACTGCATCTGGCCTGTGCTCTGCGTGACACAATTCATCCACAAGCCCTCCCAGATGACCTGTGCAGTCACAATGTTAGCTCCAATGAACGCCGTTACCCTCCACATGGGAAGGGCGCAAACAATGATGGATCCCAAAAACCCAACAATGCCAAGGCCGAAGCCCAGCATCTGGCGACACATAGAAACCATTTTAGTTGCCTTTGAGTGCTGTGAAAGCTCCTGTTCTTCTTCACACGAGCTAAGACGACAGAAAGTGAAGAAGATGCTTGGAAATGTTGGTTATATGGTGCTTTTAGAAGGGTGGGGCTAAACCTCTGGCCTGAAACCAGTTGTCTACTTTGGTGTCAAGCCTGACCAGATTCCATTGAACGCATTGAAGGCAAAACAGTTTCGATGAGATTCATGTTCGTCTAAGAATATTTGAAAGTATACAAGTATCAGTTATCCGATTGAAAGTGATTGGCCGTTCATCGGCAGAAACACAAAAGCCCACTTTGAAGGGATATGAAATTAGCAGCACATCCATGCACAAATAAATATATACTGTATATTTTATGTATTTCTTTATAAACTTGCTTCATTCAAGCATTTATCACACACCTTTACAACATAGCTATGTACACACACACACACACACACACACACACACACACACACACACACACACAGGAAAAGTGTGTTTCCAAAACGAGATAAATCCAATTGTTGTTTTAATTATTAAAAACAACAACATTTTTACTAGTTTTATGTTAAAACTTCTAAAAGAGATTTTTAAAGGTACTGGAAACAGTTTTTTTGTAATGCTGCTTAAATATATATAAGTAAAAAATAAATAAAATAAGTCATAAGTATAATAGAATAAAATAAAAAGGCATGTAGATAATCCACTTGTATTTTAATCATTTATTTTTTAATGAATAAAGATAAGAATTTTAGAACCTAAAAAATACAAAATTTACAAAAAAAAAAAAATTCCCCCCATTTTATTCCTAATTTTATTCGTATCTGATTCCCACCCATCAGGCATCGCCTTCCCTATCACATGACCACCACCAACCAGGAAGGGGCATAGGCATACGCATGTCTCCTCTGTGACATGTGATGCTGCTACCCAGCTCTTTACCAACTGCTGCGCATGTGTATTTGGAAGCGACCTAACACACTCGGATGGAAAGCGCTATGCGTTTCCAAATGCGTTACAAATAAGCATCAGCCTGAATTCGAATCGTTGCTCTCCAGGTTGATAATCGTGTTCTGTGTCAGTGTGCTACTCAGGAGCCGAAAATGAACCCTTTTCACTCAGTCATTGAGCCCATCCTCCTATATGAAGCTGAAACCCGGACCCTGACAATTCACCAACAACAGCAGCTGTACAAATCTTCTGCATCATAGTCTTTGCTCATTTTTATTCAGCAATGAAACTAAAAGAAAAGTACAAAGGAGACCATTATGAGAGCTTTAAAAAGATGTAGAAAGTCCCAAGATGTCATTTATGCCCAAACCAAAGCCCAGCCCAGTACTGTACAGTACCAGGGATTTCGCTCAGTTGGTAGAGTGTCCGCTTTATCCTCCAGATGGTCGGAGTTCGAATCCGGCTGCATCAGACCATAGCATACCATGCTTCCTGCTTGGCACTCAGCATCAAAGGATAGAACAACAAAATAACTGGCGCTGCACAGTGGCAACAGGTGCCCGGAGCACAAAGACACCAAATTTCATGTATGTAATGTACTTTGACAATAAAGAGTTGTTATTATTATTATTTCCTGATCACTCCACAGTGCACTTTGAGCATAATATTACAGTATGGATAAAGCACAATATAAATCTACTACTACTACAGTATCTGGCTGTACATACACACGGACACCATCATGATACTCTTTGAATGATAATCTTCTGTGAATGTTTTTTATGGCAGTGAGGAACGTCCCATAACCAATGTGTGACATTTTCAGGATGGAAGCATTAACAGGTTATTCTCAACTAAATCATCAGGTTTGTTATCAGAACCGAGTCGAGAAATTGAAGACAAACAGTTTGTATGAGATGAAAGTAAATTTGGGACCAATTAAAAGAAAACTGAAAGCAAACTATTCACTAGCGAAGTATCATGTAGATCTCGATAGGCAACTGGAAGATTCCAGTCCGTGCGTCAGAAGAAAACAAAATTCCTGAATAAACGGAAATGAAACGTAGATATTTACACATAACCAGCATTTTCTTTTATTATTGTACGGAAAAAGAGACATTTTAGATAGACGTGTACATCTAAATTCCTGTTCTAGTCCCTTTGCGTCCACATTTTTATTTCCAGTAAATGTGTACAGTTCCTAAACACAAAATTCAACCGAGATGTTTGTCACGTGTATGAAACCACATCGTCATCATATCGTCATGACTACTGTGAACTAAAACTCTCGATACTGCTAATAAACAGGGCAGCACTGTGAAATACAAATGTTTAAGGATGAAATTTAAAAGTTTTTCATCATTTATTCATTTTCAAAAACAGTCCTGACTAGGGTCACAGGGGAAGCTGCCGCCCATCTCAGCCGACTCTGTGTGAGGGCAGGCCATCACAGGACACACATACAACAATTCACACTCACACTCACACTTAGGGGTGACTTGGAACAGCCAATTACATTAGTCTGATGTTTTTGTATTGAGGGAGGAAACCAGATTACCTGGAAGACACCAACACACGCATGCGCAGAACATGCAAACACCACGCATAAATGCCCCAAGCCCGACAATTGAATGCGGGACCTTCTTGTTCTCTGGCGGATGTGCTAACCACCACACCACTGTGCCGCCCCAAACGTTTAAAAAATTTTATTTAAATGAATAAATGCTAAAGTGTCACATAGAGCACTCAATCACTCAGAGGCTGAACCCCTTAATCTCCTACAAGTGGTCTCAGAGGTCTCAGGTGACTCTGGGTGAAGGCGGAGTGCACCCTGAACAACTCTTCAGTTCATGCCAAAGCCAAAACACATAATCATTCACACTCTCAGTCACTCACACTCACACCAAGGGGCAACTAGAACCATCTAATCAGTCTTTCGATTATCAGAAGAAACCGGAGTGCGATGGGAGAACATGAAAACTCCTCGCCGAGCCTCAGACTCGAAATCCAACAGCTTCTTACCATGAGGCTGACCATTACTCAACCGTGCCCCCCCAACATTGTTTTTTTTTTTTTTTTTTACACCTGAGCCTAGTGGCTCATCAGGGCGGTGCTTATCCCCGATTTCCATAGTAGCGTGAAGCGACCAGGAGTTCAACTCCCCCTGGATGGGACGCTAGTCCATCACATGTTACCTTCCCAGTATATTTTACTGGTACCAATTTATACTGCTGGGTGAACAGAGGCACATTTGGGGTTGAGACCTTGCCCAGGGGTCTGAGCACAGTGGGGGTCTAACTGGGATTCGAACACACAACCTCCCGATCATGAGTGCAGCACCCAAACCGTGATACAACCGGCCCCACCCCAAACATAGAGCACTTAATAAAAACACATACACATGCAATGTTGTCTGAGAAATTTGTTTATTACAAGAAATTCAGAGAAGCTGAATGAGCACACAACCTGTGACCTGTTTGCCTTTATATTATTATTATTATTATTATTATTATTATTATTATTATTATTATTATTATTATTATTATGATCTCAATAACTTCACATATTATCACATTCTGAGGTTATACATTGCTATATAAAGAGAAAAGACCTTCATTTTCTTTTTCATCAAATATACATCTAATATTCATACAGGATTTATTACATCATTATTACAAGGAGTCAACAAAGCTTTTTTTTCCATGACATCACTACATCCTGGTGATCAGCAGTAAGAAGTGTGTAATGACAATAGGAAACAAGGACCAGCCATTTGGGATCTGTTTGTATTTATATATTTTTTTTTTCGAATGTAACATCAACATATGATCACATTCTGAGGTTATAGATTGCTATAAAGAGAAAAGGCCTTCATTTTCTGTCTGAATGAATATACACATATTTATACATTATTTATTACACCGTTATTACAGGAGTCAACAAAGTTGTTTTAATAACTCTGAAATTTAAAATTTCTAGACACTATTCAAGGAAACTGAACCATTTTCAGGCTTCGGGCAACACTTCAAGCATCGCCGCAAATGTTGCCAAGCAGGTTTAAACAAGATTCTTAATCACAGGTGAAGACAACAAATCTGTGTCATTAATACAAATATAATAAAGTTCAACTATATATACTGTATATCACAAATCAAACAGTCTTGTCTTCAAAATGTAAAGGAGTCCATGTCCGCAAGTCTTTGCGTATTTATGTGTATTTACCTGGAACAGCTGAGTAAGCTCTCGAAGGCGCGTATGTTTTACTTGGCGCGTACGTTCCAGAATATGCAGTGCTGTATGGATACGCTGTTGGGGGCATGTACGGTCCTCCTTGTACCATGTAAGGTCCTTGGTAGGGATACATGCCTGGTTTATTTTGGTTTTCATTATTGGGTGGACAAGCGGTACACAGAATGATCCCGCCGAGAAGAAGAAAGGCCGAAGTGCCCCATCCGATGTATATGCAAGCACCTATCTCCCTCTTCTGCACCGTAGATACCAGATTACTGTTGAAATCGGAAATGGTGAATGCCGCCGACCAGCAGACAGGAATGAGGCACACGACTGCAGCCACGATGCAAAGGACACCTCCGAAAATGACCAGTTTGGCCATAGAAGACTCGTTCTTCAAGCAACTGGAACACTGTCCTCCGATAAATGTCATGAGTACGCCAATAAAAGCAATCAAAAGCGAGATGATGATGAGGGCTCGTGCAGCCTGCAGGTCCTGTGTCAGCGTCATGATAGATGACTGGATCTTGCACTGCATCTGACCTGTACTTTGCATCACGCAGTTCATCCACAATCCGTCCCAGATAATCTGTCCGGTCACGATGTTGGAGCCGATGAAGTAGGTCGTACGCCACATGGGTACGCCACATGTGATGCAAACACCGACAAAGCCGATGAAGCACAATGTCTGGCCTGACACCTCCTTGGCAAGTCTTCCCATGTTGAGGCTGGATATTAAAACTAAAAGGAGCTGTTACGGTGCCACAGTCAGGTCTGAGACACTTTGAAGATGTGACAACAGGTTAGACAGGGACTGTCATAGGGAGGGGTTGTGAAACCAGAATGGTTTTTCCTGATGAGCTACATTCCACCCACAGCCACACATTACAGTCTCTGCAATACAAATACGAGTCCAACCCTGATTCGAACAAGTCCAGAAACCTGGAGTCTCACCTGGACTCCACATAGAAATGCCCTCACAGAGCCTGGGACAGGAACCAAGAACCTTCTTGCTGCGAGGCATGATGTGCTCACCGCTATGCCGCTGCAATCACTAAATAACATCAAACATTCATCGATCCATTCAGGTTCTGTTGTTCAACCCTAATTTAGGTCAGAGGGAGGCTGATGCCTATCTCAGCTGATTTCAAACTATATGCTGAACCGCTCACCAGGCCATTGCAGGGCAACACACATACAACCGTTCACACCTACTCTCACACCCTTGGTGATTTGGAACTGCCAGGCAGCCTACGGTGCATGTTTTGGGACTGTTGGAGGAAACCGGAGTACTCAGAAGAAACCTAAGTAAGCCCGGACCACACGGAAACATCTTTATTTTTGTCCGTTTTCTTGTTTATTTATTTAATTTAAAAGCATATTGGTTTAAAAACCTGGATTGGACTCCATGTACATTCTGGTTTAAAGCAGGTATGCACCATTTGTGCCGTAATCATAAAGAGTCACGAAAAAATAATACGAAGTTGCCTGAAGGTCAGTCATTGATGTACAATCAACACACAAGAAAGAAAAATATATTTTGAAGAAAACCTTTTCAAAACATAAACAAATAAATCTAAGAAACGTCCACAGCTGGATTATTCTACCGCACTCAATACAGCACTGTACCCGGTTTGATATAAAACGTAGGACAAGATTATAGAAACTCATTCAAAACACCAACACACTAGATGGCTCAAATGATGTCGACCATCACTACCATGTAGATCTACCCTAACTTACGCACTCACTCATTTGCCAAATCATTTAATCCTTCTAGGGTCATGCGGAGGCTGGAACCCATCTCAACCGACTCTGGGTGCGGGCAGAGTGTACACCCTAGACAGCTCGTCAGGTCATCGCAGACAGTTGAATCAGCACATTGTAATACAGGGATCCCTCACTTTCCGTGGTTAATCGGGACCGAGATCCCCATGTGACCACTCAATTCCGCGAAGTAGGATCACCCCCCAAAGCCCCTCCCCCCGGCTGACGTATACGTACATTTATGTGTATATAATATTCAATGTTATAAATGATTATAATAACAATTAAACATGAACAAATATTGCATATATATATATATAATAATATAATAATATAAATACACACACACACACACACACACACACACACACATATATGCAGATGCGCGTACACGCACTCAGATGCGCACCTCACAAAAATGTATCCAGTTTTGATGGGGGGTTTTGGGTTGTTTTTTTGTTTTGCATTTGTTTAGGGTTTTTTTTTTGTCGTTGCATAATTGGCCTTGTTTTTGTGTCATTTTCTTGAACTTCCCCCATTCTTACTTAATTTCCTTATTTTTTAATTCGATGAATATTTAAAAAAAAAAAACATGAGGCACTGATGCCGCATGAATTGAAGCGCGAAGTAGCGAGGAATCCCTCGAATTTGGTTTATTTATACCCGATTAGTGTTGAGTGTTGAGAAGAAAACATTCATAATGCCAAACAAACCCCAGCACTAATCCTCAACAGAATCCAGGGCTGTATTCTGAGACCAATTGGTCTCTTTCAGACATAATCCCTTGAGGTAGTATTTGATCTTGCACTGAAGTACTTCGCATTATAGATGGGCTCCTCGCTGGGAGGGCAGTTGAAGCAGAGAAGTACTCCCCCCAACAGCAAAAGTCCTGCAGCTGCCCAGCCAATGTACAAGGAAGTCCCCAATTCCCACCGTTGTGCATCCAGCAACATGACATTGTAAAAAGCTGCGATGGTGGTTTGGGCTGACCAGGATACAGGGATCAAACAGAGCATACCTGCGATTATAAATGACACTCCAGCTACGATGCAGGCCACAGCTTTAGCTCGTGAACTCTCGATAAAGTTTGTGCACTTCCCACCCGCGAGGGACATCACGACTCCAATAAGGCCGGCCACAATGGAGATGACGATCATTGCTCGAGCAGCTTGCATGTCCCTGCTGAGTGCCAGCATGGAGTCATAAACCTTGCACTGCATCTGCCCAGTGCTTTGTACAACACATGTCATCCAAATTCCCTCCCAGATCCCCTGCGATGTCACAATATTTGCTCCAATGAATGCAGTTACTCTCCACTTAGGCAGTCCACATGTAACAATGACTAACAACCATCCCAAGAAGCTTGTGAGAATGCTAATGAACTGAATGCCTTGAGACACCATTCTTTCAAGGTTCTGTTATTCGAAGCACACGGACAGACTTCAGCCAAATACATACATTCAGCTGAGGTTCTATATTTATAGGCCATAAGCTGTTGTAGGTGGGGTTAGCTTTTTTTGGCCGATATACTGCTAACTGACACTACTGCCCTCATGCTTCAGAAGATTTCTGTGTACATTATAAACATGACCCCGAAAGCAGCAAAAATCCCACAAAACCTAAAACCCAAAGACTTTTCAAGGTCATTAGGTCGGCTTGAGTTTGAATATGAAAACATGAATTTAATTAAAATAGGCACAATTAGGCCATGGTTCTCAGTCGGACAATGGTGGAATGCACCCTCCGGGTCGGGAATGAGGTCCTGCCCCAAGTGGAGGAGTTTAAGTATCTTGGGGTCTTGTTTAGCCGCAAGGCAAAGCTCTCAATTTACCAGTCGATCTACGTTCCAACCCTCACCTATGGTCACGAGCTTTGGGTAATGACCGAAAGAACAAGATCACGGATACAAGCGGCTGAAATGAGCTTCCTTCGCCGGGTGGCAGGGTTCTCCCTTAGAGATAAGGTGAGAAGCTCCGCCATCCGGGGAGAGCTCGGAGTAGATCCACTGCTCCTCCGCATCGAGAGGGGGCCAGTTGAGGTGGCTCGGGCATCTGGTCAGAATGCCCCCCCGGACGCCTCCCTGGTGTGGTGTTTCGGGCATGTCCAACCGGGAAGAGACCCCGGGGTCGACCTAGAACACGCTGGAGGGACTATGTCTCTCGGCTTGTCTGGGACCGCCTCGGTGTCCCCCCCGGGAGATTTGGAGGAAGTGGTTCGGGAGAGGGACATCTGGACCTCTTTGCTGAGGTTGCTGCCCCCGCGACCCGACCCTGGACTAAGCGGAAGAAGATGATGATGATGATGAGGCACAATTAAGCAGTATTTAGCATGTCTGCCTGACAGCAAGATGGCCCTAGGTATGGATTCGGAGCTCGGGTGTATCTTTGAAGAACTTCCATGTTCTCCTTATGCTAGCGTGGGTTTCCTTGGGGTATTCCAGTTTTCTCCCACAGTCTAAAAACATGCACTGTAGCATAATTGGCTGTTCCAAATTGCCCCTATGTAGAGGCGTGAATGGTTGTGTAAGTGTGGCCCTGCCATAGCCTGCTGCGCTCTCCAGGGTATACGCCACCCTAACCCCAGGTCAGCGGATATGGGCACCAGCCTCCTTATGACCCTAATTCGGATTAGTTGACTAAAAATGGCATTTTTATAAGGTCGCGAGTGCCAACTCCCAAGTTTATCTTTTATCTGTAAAAAAGAATGATGTGAACAATGAAATCCCTATGCTGTTCAACAGGGCACAACTCTGAGCTTGGAGTAGAACCACTGCTCCTACGTGTTGAAGTGGCTCGGGCAGATGGTTAGAGAGCCTCATGAACGCCTCCCTGGTTTGGTGTTTCGTGTATGTCCAAATGGGAAGATACCCTGGAATCGAGGTAGAACAAGCTGGAAAGTTTACGTCTCTCGACTGGTCTGGGAACCATCGGTATCCCCCCCGGAAAAGCTGGAGGAAGTGGCTGGGGAGCAGGACGTCTAGACCTAACTACTTAGGCTGCTGCCCTTGCAACCCGACTACGGATTAAGCGGAAGAATAAGACGATGATGATGATGAAAAATTGCCATATTTCTGAACAGCATGCATCACATCAAAATACCCATTTACTGCTGAATAGTCACCGTGGTTCATCTTCCATTATCAGCCCATTTCGGTCGAATACAGTTTGATTGTGAAAACACTCCTGCTCACAGACTTAATATCTCTTATTTACTTGTTTTACATCTTGTATTAAATCAGTTTGTAATAATAATCACAATAACAAGACCATGTGACTGTAGGAACGATCTTGTGAATGCGCAATAACTTGGCTGTGTGACATTGATTTGTAGAAAGTGTTAAGAAACAGAAGGATCCATAAGATTGAAATAAATATTATAATATGCCAATGCTTATTAATATTAATTTTCCCAGTGCAGGGACCACCGACCTTCGTGTAGAGGAGTAAGCAAATGGTTTCAGAAAGTCATTGTGGCAGATTCCACTGTATTTCATGTCTATGTAATATACCTGGGAAGTGAATGATCCATTCAAGCCTCTATTGTGCAGTAGTAGAGTAAGTCCGGCCCACCTAATGATAAGATTTCTTTAGTATGCCAGCAGGGTTGCCAGGTTCACCGCAATGCAATAAATTCACTCAATTCAAAAATACACCAGACTGAAAATTTTCCCCGCATAAAGAGGCAGAGAAAAAACAAAAATCTGTTAATTTACATATCACATATTGAACTGGTTTTGAATCTTTTTATACTCTTTTTTAAAACTGCATTTGTGAGGGAAATGTTTTAAACCTGGCAACACTGTGTCCTTCTCATTATCTTTAAATATCCTTCAAAATATCAAATCATGGGCAGTGGTGGCCTAGTGGTATAGGGCACTGGATCGCTGACCCTAAGGTTGGGGGATCGAGTCCCACTCTCCACAAGGTTGTCACTGTCCTCCCCCCAGTGCAGATGACAGGCTTATCATGTCCCAATGTCTATGGTGAGAGGTTCATGTAAAAGAACCATTGCTGAGTTTCGACAAGAGTAGGCTGCAAAGCCGTCAGCTTGTTTCCGTGCTGTGATGGCCTAGCGAGCTGTCCAGGGTGTACTCTGCCCTCGCCCGGAGTTGGCAGGGATGGGCACTAGCCTCCCCACAACCCTAATTAGGATTAAGCGGTTAGAGAAAATGAACTGAACTGATATCAAATCATGGCATCTGTTTGTTAATCGTACACAAGAAAGTAAATAAAAGGCAAAAGCTGTGACGTCTTGTGTCCATCCCTTGCTAGTATCTGACCTCATAAGTTAAAGAATTCATGTGTATATTTGAGAAGCTAATGCAGAAAAATCAGGATGGGTAAAAATCAGATTTTTTTAATATGTATATTTGCCAGAGTATTTTTCAGGTATGCGGGTTCAAGCTGAACATTAAATAATGTGATTTACTGAAGTAGATGATTGGTGATGAGAAGAAAGCATACAGAGAGGTTCCCTAACCTCAGTACAACATCAACGGAAATCATGGAAAATCTGTCTCTCTCAGCTATTTTCCCTGGATACAGGTAAATCTCGCAGAGGAGAACTTTCAGTTGTAGTTGAGCTGATCTCTTTGAAGCAAAACAGCGCATCACCCAACAGCAGAAGACCTTCAGCTTCCCTCCTAAGAGCTACAAATTCTCCAATTCCATCCAACGTGCATCCATCAGTCTGGGATTATTAAAACCTTCTGTGATGATGTAAGCTATCCATCATACTGGGCAATGATACAGTGCAAAGTCATGATGATAAATGACAGTCCAGCCATGATACATGCCATATATTTAGCCTTAATTCTTAATGCAGTTCTTGCACGTCCCACGAGTGTTGGACATCAAGATTCCAATGATATCAGCTAAAATGGAAACAACGATCAGTGGTCTGGAGACCTGCAGCTCCCGTACTTAGTGCCACCAATGAGCTGTACACCTTGCATTCTATCTGCCTGCTACTCTGCACTGAACAAGTCATCCATATTTCTTCTCAGATGACTTGCGTTGTCACAATGTTTGGGTTTACCTTCAACTGAGGCATGCCATATGCAACGATGACTCTCGACCATTCCAAGAAGTCTGTGGGAATACCAGTGGACTGAATTTGTTGAGATTCCATTCTTTTAATTTTAAGCCCTTCAACAAGAACCAACTAAAGAATTCAGCAAAGATTTGGGTTTTATAACTACGGGCTGATATAACACTTCTTTATCAAGATTGATACCACTTGACACCACTACCCTCATGTTCTCTAATGATCCGGTGTGTACCATAAACTAAGGCTATCAACAAACAAAGTTGTGCATTTCATCTGATTTCTCAGAGATAGCATGTTTGGGATTGAAATTTTTAATGCTACGTAAACATTCTTGTTTGGGGTCATAGAGTTGATCAGATTAAGGCTCTGGGTGGGTGCTCAGAAGACTGAAGGTTCAAGCTCCTGGACCACCAATCTGACATCGTTAAGTTGCTTTTACATGGACAATTTGAACAAGACGCCCCCAGAACAACTTGTGTCCAGTTCAAGAGTTCAAGTTGCACCCACTTTCCTATGTATTTCACTTTTCTTATGTGATCTCAAATCAGTGGCAAGGCAGAATCAAGACGGATAACACACAAGAAAACCAACAGAGAAGGTCCACCCACTGCAAAAGCACTCCAAAAGATCTAATAACCCATCCAGGTGTACTGTGCACTTGTAATCCCTTCTATCTGTCACTGAATGTGTCCAGATAGGAAGTCCCTCCAGGCACAATATGGGCTGGAACAACTTACACCACCTCGAAAAGGACGGGGATGAATTGTTTTTGAACACGCAGCTGGGCTGAAGCTGTACTTTGCCATTAATGTTGTTGTCCCTTTACTAATTAGATCAGAGAAGATAAATAAAACATGGTACGGTGGTTTCGCGGTTAATACGTCACCTCACAGCCAGAAGGTCCTGGGTTTGCATATTCTTTTCATGATTGTGTGGGTTTCCTCTAGGTACTCAGGTTTCCTCCCACAGTCCAAAGACATGCATGTTAGACTAATTAGCAGTTCCAAATTGTCCCTAGGTGTAAATGTGAATGGTTGTGTGTCTGTTGACAGGGTGATGGTCTGGCGAGTTGCTCAGGGTGTACATTTCTTTTGCGCAGTGTCGGCTGAGACAGGCTCAAGCCTCCTCCTCCTTCCCTAGTAGGATTAAACCATTTGCCAAATAAGTGAGTGAGAAAATATTACTAAAACAAAAAGTATATGGAAGTTCATTCACTCATTTTTCGAACCACTTAATCCTAATTAAGGTCGCGGGGAGGCTGGTACCTATCTCAGCCGACTCCGGGAGAGGACGGGGTACACCCTGGACTGTTTGCCAGACTATCACAGGGCGTATATGGAAGTGAGTGAAAGCATTCTAAATATTTAGCAAGATAGAAACTTTCAGGTCTTGTGTACTTGCCTCAGTGAAACATTTCACTTAAACACATCATGATTTGGCAAAATTCTGTATAGTTGACACTCTTTCAGCTATTTTGAGCTGTTTCCGCTATTCAACAATGGCTTCAACCAACTGTACCAGGAACTAGTGCATTAAAAAAATTCTTTTGGCTTCCTGCGTAATAACAGAGATTTGTAGACTATGTAGAAACACTTGGCATCAAGGAAAACATTCCAAGATGAATAAGAATTCATGTTGCTTGAGGTAGATTAAAATTAAGCAAATTTATTAATTTCTGAACAAAAGTGATCCTGAGAAGCAATATGGTGGCCACATTGGGGAAACGCAACAATAGTAGGGAAAATCGTAGGGAATACCTGATGGAGCAGCGGTAACCAATGGAAAAATCCAAGGGAGCCCCGATTGCCCCTACCACAGATACAAAAGTAATATATTGACATAGGCACTGCTGAAAAGCAGAACTCCTAAAAGACTCTTGAGGGGTGTAGGAACCTGGGTTTGCCTTTTCCGCCCTTCTGAGTTCTGCATTTCTAATATTTGAATCACTTGTTCTTGTTCAGTAAGTTATCCGTTTAATGAGTTCATGTTCTGATTAGCAGTGATTAGTTTTGTTATTAATTATTAATCACTTCCTTTTTGCTCCCAATTTATGGGGCCGGTGCTGTAGTGGTTAGAGTGCTGGGCTCATGATTGGGAGGCTGTGAGTTCAAATCCCACTGAGACCCCCATTATGCTAAGACCCCTGGGCAAGGTCTCAACCACAAGTGTGCCTCTGTTCACCCAGCAGTATAAATGGGTACCAGTAAAAATATCCTGGGAAGGTAACCTGTGGTGGACTAGCGTCCCATCCAGGAGCTGTTGAACTCCTGGTCGCTTCACGCTACGGAAACCGGGGATAAGCACCGGCCTGATGAGCCACTAAGCTCGGGTGTAAAAGTCCAATAGACTTTACCTTTTTTTTTGCTCCCCATAATCATTCAAATCTGCAATACATAATAGCCAATCAACACCTAGTCACCGATGCAGTAGCTTTATTGGATTTCTTGAGGGGGGACTCTGGGTAGAACACAGGACAACCATCCAAGCAACTCAGAAATTCTACTAGTACCGGCTCCATTGTACCAAGCAATGTTCAACATTTCGTCCGGTCACCCAAGGCATAATTCTTCAGTAATTGGATAAGCTTTTAATTAATGAGTTCTTTAGTGCATCATCATCACCATCATCATCATCTTCTTCGGCTTCTTCCGGGGTCGGATCGCGGGGGCAGCAACCTAAGCAAAGAGGTCCAGATGACCCTCTCCCCAGTCACTTCCTCCAGCTCTTCCGGGGGGACACCAAGGTGTTCCCAGACAAGCCGAAAGACATAGTCCCTCCAGCGTGTTCTAGGTCGATCCCTGCATCTCTTCCCATTGAGACATGCCTGAAACACCACACCAGGGAGGCATTCGAGAGGCATTCTGACCAGATGACCGAGCCACCTCAACTGGCCCCTCTCAGTGTGCAGGAGCAGTGGTTCTACTTTGAGCTCTCCCACATGGTAGAGCTTTTCACCTTATCTCTAAGGGAGAGCCCTGCCACCCGGCGAAGGAAGCTCATTTCAGCCGCTTCTATCCGCGATCTTGTTCTTTTGGTCACTACCCAAAACTCGTGACCATAGATGAAGGTTGGAACATAGATCGATTGGTAAATCGACAGTTTGCGTTGCGGCTCAGCTCCCTCTTCACCACGACGGACTGGTACAGGCTCCGTTTAACAGCAGAGTCTGCAGCGATCTATCTGTTGATCTTCTGCTCCATCCTTCCCTCACTTGTAAACAAGACTTCCATGTAGTTTTACTGGGCAGGACCTCATTTCCAACCTGGACGGTACATTCCACCCTTGTCCGACTGAGCACTATGGCCTGGGACTTGGAGGTGCTGATTTTCATCCTGGCCACTTCGCACTCGACAGCGAATCGCTCCAATGAGAGCTGGAGGTCCCGGCTTGATGAAGCCAGAAAGACAACATCATCCGCAAAAAACAGAGACGAGATCCGATGGCCACCAAACCAGAACCACCCATTGCGTCGGCTGCGCCTAGAAATTCTGTCTATAGTTTTGAGTAAACTTGAAATGTCCAAAAGAACCATCCTTAACCGATTCAAAATTTTTCATTTTTCTATTAACATCAGGCTGATCTGGGCAGTCTGGTATGGCCTTAGATTTGGATTAAAAAATACACTCAGCAAAATAGTAGGGGGCAGTGGTGGTCTAGTTGTATAGGGCGCTGGACCGCTGATCCAAAGGTTGGAGGTTCGAGTCCCACTCTGCACAAGGTTGTCACTGTCCCCCCCAGGGGAGCTAACTGGGTTGTCAAAGGCCGGCCATGTCTCTCACTGTCTATGGTGTGAGGCATGTAAAAGAACCATTGCTGACTTTCGACAAGAGTAGCTGCAAAGCTGTCAGAGTGTTTCTGGCCTGGCGAGCTGTCCAGGGTGTACTCTGCCCTCGCCCGAAGTTGGCTGGGATGGGCACCAGCCTCCCCGCGACCCAAATTAGGATTAAGTGGGTACAGAAAATGAACTGAACTGAACTCAGCAAAATATTGTTATGGAAAGACAAACAAACCCATCACGAAACAACACATTAGCCTCTACTTGAAATTCATAGAGAAGGAAATAAAACAAGCTGACATTTAGTTAACCAAGTCACATGTAGCATTGATGATGCTTGGAAACTTTCTAATGTATGACTTGGAACTTCCAGCTTCTCAATGCTCACATGATCTGTACCTCTATCTGTGTCGTGTTCAAATATCTGCATTTATATCTATTTTTTGAATATTTAAAAATCAACTCTGTTGCTTTGTCCTTGGAAACATCACAAAAACCCAGAGGTAGAAACGCAAACGTTCTCTGTGAATTCTAGCACTGGCACTTCCACATGTTCCACATGTATCAATCCTGATTATGCACATAATGTACACATATCCACATCATCACCGACTGACGGGATGATCACCAATACCATGTCCGTGCCTAAGACTGATACAGCAATCTGCAGTCTCATTGTACTCTGCCTTTGCCCAGAGTTGGCTGAGATGGGTGTCAGCCTCAGCATGACCCTCATTAGGGTTCAGAAAATGAATGAATGGGTCAGCAAAAAATGGGGAACACTTAAAGAAGGTGGCTTAGAAAACAAGACAAAAAATATTAGGGTATTGGTGGTTTTGGGGATAAGGTGATAGGTTATTTATACAAAGGTCAGTCAGTCCCCTGTATCACCACTGTTGGGCCCTTGGGCAAGTCCCTTAACTCTCAAATGCATAAATCAAGTAATAATTGTAAGTCAATCTGGATAAGACTGTCTGCCAAATGGTCATTCATTCATTTTCTGAAACCTAATTAGGGTTGTGCAGAGGCTGG
Source organism: Plotosus lineatus (assembly GCA_024760905.1). Classification (NCBI taxonomy): domain Eukaryota; kingdom Metazoa; phylum Chordata; class Actinopteri; order Siluriformes; family Plotosidae; genus Plotosus; species Plotosus lineatus. Next base: position 37,078,692 of record CM045743.1, on the reverse strand, counting down.
CACCCATCTCAGCCGACTCTGGGCAAGGGCAGAGTACACCCTGGACAGCTCACCAGGCCATCACAGGGCAGAAACACACTGATGGCTTTGCAGCTACTCTTTACGAAAGTCAGCAATGGTTCTTTTACATGCCTTACACCATAGAAAGCAAGACATTGGCTGGCCTTTGATAGCTCAGTGAGCTGCACTGTGGGGACAGAAGTGAGTGGGGCTTGAACCCCCAACCTTAGGATCAGTGATCCAGCACCTTACCACCAAACCACTGCTGCCCTCTTCCCAATGCTGTAAATGAACATTCAATAATAATTAGAAATTTTCCGAGGAATATTTGGCAAAGTAAATTCGCCAATGTTCTTAGTTTAGTGAGATACCAGCTGGTGGCAGCATAATTCAGAAAAGTACATTGAAATTCTGGGGCAACAATTTACCCAGGGACACCCACGCCCACGCGTCATATATACGATTGTACCTGTGATACTTCATTCAACATTAATCAGCTTATTTGTTTTTTGTAATGGGAGCTTAAGGCACGTTTAATGCCCATGTGGGTAATGACAGTGAAACGTGCATGTGAGTGATCGGGAGGAACAGCGTGCCTTCTTTGAACATGAGTTTTTTTGTTTGGGACGTTCCAATCACGACTTGCCTGAGGTTATTAGAAATAAATGCATGTGCACCAAGACACACTAAGCCAAGGATCAGGATCACATCTGATACCCTATGGCTTAGACTCTCAGGGAAAGAGAGGAGCTGAGCTGTCAAAAGATCGCCACCTGGTGTTCAGTTTTATCAGATTAGCTGTCTCCGTTTTATCGGATCTTAAAGTAACGGCTTTTATTGCACGATAAAGGAGACTGGAGGCACACAATCCAAATTGGCAATGAAAAAGGCAAAATTTCATTCTATACATTCAAGTAATCCATTTATATTTGAATAGTTATGTTTATAAATTAAATCTGTATTGAGAGGTTCTGTGGAAGACTGGCTCTGGGCGAAGGCCGGGCTCACAGGGCTGACCAACACACAACCATTTCGACTCGCATTCACACTTATGGGAAGTTAAGAATAGCCAAATTAATATCAACTAATGTGCCTGTTGTTGGACTGTAAGAGGAAACTGGAGATCCTGGAGGAAACCCAGTCAAGCACTAGAACTCTCTGTTGAGTATTTTATAGGTGAAAGAATCCCGGATCGCAAATTAATTTACAATCATCCTACACTTAATCCTACTAGAGCTACGGGAAGGCTAGGGCCTATCTCAACCGACTTTGAGTGAAGACGGGGTAAACCTGGAACAATCAATTTCAGGGAACCATGCACAGTCATTCACGGTCACACCCCACCCACAGCTCGGATCAACCTGGAAAAGCCAATGTGCATGTTTTTGACTGTGGAAGGAAACCAGAGTACCTGAAGGAAACCCACACAAGCACAGGAAGAACATGCAAGATCCACATAGTAACATCCCGCGCTGAGTCCAGGACTCAAACCACGGACCTAATTACTTTGAGGTGGACATGCTAAGCGCTACGCCACCATGCCGGCCCCAAATTAGATTCTTGGGATATATATGTTGTATAAGTATGTTCTGATAGGTGTTACAGGCTGACACTGGAGTATATTACTGATTCAATTGCAAACCATTGAATCCAGTATGATAGCCAATGATAAGTAATTATACAAGGTGTGTTTATATGTTTATTAGCTAACACTTAGACCAGGTCATGGAGGCAGTCCTTATAATAATGTAAAAACAAACAACAACTCCGACAGTTTTTTTTAATAGAGCACCAAAGGGCAATACAGTGATCGCTCGCTACTTCGGGCTTCAGTTTCCGCGGCTTCAGTGCTTCGCGGGTTTTTCAAAAATATTCATCGAAAAATAAAAAAATAAGGAAATTAAGGAAAAATAGGGAAAAAGTTAAGGAAAATGGAGCAAAACAAGGCCAATTATACAAACCCCCCCCAAACAAACAAAAACAACAACAACAAAAAAAAAACCCAACCCAAAACCCCCCAACAAAACAACTTACATTTTTATGTGAGGTGCGCATCTATGTGTGTGCGCGTATCTCTGTATGTGTGTGTGTATTTATATTTTATTTACATCTTATGCATTAGTTTTAAATGTTTAATTGTTATTATAAGCATTTATAGCATTGAATATGTATTTATTGATATTATATACACATATACATGTACGTATACGTCTATATGGGGTCAGTGGTGGTCTAGTGGTATAGGGTGCTGGATCGCTGATCCTTAGGTTGGGGGTTCGAGTCCCACTCTCCACAAGGTTGTCACCGTCCCCCCCCCCCCAGTGCAGCTAACTGGGTTATCAAAGGCGGGCCATGTCTGTCACTGTCTATGGTGAGAGGTTCATGTAAAAGAACCATTGCTGACTTTCGTAAAGAGTAGCTGCAAAGTCGTCAGCGTGTTTCTGCACCTTGCTAAAAAGGGTTGTGACAGGAAGGACATCCGACGTAAAAACCTCTGCCAAATCAAACGTGCGAATCAGATGATTCGCTGTGGCGACTCCCGAGTAAAAGGGAAAAATCCGAAAGGAAGACAGAATTCATGTATGTATACGTCAGTCAAGGGGGTTGATCCTATTTGTGGTCGTGTGCCGGGGTGTGGTGTGGTGGGGTAGGGTGTGTGTGTGTGTGTGTGTGGGTGGCTGTCTCGGTCCCCATTAACCGCGGAAAGTGAGGGATCCCTGTATTCAAATTCTTCTTTTACTTTCGGCTGCTCCCTTCAGGGGTCGCCACAGCAAATCATCCGCCTCCACCTCACCCTGTCCTCCGCATCTTCTTTTCTGAGGATCCCTGTATTCAAATTTGCGTCTCCAAATTTGTACTTGTTGCCCAAACCCTATTCGGTACTGAAGGCAATATTCAAGATAGATATTCTATAACCATGTGATTAATGCATGATGGACTACCACGAGTAAATTTGATTCCCTACACTTTTATTTTTGCGCCGGTAGACTGTAGGGTGTGGTTTCTGGGTAAATTGCGTGAATGTACCACTGATGATGAGCTAAATTAACACTGGGTGTCACTATTGCATACATATTCCTGAAAAATTTCAAAAAGTCACTTGTTTGTCTCTGCAAAGCAAATCATTAACCTTGATTCAACAACTCTTTCTTTGAAACTACAGTTAAACCCCTCACGAAACATTTTAATAATACAATCCAACTTTCAAAATATATAATAATAAGGACAAAAGTATTACTTTATACTTAATTCTGGTTTTATGGTTGATAGCCTACACTTGGCAGTGTGACTATTATACGACAGTACTGTATACTACATTATACATTATAGCATATTTCACATTATACTAGTCCTAATAGAATTATGGGGAGGCTGGTGTCTATCTCAGCTGACAGTGAACGGCCCGACAGACCATTGCAGGGCAAAAAACAACTAATTCACATTTACACTCTCACCTAGAGGCAATTCGGAACAGCCAGTGAGTCTCATGTGGATGTCTCTGTACTGGAGGAAACTGGAATTCCTGGAGAGAACCCAAACCCATACAAGCACAGGGGGAATATACAAACTCTGTACAGAACTGACCTCGGACCGTCACCGCGCCAGCCGGATTATTATAAAGGACATTACCATATTTATGTATTTTGATATGAAAGGAATACATTTACTGTATATAATTAATTTTCAAGATGACATTTTGGTCGTTTTGGATTCGAAAATAATTAAAATAAATAAATACTGATTTTGAAGCCGGTGTAAGTTCTTGTAAAAATGTGTGGAAACGTAACTGTCATTCATCTTCTGAAATGTATTAATTAGAGCCCTGTGCGGGCCAAGATCATAATCCCGCGCACAGCCCGCAAATTAGAATTGTGGCCCGCAGCCCGCCCCACACATTTACCCTTGTAGGTCGGCCCGCCCCACCCCACAAGTAAAATTCGAACCTGGCCCGCAGCCCGCCCCACAAAAAATACTTCAGCCCGCAGCCCGCCCTGCCCCGCCCCGCCCCGCCCCGCAGTGAGTTTCTAATTCTGAGACCGCACCCGCCCTACAGCCCGGAAAACACACGCGAAACGGATGAACATAAGTCGGGGAGCGTCTGTATATAGCGGTATAATTTGTTAAAGTTCTCTTTAGCCCCGCAACAGCCTGCATGAATCCCTGACATAGCCCGCAGCCCACCCCGCAAAATTTGGATCATTCTCAACCCACCCCGCTCCACATCAGTTTCAAACTGACCCGCCCCACCCATCAAATTATTTATTTATTGTATGACTTTAAATTTGTTCCCGTGGGCTGCGGGCTGAAACTCGCCCCGCGCAGAGCTCTAGTATTAATGATTTGAATTGCTATTAATATGTATTTAATTTAGCTTGTAATATTATTTATGCAAACTATTAGGTCAAAGGTAAACATCTGTACCCCCACACCCCTGTCCCAGATTAAAACTTTTTACATAAATAATTAGAAATTTACGAAATTTAAGTTTAATTGACCATATAATTTAATATGACATAAAGATTACTCAGGCAGTGATGGCCTGGTGGTAAAAGGTGCTGGATCTGGATCACTGATCCCGAGGTTATGGGTTCAAGCCCCACTCTCAATGTTTGTCACTGTTCTCCCCCCCAGTGCAGCTAACTGGGTCATCAAAGGCCGGCCATGTCTCTCACTGCCTATGCTTTCGTCAAGAGTCGGCCTCATAGTAGTCAGAATGTTTCTGCCCTGTGATGGCCTGGTGAGCTATCCAAGTTGTACTCTGCCCTCACCCAGAGTCGGTTGAGATGGGTGCCAGCCTCCCTACCCCGCCCTAATTTGGAATAAGCAGTTCAGAAAATGAACGAATAAAGATTATGTTGTGTGTGTGTGTGTGTGGGAGGGGTGCCAATAAAAAAAGGTAAAAAAAATGTATTTAACAAACGTTTATTTGCATTTTAAATGTTTTGTAACAGTCAAAAAAAATAAAAATAGCAAAATGAAAGCCAGAGAAAACTTAATAACAAATGATAAGATATAGAAAGAAAGTGAAATGTGAAATCATGTAAACCATAAAGTATTGAATACAGCTCGTCAAAACAAATCTAAAATGACATCAAATCTTAATCAGAGCATGATGCTATGTTAAAGCTCTCAGTTATTAAAAAATAAACATTTCAACCAACAAATAATAATAATAATAATAATAAAAATAATGGAAAAAAAAAAAAAAAAAAAAAAAAAGCAACAACAAAGGACAGCGCCCAAACTTTGACACACACACTCACACCCCGCTGCTGCTTCGTTCGGTGCAGCCTGCACTGTCAAACCTCGAAGTGTTTTAACTTTGGTATACAGCTAACCAATCACAAGGCAATACAACAAGCACCATGTCAATCATCTCTCCAAAAAGATCAAGTCCAGAGTGGAAGCATCTTTTAAAAGGATTACACGTAGTCCCTGGACCCTGCTGATTTGGGCGCTGTATACTTGGCCGAGTAGTTGTCCTTGGGTGGACAGTTGCAGCAAAGCAAGGCTCCTCCGATGATCAGCAGAGCACCAGCACCCCATCCGATGTACAGAGCAGCTCCGATCTCAAACTTCTGTGGAACGAGAGGGTTGTGGAAATCGCTGATAATGTTGTGAGCGGTCCAGCAGACGGGAATCAGACACAGGACACCAGAGATGATGAAGCCGACACCGGCCGCAATGGCCACCTTCGCTTTGGTGCTCTCGTCCTCCACACAGTTGGTGCACTTTCCTCCAGCAATGGCCAGGAAGATCCCCATAAGACCGATCAAAAGGGATATGATACAAAGCGCGCGAGCAGCCTGCATGTCCGAGTTGAGAGCCAACATCGAGTCGTAGACTTTGCATTGCATTTGTCCAGTACTCTGCACCACACAGGACATCCAGATGCCGTGCCAGTTTACCTGCGCTGTCACAATGTTGCTCCCAACAAAAGCTGACACTTTCCACATGGGCAGGGCACAAACCACGATGACCATGATCCAGCCGATGATGCCCAGGGCCGTCCCCAGCATTTGTAGCCCAGCAGCTACCATGATACTTTGTTCTTTTTCTTTGTTCGGACGGAAAGGAGTAGAAAAAAAAATATGTGTGTTGTCTTGTCTCAAAAGTTGTGACAGAGACCATGCATGAGAGTGATCCTTTTATGTGCTCCAAATAGGGAGGGAGGGGCCAAACACAAACTCACCCATTTACTCACTGACTCAATCATTTACCGAGTTTCCCCGCACACCCCCCTCAAAGGAGTTTCGGGGGTGGGGGTGTGCTACAAAAAAAAAAAAAAAAAAAAAAAAAAACCCAAAGGTGGTTACATGTGTTTTATGAGTCATGGAAAACGATGACTTCACAACCAGCACATATTAACATCCAGCATTCTACAGTAAATAAACTTGGGGCTTATTGTATAGCTCGTCTTGTGTACTATACTGTAACTATCTATAGATGATTAAATCCATCATCATCATCATCATCATCATCATCATCATCATCTTCTTCCACTTAGTCCAGGGTCGGGTCGCGGGGGCAGCAACCTAAGCAAAACGGTCCAGACGTCCCTCTCCTGAGCCACTTCCTCCAACTCTCCCGAGGGGACACCGAGGCGGTCCCAGACAAGCCGAGAGACATAGTGCCTTCAGTGTGTTCTAGGTCGACCCCGGGGTCTCTTCCCGGGTGGACATGCCCAAAACACCACACCAGGGAGGCGTCCGGAGGGCATTCTGACTTGATTAAATCCAGCATAAACAAAATTTGATTTATAATATCCAAGCCAGGGCAGCGCGGTGCTGCCGTGGTTAGAATGTTCACCTCACAGCAAGAAGGTCCTGGTTTGGACTCCCTGGCTCAGGGCGTTTCTGTCCAGAGTTTGCATGTGCTTGTGTGGGTTTCTTCTGAGTACCTTGGTTTCCTCCCACAGTCCGAAAACATCCACAGTCGTTTCCAAATCGTCCCTTGGTGTGAGTTGAATGGTTGTATCTTCTTCTTCTTCTTTTTCTTTTCCTTCTCTTCAGTGGTCGCCACAGTGAATCATCTGCCCCCATCTCACCCTATCCTCTGCATCTTCTACTCTTACTCCAACTACCTTCATGTCCTCCTTCATCACATCCATAAATCTTCTCTTTGGTCTTCCTCTAGACCTTCTGCCTGGTAGTTCCAACCTCAGCTTCCTACTACCAGTGATACATACAAGTTTGTATGTGTATTATAAATCATCACGCAATGTTGCAAAGGATGTTGGTTGCTCAGTCACCCTTCTCCTTCAGGTGATTTCTTACAGTTTGGTCACAGATGTTGACTCCAGTTTCCTCAAGTTTGTTCCTCGTTCGTTTTGCTGTCCATTTTCTGTTTTCAAGACGTACAGTATTGCTTTCAGTTTTCTGTCTTGACACTTTGATGTCTTCATTGGTCTACCAGTATGCTTGCCTTTAACAACCTTCCCATGTTGTTTGTAATTGGTCCAGATTTTAGACACCGCTGACTGTGAACAATCGACATCTCTTGCAACATTGCGTGATGATTTACCTTCTTTAAGAAGTTTGATAATCCTCTCTTTTTGTTTCAATTGACATCTCTACTAACATCAGACATCAGACTAACGAGCAGATCTAATCTGGGTACAGGCGTTAGTTTTGGGAATGGAAATGAACAGGGGCAGGCAGTGGTGGCCTAGTGGCCTAGTGATATAGGGCACTGGATCGCTGATCCTAAGGTTGGGGGTTTGAGTCCCACTCTCCACAAGGTTGTCACTGTCCCCCCAGTGCAGCTAACTGGGTTATCAAAGACCGGCCATGTCTCTCACTGTCTATGGTGAGAGGTTCATGTAAAAAAAAAAACATTGCTGACTTTTGACAAGAGTAGGCTGCAAAGCTGTCAGCATGTTTCTGCCCTGCAATGGCCTGGTGAGCTGTCCAGGATGTACTCTGGAGTAGGTTGAGATGGGTGCCAGCCTTCCCGTGACCCTAGTTAGGATTAAGCAATAATAAAAAATGAACTGAACTGAAATTTACAGGGTGATTCCATAAATTTTTCCTCAAAATTGAGTGATTCCATAATTTATTCCCCCTGCTTGGTCTAAAAAAATTAACTGTTACTGACTACCACGTTTTTTTTCTTAATTTATTTTAGTGTTTCTTAAAGCCAAAAAGTTCACATTTGAAATGACTTTAGTTTTGTGTCATGTCTGTGATCTGCTTTTTTTCCTGCAAAATTAAACAACTGAATGAACATCCTTCGAGACCGGCGATTCCATAATTTTTGCCTCAGGGTTGTAGCTCTGCAATGGCCTGGTGAACTATCCAGGATGTACCCTGCTTTCACCCAGATATGGCTGAGATGGATACCATCCTCCCTGCGACCCTATTTAGGGATAAATGGCTTAGAAACTAAATGAATTCTTCACACCCACACATCAGTATATATTCTATATTAAAATATTTTCATTCATGTGTACAGCATTTGGCAGACACGCTCATCCAGAGGGACTTAGAAGTATTTATTTATTTATTTTACACAATTGGGAAATGTGTTTTAAGGGACTTGATCAAGGACCCAACAGTAGCAGTAGCAGGTTATTGGTACTGTTGATGCTCAGCAAGCCAGAGCCATAACCACTGGCCCACCACTGCTACGGGTGTACACATAGCCACCAAAGAGTAGTTGTAGGACATCAAGATTTACACTTCACCCTGATCCATTCTTTTAATAATTAGTTTCAATGATTTAATCAAATGTTTTAATATTTAAATTCAGTACTTTTTTATTGATCTCATTTCAGAGTCGCGTACGTCTATCTGACACTCCGTAACATATCAGGTTCCTATACACACATCACTACTCAGCGGTTTCTCTGGCAAGAATCAACGCAAACTTCTTCTCTCCGGTATAATCCAAATCAGATCACAACGAGTTTCCTTAATGAATCACATCCCGCTCACACAGTCCTCCTTCTCTTATGACTTGGTACAGATCTCAGTAAATAAAATGATAGCATTGCTAATAGGAGGTTAGCATTTAAAACAGGCACTGATTTAAAAAAAAAAAAAAAAAGCATGGAAAGAGAGAAAAATTAAAATGCTAACCTTTTTATTCGGTGTCCGGACGTACGTAGACCTTTTAAAAAAAACAAACAAAAAACAAACAAACACAGCCACAGAGTACAGAGTCTATAGGACTTAATGGACCAGTTATGATTCAAGTGCTCCTCATCCAGCGTTCTGCCAGATTAAGGACATTGGGAGGACATGGTGGAAGGGGATGGGGGGCGGTGAGGCGGTGGGGGGGTCTGGAGAGAGAAAAGCAAATCAAGGGGACTCACGGGTATTTTGGCTGGTTTGGAATAAAGCAAGGAGAGGGAGAGAGTAAAAGATATTGATTCTTTCATTAAAGAAAGAGTACACTGTTCAGGAGCCAAAACCTGCCGTTAGGACAATAAAAGGCTCTTTTTTCTTACGTTCTTTTTTTTTTTTTTTTTGGGAAAGGTACCTCATTAAAATCTACTTGGCAAGGGGTCAGTGGATAGAGTTCCATGAACAGGTAAACAGGGAAGGAATTTCCACAATTAAGGAGTTGAGGACAGACAGCTTGGAGTGGAGAATATCGACTTCTTTAGGTTCTACAGTATCGGATACCAGACGGAGTGGAGAGCACACGTTAGCACACCTAGACATCCATGTCACTGTATACGCACTTAAAAAAAGACTTTTATAAACAAGATTTCAAAAAAAAAAAAATTGCGACACTGTGTAAATTGTGAATAAAGACTGAATGTAATTACTCACAAAACTCGTAAACCCATACTTTAGCCAGACTAAAGCATAAAAAACACATTAATATACATAGACAGACATTGGACTCTTTTATGAGAAATAATAGCTCATTATATGTTTTATGACAGAAACCCACTGAGAGGTGGTACAGTGGCACAGCGGTTAGCGCGTCCGCTTCACTGCAAGTAGATCCCGCGTACGATTCCCAGGAGAGGGCGCTTCTGTGTGGAGTTTGCAAGTTTTTCCCACGCTTCAGTGGGTTTCCTCAGGGTACTCCAGTTTCCTCCCCCAGTCCAAAAACATGCACAGTAGGCTAATTGTTTGTTCCAAATTTCCCCCAGGTGTGAGAGTGGCTGTGAATGGTTTTGTGTGTGTGTTGGATTTGCGATGGCCTGGTAAGGGTTCACCCGCTCTCCCCCAGAGTTGGCTCACATGGGTGCCATCTGAGAATATGTAACTGTATATCTGTATATAATATCAATAAATACATATTTAATGCTAGAAATGCTTATAATAACAATTCAAACATTCAAAATAATGCATAAGATGTAAATAAAATATAAGTAGTTTTGTTGGGAGGTTTTGGGTTGTTTTTTGTTTTTGTTTGTCTGGGGGTTTTTCTTTTGCATAACAGGCCTTGTTTTGCAGGATTTTCTTTAATTTTTTCTCTTAATTTCCGAATTTTTTTTATTTTTCAATGAATATTTTTGAAAAAGTCGAGATGCACTGAAGCTGCAGAAACTGAAGCACGAAGTAGCGAGGGATCCCTGTAATGTTGTTATTGTAAATACTTTGATTACCTCATCATCTACTGTTCATAAGATCATCAAAAGATTCAGAGAAACTGGAGAAAGCTCTGTGCACAAGGAATAAGGGTGAAAATCAATTTTGGATATTTGAGATCTGTGGTGGTCGGCAGTATTGATTAAAAACAGGCAGGATAGTACCATGGAGATCACTGCATTGGCTCAGGAACACTTCCGGAAAACATTTTACATTCATGGGGTTTGGTAGATGCTATTATCCAGAATGACTTACATTTCTCATTTTTGAAACAACTGGGTGATTGACAGTTAAAGGCCTTGCTCAAGGGTACAAAGCAGTGGCAGACTGGCGGCTTAGTGGTTAAGGTGATGGGTTACTGACCCGAGAGTCAGCGGCTCAAGCCATACTGTCACCACTGCTGGGCCATTGAGCAAGGCCCTTAACCTTCAATTACTCAGATGTACAAAAAAAGATAATACAGTGGTACCTCACTTTACGAAAGGCTCACCAAATAAAAAATTCAGGTTACGAAACACATTTTCCTAAAATTTTTGTCTCTGGATATGCAACAAGTTCACGTTATGAAAGCGCCATCTTAAAAATTCAAACGCGCCATTCAAACGTTCAAACGCGCCATTCAAATATTCAAACAGTGCAGGAGCTGCTCTCCCATCAATGACGTTCAAACATCCTGTGGCCTCCCATTGGCTAGGAGGGATGACACAGCTCCATCTTTTTGGTTATCTCCCAACATCCCGCCCCGCTAGCCTCCCATTGGCTAGGAGGGATGTTGCAGCTCCCTCCCATTGGCTATTATGGAGCTGCATCTCCCATAATGCTTTTCGTGTAAAGGACAGAGTTACTGTTGGTTCATGCTTTATTTCTTGACTCAGGCTTTTAATCTTCCATAAGCATTTGTAAGATTGAACTCTGCTAAGAAGACATAGTCAACACACGTGCACACACACACACACACACACACACACACACACACACACACACACGGGTGTGATTTCCGGTGCGAGTGAGAAGAAGAAACGGGCTCGAGTGATATCGCAAATGAATATGGCCAAACCTGTCTATCATCGGTACGATATTGAAGCAGAAGCAGGTCTTAAAAGATATGCTTTTATAATTTGTAAAGGGTTTAGGGGGCAGTATTGGGAGCCCTGGAATGAATCACACGTTTTACATGTAAAATGCGATTGAACTTACGAAAAATCGGCGCTGTAACGTATGAATTTCGTAAGGTGAGGTACCACTGTAATTGTAAGTTGCTCTGGATAAGAACATCTGTCAAGTACTACGAATGTAAAATAACTGATCCTGAACTTAAACCTCTGACCACTACACCAGACCCTTCATTACTGAGGCCTGCTCCCCCCAATACTCTTTTTGCTTTGCACAGCGTCCCTACTTTTTAAACTAAGACTTGTATATTATGGTGTATTTTTGTTGTAGTTCACATAACCTTAATTAATGCGTGGTTCCTTTGTAACCAAGGATCTGGTCAGTAACCACGGATGAATATAGTTAATGTTTACATGAGCACTATGTGAAGCTTAAGCACTCATTAACGTGGATAGTTGACCACGGGGTACTTGACTTTTGAAGGGACGAAGAATTGTTTAAGAAATAATGACATCACAAGCGATTTTCTTCTCACTCACTCATTTGCTGAACTGCTTAATCTGAATTAGGTTCACAGGAAGGCTGGAGGGATGTTAATGCCCATCTCAGCCAACTCTAGGCAAAAATCAGGGTAAAGCCTGAACAGCTCACCAGACCATCGCAGGGCCAATAAACACTTACCCATTCACACTCACATTCACACCTAGTGACGATCTGGGATATCCAGTTATATAATGAGCATGTCTTTGGACCATGGGAGGAAACTGGAGTACCCAGAAGCGACCCACAGGAGCATGGAAAGAACATGCAAACCCCTCACAGAAACCCAGGAGCTTCGAGATGGAGGGAGGATGTGCTGACCACGATGCCACCGTGCCAGTTGTTAGTTGATATGTTGATTAATATATACATTGTTTTATACATTGTTTTATACATTGTTTTATACATTGTTTTCCAATTGACTCTCTTTATGCTGCATCCTGCCGCTCTGCCAAAGTCAGCTGGGATGGATTGATCTCATTTTCACATCAGCCGGAGGGTAAGTGGTATAAATCACGATAGACAGATAGACAGTTCTTATTATTTATATTATTAGTTTTATTTTTTGAGGTTCATTTTATTCCCAACATAACCATACCTGGATGAAGCTCGGGCATCTGGCAAGAGCTCAGAGTAGAAGTGCTGCTCCACCACATTGAAAGGAAACAGTTCAGGTGGCTCCGGGCTCTAAACAAAATGCCCCCTGAACCCTGGTGTGGTGTTTCGAGCATGACCAACCAAGAAGAGACCCCGGAGGTTAACCCAGAACACGCTGGAAGGACTATGTCTTTGTCTACGGCTTGTCTGGGAACACCTTGGTGTCCACAAAGCGGCGGGGGAGAGTTATGTATGGATTTCACTGTTTAGGTTTCTGTTCTCATGACCTCGGACCAAGCAGAAGAAGATGATGACAATGATGATGATGATGAAGATGAATTTGATTCCTTTCACTTTGGAACAATAACAATAAAACAGGCTTATTTATTCATGAATTATTTAATCAGGATACTTTGTTATTATCCATTAATTTTCCTAATCAGAATTAGGGTCACTGGCGCGCAGTCTCAGGGTGAGGACAGAATACACCCTGGATGGCTCGCCAGGCCATTACTGCAGGAAGATGCCGATGGCTATGCAGCTGCTTTTAACAAAAGTCAGAAATGGCTCTTTTACATGAATCGCAATACAGACGGTGTGAGACATGTCCGGCCTTTGATAACCCAGTTAGCTGCAAGGGGGGTGGTGGGGTGGGGGTGGAGGTAGGCTATTTGCAATCCATTCAGAATGAAGATTGAACCCCCAACCTTGGGATCGGTAATCCAGCATCTTATCACCAGGCCACCACTCCCGTTATTATTATCATTTCTGTAACCGCTTAATCCTAATTCGGGTCACAGGCACAGGGAGGCTGGCGCCCATCCTAGCTGACTCCGGGCGAGGGCAGATGACACCCTGGACAGCTCGCCAGGCCATAGCAGGGCGGAAACATACTGGCAACTTTGCAGCTACTCTTGTTGAAGGTCAGCAATGTTTTTTTTTTGACATGAACCTGACACCATAGACTGTGACAGACATGGCCGGCCTTTGATAACCCAGTTAACTGCATTGGGGGGTGGGTGGGTGGGGTCAGTGGCAACCCGTGGAGAGTGGGACTCGAACCCCTGACCTTAGGATCAGTGACCCAGAGCCTTACCACCACTTCCGTTATTATAATAATAATAATAATAATAATAATAATAATAATAATAAGTTAATGTCAAAATGTTCCAAGATTACCAAACGTGCGGAAACAGGTGAATAGAAACCAGTTTGTTAGTGAAATACCTGTAAGGGAAAATATTAGGGAACAAAATAAACATGCCATGACAAGCCACACGGAGGAAACACACCTTAATTTGGAAAGCATGGCACAACAAAAGCACATTTTTGAAATGAAATCAGCACCGAATGAAAGGTGAATCTCTGAGGAGAAATATTTCTATTATAATAATATTATTCTTCACAAACTGATGATTTGAAATGAAAGATCTGAAATGTTATATTTAATCCGTTCTAAAGTTCTCACCCGAGAGTTTCTCTCACACATGCTTGGGTTTTACTGCCTGAGGCATTATGGGTAGGGCACGGTGAGTAATTATACAGTGTAACAAGTCATTTGTTGTTTTAACTTAAAAAGTGAATAATCTGGTGGCCTTGAATGTTTGAGTTCACTGAAACTCATAAGATACGGGCACGGTGCTGTTAGCACATCCACCTCACAGCAAGAAGGTCCTGGGTTTAAGTCATGAGCTCAAGGGCTTGTTGTGGTTTATTTTTTTTAATGTTTTCCTCAAGCTTGTGTGACTCGCTCTCCCCTCTGGATATTTTGGTTTCCTCCTACAGTCCGAGGACATTTTCTCGCTTATAAATGATGAAAAGTCATCAAAGAATTTGTGTTCTTGTTGCACACACATATATATATATATATATATATATATATATATATATATAACCACCCACACACACATATATACAGGTCCTTCTCAAAAAATTTGCATATTGTGATAAAGGTCATTATTTTCTGTAATGTACTGATAAACATTAGAGTTTCATATATTTTAGATTCATTACACACAACTGAAGTAGTTCAAGCCTTTTATTGTTTTAATGTTGATAATTTTGGCAAAAAAGTAAAGAAAAACCCAAAATCCCTATCTCAAAAAATTAGCATATTTCATCTGACCAATAAAAAAAAGTGTTTTTAATACAAAAAGTTCAACCTGCAAATAATTATGTTCAGTTCTGCACTCAATACTTGGTCGGGAATCCTTTTGCAGAAATGACTGCTTCAATGCGGCGCGGCATGGAGCCAATCAGCCTGTGGCACTGCTGAGGTGTTACGGAGGCCCAGGATGCTTCGATAGCGGCCTTAAGCTCATCCACAGTGTTGGGTCTGGTGTCTCTCAACTTTCTCTTCACAATATCCCACAGATTCTCTATGGGGTTCAGGTCAGGAGAGTTGGCAGGCCAATTGAGCACAGTAATACCATGGTCAGTAAACCATTTAGCAGTGGTGTTGGCACTGTGAGCAGGTGCCAGGTCGTGCTGAAAAATGAAATCTTCATCTCCATAAAGCTTTTCAGCAGATGGAAGCATGAAGTGCTCCAAAATCTCCTGATATCGAGCTGCGTTGACCCCGCCCTTGATAAAACACAGTGGACCAACACCGGCAGCTGACACGGCACCCCAGACCATCACTGACTGTGGGGACTTGACACTGGACTTCAGGCATTTTGGCATTTCCTTGTCCCCAGTCTTCCTCCAGACTCTGGCACCTTGATTTCCAAATGACATGCAAAATTTGCTTTCATCCGAAAAAAGTACTTTGGACCACTGAGCAACAGTCCAGTGCTGATTCTCTGTAGCCCAGGTCAGCCGCTTCTGCCGCTGTTTCTGGTTCAAAAGTGGCTTGACCTGGGGAATGTGGCACCTGTAGCCCAGTCCACTGCTTCCACAGGTCCCCCGAGGTCTGGAATCAGCCCTTCTCCATAATCTTCCTCAGGGTCCGGTCACCTCTTCTGGTTGTGCAACGTTTTCTGCCACACTTTTTCCTTCCCACAGACGTCCCACTGAGGTGGCTTGATACAGCACTCTGGGAACAGCCTATTCGCTCAGAGATTTCTTTCTGTGTCTTACCCTCTTGCTTGAGGGTGTCAATGATGGCCTTCTGGACAGCAGTCAGGTCGGCAGTCTTACCCATGACTGCGGTTTTGAGTAATGAACCAGGCTGGGAGTTTTTAAAAGCCTCAGGAATCTTTTGCAGGTGTTTAGAGTTAATTGGTTGATTCAGATGATTAGGTTAATAGCTCGTTTAGACTACCTGAACATGATATGCTCATTTTTTGAGATAGGAATTTTGGGTTTTCATGAGCTGTATGCCAAAATCATCAGGATTAAAACAATAAAAGACCTGAAATATTTCGGTTGGTGTGCAATGAATCTAAAATATATGAAAGTTTAATTTTTATCAGGACATTACAGAAAATAATGAACTTTATCACAATATGCTAATTTTTTGAGAAGGACCTGTATATACACACACACACACACACACACACACACACACACACACACAGTGTGTGTGTGTGTGTGTGTGTGTGTGTGTGTGTGTGTGTGTGTGGTTGTGTGTTGTCCTGTGATGGTCTAGCAAGCTGTTCAGGGTGTACTGCACTTATGCCAGCACTTATGCCTCACAGCCATAAATAAAAGTTTAATCTCTACTGCCTTTTAGATGGAACACTGTAAACATAACACCACAAATCCATAATGCTGCAGGTAGCACAGTTCACCTTTTGTTGTATCCAATGATCTCTCACTTTCCACGATTAATGGAGACAGTGAGCCCCTCCCGCGACCGCCGATTTTCATGAAGTAGGATCAACCCCCCTGACTGATGTATATGTGTATGTTTGTCTTCCTTTCATCTTTTTCCCTTTTACTCGGGAGTCGCCACAGCGAATCATCTGACTCGCACGTTTGATTTGGCAGAGGTTTTTATGTCGGATGCCCTTCCTGTCACAACCCTTTTTTAGCAAGGGGCATATAATATCAATAAATACATATTCAACGCTATAAATGCTTATAATAACAATTAAACATTCAAAAATAATGCGTAAGATGTAAATAAAATATAAATACACACACATACAGACGCCCGCGCGCACACACAGATGCGCACCTCACATAAAAATGTAAGTACGGTAGTTGTGTTGGGAGGTTTTGGGTTGTTTTTTTGTTTTTGTTGGCCTTGTTTTGCATCATTTTCCTTAACCTTCTCCCTATTTTTTCTTCATTTCCTTACTTTTGTATTTTTCAATGAATATTTTTGAAAAACCCGCGATGCACTGAAGCCGCAGAAACTGAAGCACGAAGTAGCGAGGGATCACTGTATGTGGCTCCATGTAAAGCGGTGCATCGGTACACAGTTTTTAGATTCAAGTTAAACCTTGTTGTGGTTTGCTGGAATCCTCTCTGTCTCCACGCAGCAACGTAGAAAATGCTGGGCTATAGCACAACATAATAGAAACGCAAATGAATCTTCAGCTCATGATTTGAAGCTTCAGGCTTTGAGAGTCAGAAAGACTTGCAATAACCCAACACAGCTCCAGCACAACAACACAACAGATGCATAGCACTCTCAGTTCTTAATGATTCAAGCATTTTTCTAAAGGACTGGTGATGTAGCGCAACCATAAACCAGCCTGTGTATCAGCGTTTGTTGAGTGTGTTGCAGGCATCAAACCCCAACTTTGTTTAGAAATACATAAACGTTGCGTTCTCATCTTATCTAATTCTATCTTACCTATCTACTCACTCACTTACTCATTTACCGAAATGTTTACTCCAGCTGGGGTTGCGGGGAGGTTGGCATATAGCTGACCTGACACTGGGCAAAGGTGGAGGACACCCCGTACAGATCATCAGGCCACTGCTGGCCACCGTGACACATATAGAACTGTTCACACTTGCACTAACATCTCGGGGCAATGTGGCCAGCCAATTAGTCTAATGTGCATGTCTTTGGACTGTGGGAGGAAACCAAAGGACCTGGAGGAAACCCATGCAAGCCCAGCAAGAACATGTAAACTCCACACATGAACACCCCAGACTGGGATGCAAACCCAGGAGCTTCTTGCTGTTAGGCAGATGTGCTAACCACTATACCATCATGCTCCCCCATATCTATCTATCGATATATATATACACTTATATATATATATATATATATATATATATATATATATATATATATACATATAAAATAAACAATAAAAAATAAAAGGACAGGACAAACACTTTCTATTGAAACTCCATTTATCACTACAGATCTGTTTGGAGGGGTGGTGAAACCATCCTCTCTCTTCAGGTGATTATAGAAGAATGATTACAAAGTGCTGGGGGCGATACTATGTCGGTAAACATGGCGTCCTCTAGATGGGGTGGTGTTCATTATGTATTCGGGGGCGGGTTCTCTTAAATATTGGTATCGATACACGCATATATGTGCATACATTTTTACATGCCCGTGAACTCATATATGTACACACATATATATAAAGGTATCCACACATACACACTTACATACACATATATATATATATATATATATATATATATATATATATATATATATATATATATATATATATATATACATATATACATATATCTAAATACATACACACACACACACATATATATATATATATATATACTAGTACAAATGTGTTCCTGAGCCAGTGCAGTGATTCAATGATACTATCCTGCCTGTTTTTAATCAATGCTGCCTGAGGACCACAAATCAGAAACATCCAAAATTGATTTGCATCTCTTACTCCTTGTGTCCTGGCTGTTCCTGATTGCCCCGAGTCTGAGAGTAAATGTGCATGGTTGTACGTGTGCAGTGGCGTGGCAAGCTGTCCAGGGTGCACCCCATCCTCACCGGGAGTCAGCTGAGATGGGTGTGTGCCAGCCTTTTTGCGACTCTAATTAGAATTAAGCAGTTTACAAAATGAATGAATACATAGACTGTTCCAGACTCTTATAGAAAGTTATCTTAAAGTAATATTTTAAAGATTTCACTGATCATGTAATTATTTGAGCAAAAAAAAAAAAAGAAAAAAAAGAAAAGGTATACGATGTATATAAATATACAGGGTGACAGTGGTGGCCTGGGGGTAAAGGGTGCTGGATTGCTGATCCTAAGGTTGGGGGTTCGAGTCCCACTCTCCACAAGGTTGTCACTGCCCCCCCCCCCTTCAGTGCAGCTAACTGGGTTATCAAAGGCCGGCCATGTCTCTCACTGTGTATGGTGAGAGATTCATGTAAAACAACCATTGCTGACTTTCGTAAAGAGGAGCGGCATACCGTGTTTCTGCCCCTTGTTAAAGGCTTGTGTCAGGAAGGGCATCCAATGTAAAAACCTACACCAAATCGAATATGCGAATCAGATGAGGAGTTTTGTTGGGGGGTTTTGGGTTGTTTTTTGTTTTTGTTTGTTTGGGTTTTTTTTTTTTTGCATAATTGGCCTTGTTTTGTCGCATTTTCCTTAACTTTTCCCCAATTCTTCCTTAATTTCCTTATTTTAAAATTTTTTTGATGAATATTTAAAAAAAAACGCAATGCACTGAAGCTGCATGAATTGAAGCGTGAAGTAGTGAGGGATCACTGTGTATATATATATATGTGTATATATATATATATATATATATATATATATATATATATATATATATATATATATGTATATGTATATAAGACAGGAATCTGTATAAAAGCCTCTATATTAATCTGTTGACAGTCTTGTGATTGAATCAGATGCAGCTCTAAAATGTTCTTTACATTTCTCACACCCTACTTTGTCTTCCAGATAACTGTTGCCAAACATGCGTGGTCGTGGCGGTTAATTATTAATACACCAGAAGCAAGTGTCAGAAAATTCAAGCCGAGCAGGTTTCCGTTCCCACAGTGTGTAAAGCAAAGTCAATACAGGTGACAGCGTGTACCTGCTCAGACATACATGTCCCTTTGGGATAAATAACGGCAAGCTAGTGCATGCTCTAGGATTCTTGTCGATCATAGTTTTGGAGCCAAATAAAGAGTTGAATGGTTATAAGACAGTCAAAAGACAGTGATATATAAATAAAATAAATACATATGCTTATTCCTGTATGTAAGTGCTTCAATCCCTAAAAGAACACATAAGGAAACATTACACTACATCAGTCACCTCCCTTTTGTTCCTCAGAAAGTACAGTTACAAAGCACATCTAAAAGGTCATCCATGCATCAACATACACGTGACCTGTGCTGATGGCGTGTTTAATAACCAAAACACAAATACTTGATTTAACCATCACTGGATATCCAGATATCATCGAAAGCAAAAGAGGGGGCTCCAAGATAATATTTATACAATTTACATGCTGATCCAAAGGTTGGGGGTTCGAGTCCCAGTTTTCACAAGGTTGTCACTGTCCCCCCCCCCCAGTGCAGCTAACTGGGTTATCAAAGGTGGGCCATGTCTGTCACTGTCTATGGTGAGAGGCATGTAAAAGAACCATTGCTGACTTTCGTAAAGAGTAGCTGCAAAGCCGTCAGTGTGTTTCTGTCCCTTGCTAAAAGGGTTGTGACAGGAAGGGCATCCGACGTAAAAACCTCTGCCAAATCAAAATGTGCAAATCAGATGATTCGCTGTGGCGACTCCCGAGTAAAAAGGAAAAAGCCGAAAGGAAGACAGACAGACACTGTGCTATAATAATAATAATAATAATAATAATAATAATAATAATAATATAGCTTTTTTATCGCTCAGTCACTATCTAAACCATTTAATTGTTATAAGGTCACAGTGGCAAATCTAGGGTTCATCCTGAACAGCTTGTAATATCCTAGCAGGTGCACGCTAGGGCGGAGTGAAACATATACTTTTTCACAATCAATTCAGAATAGTGTAGAAAAGATGTAACAATACCAGTTATAAACATATGCAAAATATAAAAAATCTGTAAAAAATTTCTAGGTTCCCCCAACTCACTCGAAATAAGCTATGTCGAGTCGATTTTGAGAGCCCGTGAGCACGCGATTGCCAACAAAGGGAATAACTCTAAATAATTAGAACATTCACAGTTCACAGGTTTGGTATGACTGGAAAGGTCAGGACTCAGTACTCACCCTGAAAACCTGCTGCTGTCCATGATAACCGACAAATCAACCATATATTCGTGAACTCACCCTCCGCCAAATTATGAAGGCACGAGACCAGCCAAAAAGGAAGGGCGTTTGAGAGTTCAGAGTGCCACCGATTAACTTTGACTGCCCAGACTATACCACAATGATCGACTGGTCGATGGTGCGAGTGACTGAGTCACCTGTCACAATGAGTATCAGCGACGATGACCTCCGAGAATTCATACTATGGGAACCAACTACGCCCGTCGTCACATTCGACAGATACCCATGCAACACACAGGCTGTGGAGAGGGGCATCAAAGTGGTGACTGAGGCATCACAGTCTGTATGTGGCAACAATCGACGAGACGGCTTCATCCGTGCAAGACTGGAGTCGAGGGCAAAAGTGCCAGTTTTCGAGACAAAACGAGACTTCAGTATGTGACAGTCATATCAACTCATCTGAATATGTGTGTATTTTTGAGACGGTATATATTAACACTGTGCCAAACTGCCTAAAATATATGTTTTTGATCATATAGAAGCAAATTGGATCACTATATCAGAATTAAACATTTTCAGTAAAAATGCCCAAATATGGTAATTTTCATCGCTCTTGGGGGAGCCTAAGATATCAACTTATCAAGATGAACTTTTAAAACCTTTTAGATGACACCTCTCCACATCTTTTTATTGCTATTCCAAGTAAAAATAATCAAAATCAAATGTTTCACAATTTATCTCCACCCTAGTAAACACACACACAACCATTCACACTCACAGGGCAATTCTGGAACAGCGAGTTAGCATTATGTGCACAAACTGTCTCTGGAATGTCCGAGGAAACCAGAGTACCCCGAGGAAACCCACATAAGCATGGGGGAAATATGTAAATCCCACATCGAAAAACCTCACGCTGGGGCCGGAACTTGAACCCAGGATCTTCGTACTATGAGGCAGACATGCTAACCACTACACCACACAGGTTCGTTGATCTACAGTCTGTATAAGTTTATACACATTTTATAATGAAAATAGATTTGCGTTGAACTTGTAATGGAATAAGTTCAACAATTTTTGAAAAATAAAAGCGAACGTGCCCATCTCAGCCGACTTTGAGCGAGGGCGCTGTACAGCCTGAACAGCTCGCCAGACCACTGTGAGGCCAACACACACAAGCATTCACACTCACATCCACTGTGAATGGGAAATTTGGAACTGCCAATTTGCCTAATGTGCATGCTTTGAAATCGTGTAAGGAAATCGGAAAGCCTGGAGGAATTCATGCAAGTACAGGGAGAACATGGTGTGTAATATTTTTATTATTAATGATTTAAACAGTTTAATATACAGTACTGCCAAAGCACATAGTAAAAGTAGATTAAAATTACCCCCACATACAGTGCTGTGGAAAGGTTTTTGCCCCCTGACCAATTTCTTTTTTTTTTGCATTTCCATTCCATTTCAAATCAAGCGAACCTAAATATGACACAAAGATAAAACACAAGCAAAATACAAAATGCAGTTTTCAGTGCCAGTTGCATTTATTAAGGGAAAAAAAACATCTCAACCTCCAAGAGCCCGTGTAAATAAGTAACTGCCCCCTGAAACCTAGTAGCTCGTTGAACCACCTTTTGAAGTAATAACTGCAGTCAAGCGTTTGCGATAAGACGCGATGAGTCTTTTACATACATCGCTGTGATGGGATTTTGGCCCACTCTTCTCTGCAGGATTGTTTAAGATCAACCAGATTGGATGGTTTTCGGTCATGAACAGCCTTTTTAAGGTCATGCCACAGCATCTCAATAGGGTTCAGGTCGGGACGTTGACTAGGCCACTCCAAAACCCTCATTTTGTTCTTTTTTATCCATTCAGAAGTGGACTTGCCGGTGCGCTTTGGATCATTGTCTTGCTGCAGAACCCAGGTGCGCTTTAGCTTGAGGTCTCCAACTGATGAACGGACATTCTTCGCCAGGATTTCTTGGTAGCGAGCAGAATTCATGGTTCCATCAATCGTGACAAGTCGCCCAAGTCCTGAAGCAGCAAAGCAGGCCCAGATCATCACACTTCCACCACCATGCTTCACTGTTGGCACAATGTTCTTTTTATCGAATGCAGTGTTGCTTTTGCGCCAGATGTCACGGGATTCATTTCTCCCAAAAAGTTCAACTTTAGTTTCATCAGTCCAGAGGACATTTTCCCAAAAACTTTGCGGATGATCAAGATGATTCTTGGCAAAAGTGAGTCATGCCCTGATATTCTTTTTTGTCAACAGTGGCTTCCGCCTCGGAACTCTTCCATGGATGCCATTCTTGCCTAGTGCCTTTCTGATGGTGGAGTCATGAACATTGACATTAATTGAGGCAAGTGAAGCTTGTAGTTGTTTGGAAGTGATTTTCGGATCCTTTGTGACTTCTCCGGTTAGTTTACGCCGTGCTCTTGGAGTAATTTTGGTAGGGCGGCCGCTCCTGGGAAGGGTCATCACTGTGCCATGCCTTCTCCATTTATGGATAATGGCTCTCACAGTGGTGCGCTGGAGTCCCAAAGATTTACCAATGACTTTGTATCCTTTCCCAGACTGAGACATCTCTATAATCTTCTTTCTTGTTTGCTCTTGAAGTTCACTGGATCGCGGCATGATGATGTGTGTTCAGTATGGCCTACCTCACCTTGTCAGACAGGTTTTATGTTAGGGATTCGTCTGGGTGTGGCCATGAAATTGAACTCGGTTTTCCACAATAATCAGATTAATCACAATTGCCTCATCTTTTTTTTTTTTGGGGGGGGGGGGGGGGGTTACTTTTTCACAGCGGTTCATGTATGCTTGAATAGAATATTTCTCTTAACAAATAAAATCACAACAGGAAAACTGCATTTTTCAAATACTTGAGTTATCTTTGTGTACTGTTTAAATTTGTTTGATGATCTGAAAAACTTGTAACAAAGGTGCAAAAAAAAAAAAAAAAAAATCAGAAAGGGGCAAAAACCTTTGCACAGCAGTATATTTTTGTAATTGTCCTCAAAAAAAAAAAAAAACCCAGAACAAAAAATAAATAAGGAAATCATGTGTTTTTTTCCTGCCAAACCAGAAACTGGATATAATCCCAAATATTTGCAATATCTGAGGATAAATTAAAAAAATAAGTAATCTCAGGTTTCGGCATTCTTGCAGAACCAAATCTGCAATAAGCTTAATATTTATATAATGTGCTGAAAGATTTAAATTTAAAAATATATATTTGATACAATTTCAACTTTTTTTTGGTAAAATATTAATTATAGAAAATACAGCAAGATCCCTCAGCAGCTGGAGTTCTCATATCATAGGCTTCCACCTGGTGCCATCTACAGTTAGACACAGACGCCCAAGCAGAATCTCTCATCCAATCAGAACTGCTGAAACTGTCTCCACACTAGGTAAACATTCCTAGGTCCAATATATTGGTAAACAAGATATACTTTCTTCTTAATACTTGATCTGAGTTCCATAAAACAAGTGAACCACAGGGCAGTGGTATAACTCTGGCTCATTATTTGCATTTGGACAGATAATACTATCATATAATATTTGATTGGGGTGGGGGTAGTAGTGGCCTGGTGGTAAAGGTGCTGGATCACTGATCCCAAGGTTGGGGGTTCAATCCCCATCTCAGTAGGTTATCACTGTCAAACAGCCCCCCCCCTCCAAGGTGCAGCTAACTGGGTTATCAAAGGCCGGCCGTGTCTCTCACTGTCTATGGTGGGAGGTTCATGTAAAAGAACCATTGCTGACTTTCATCAAGAGTAGGCTGCACAGCCATCAGCATGTTTCTGCCCTGCGATGGCCTGGTGAGCTCGCCACAGAGTACTGTGCCATCACCCAGAGTCGGCTGAGATGGACACCAGCCTCCCTGTGACCTTAATTAGGATTCAGTGGTTCAGAAAATGAATGAATGAATGCTTGGGGTTTCAGAGCAGTGTAGTGGGTAGCATGACGTGGTCATACGTTTCAGCAAGAGCGTTCTGAATTCAAGTTCAAATTGCCCTGGGTGTAAATGTGAATGGTTGTGTGTGTTGAGCCTACGACGGGCTTGAGAACTATTCAGGGTGTATCCGGTCTTTTCCCACAGTCGGCTAAGAAGGACTCCAGCCTCCCCACTATCCATGAAGAGTCAGCAGTTGCCCAAATTAATATTTGTCTGATTAGTAAACGCCTTATTAGGGCTGAATAAATTAAACGCAGTGAATAGTAAATGCATGTAACACCTCTGGGCAGTGGTGGCCTGGGGGTAGGGTGTAAGATTACTGCTCAGAACTTTGAGGGTTCAAGCCCAGTATCAATGGGTTGACACTGTTTTCCCCCAGTGCAGTTCACCAGGTTATCAAATGCTGGTTATGTCACTCACTGCCTGTGGTGGTGTTGCTGATGGTCACTGTGTTTCTGGCCTGTGATGAACTCTGCCGATGGCTGAGATAGGCTCCCTGTGATCCTAATTAGGATTAAGCGGTTCAGAAAATAAATGAACCAATGAATGGAAGACCTTGTACTGTATTAGTATATACATAACAGGAATAGTGCAATCTGATTGGCCCTCTATCTAGGGATTAAAAATAAGATAGGGTTCAACCTGAACAGCGCTAGACCACCGCAAGGCAACACACACAAATAATTATACCTCGGGTCAATTTGGGACAGCCAGTCAGCCTAATATACTGCCGGAGGAAATTCAAATATGAATGGGGAGAACATGAAAACTCCACACAGGACCTTCTAGTTGTGAGGCAGATGTGTTAAGCACTATGTGACATTCATTCATTTTTTTAATCCGTTTAATCCTAATTAGGGTCATGGGGAGGCTAGCGCCCATCTCAGCCGACGCTAGGCGAGGGAAGAGTACATCCTGTACAGCTCAACATGCTATCGCAGGACAGAAAAACAGTGACGGCTATGCAGCCTATTCTTTACGAAAGTCACCAATGGTTCTTTTACATGAACTTCCCACCATAGACAGTGAGAGACACGGCCGGCCTTTCATAACCCAGTTAGCTGCACTTGGGGGGGGGGTGTGTGCGGACAGCGACAACCCATTGATAGTGGGGCTTGAACCCCCAACCTTGGGATCAGTGCTCCAGTATCTTACCATCAGGCCACCGCTACTCACTATTTGATCCTAATGGTTACAAAAAAAATAAATAAATAAAAAATAAATAAAAATAAAAAAATAAAAAGTTTTTTTTTGATGCACCTGTGTAGTATACAGGGATCCCTCACTTTCCGCGGTTAATGGGGACCAAGACCCCCCCCTGCAACCGTCAATTTCCATGAAGTAGGATCGAGCCCCCTGACTGACGTATACGTACATGTATATGTGTATATAATATTAATAAATACATATTCAACACTATAAATGCTTATAATAACAATTGAACATTCAAAATTAATGCATAAGATGTAAATAAAATATAAATACACACACATACAGATGCGCGCACCTCACATAAAAATGTAAATAGTTTTGTTGGGGGGTTTTGGGTTGTTTTTTTGTTTGTGTTTGTTTGGGATTTATTTTGCATAATTGGCCTTGTTTTGCATAATTTTCCTTCACTTTTTCCCTATTTTTCTTAATTTCCTTATTTTTTAATTTTTCGAAGAATATTTTTGAAAAACTCACGAGGCACTGAAGCCGCTGAAACCGAAGCACGAAGTAGCGAGGGATCACTGTATACTAAACTACTCTTCTCTTCATCTAATTATTAATTATAAGCTACTGTAATATGTTAATGCTTGTTCGGCATCCAAACGTATCTTCACACTGTATAACATTACTCTTTATTACATAGAAATACAGTTATTTTGCATTACATGACATTATTATAAAAAATAAATCTATTTATTAATAGTTATTTTGTATCACAAGATCAAAACTATTAACACTACGGAAGAAAATTCAGTTGCGAAAACACCATTTTTTCATTTACTCCTGAGCGACAGCTCCTAAAATCTGCTCTATGAGTGCAAGCCGAAGCCGCGATAGACAAGAGATCAGATAACAGGTCTTGACCATTCTACAGACAAAGCGTGGACTTGTCCTGCCTTCATACATGTCTTATTGAGAAGCTGATACGGCAACCTTTCCTCAAGGTTGGTGGGAGAACTGCGAATCCAATTTCAACATGAAAAAAGAAAAACAAGTAAACGAGAGAGTCGTTAGCCAATCCGGTTTTAATAAACAGTTGTTTTGAAACTTAACCCTTGGAATTTTTTTCAGGATGAGGGCTATTTAGCATTAGCATAAAAGTAGCCTGGCGTTAGCTTATTCTATTACATATTAGCATAGACGTATGATAAATGTATCCCTATTATGTCATCAGTTTTTTCAATTTTATGAGTAACATATATGGTATCATGATAATATATGCAAATGAGATTTGAACAATTTTGGCTATTATTCTGTTATCGCGCAAGATGCTTGTACAACGTTTAATTTAGCTGGTCTTGATCAAAGTAGTGAATCCCGGCTCTTATACCAGTGCAAAAATGATGCCATCATGGTCTGACTCCACCTTCGAACTATAAGTATAAAGCAGGTAGAATCTGTTTCTCTGCCTCTCCTTCCCTCCCATCTCAACTCCGGCCGGTGTCGGGAGCTGGAGAAATCTAATATCGCACTTGGACACAGAGGAGCTCAGTGTGCGGGTGCTCCAGAGAGCGAGAGACGATGGCTTCAGCCGGCCTGGAAATCCTGGGTATGATTCTGTCCGTGGCTGGCTGGCTGGGCGCAATGGTGGCCTGCTGCCTGCCCATGTGGCGCGTGGCGGCGTACGTGGGTCAGAACATCGTGATCACACAGGTGGTGTGGGAGGGCCTGTGGATGAGCTGCGTGGTGCAGAGTACAGGCCAGATGCATTGTCAGATCTACGATTCCATGTTAGCACTTCCCAATGATCTACAGGCAGCACGGGCACTGGTTGTCATCGCTGTGTTCATTGGTGTGGTGGGAATGACACTGGCTGTAGCAGGTGCCAAGTGCACCAACTGTACATCAGATATATCGAGCAAGCCTCGCATCATGCTGGGTGCTGGTGTGGCATTCGGGAGCACCGGACTCTTGTTGCTTGTGGCTGTTTGCTGGTCAGCTTACACAATTGTCCTTGACTTTCATGACCCACTGCTACAGGAAACGCAGAAGAGGGAGTTCGGGAACTCGCTGTATTTCGGCTGGGGCGCCTCCTGCGTACTCATCCTAGGGGGAGCCATACTTTCCTGTTCGTGTCCCTCCAGAGCAACCAACAAACCAATGTCTACCGGAGCACACTACTCTACAGTGAAATCAGTGGCCGCCAATGGATACTGCAGAAGGGACTATGTTTGAATGGTGTAGGTTGGTAAATGGCAATAAAAACCACGCTGGAACTTTATTCGCTACGAGATACTCCAGAGAAATGTGATAGGAAGGGTGTGTATGATTGAACGGTGGCGTAGAATTAGTTCAGTCTGCGGCAGTAGGCCATTAGATGTCTTCTTTCGCTTGTAGATATGAAATTGACGTATTACTGTGTATTTGTTTTTTATTTAATTTTTTTTTTAATTTTTTTTTTAAAGTGTATTATAGAGTATTTAGATATTGAGACAGAATGAAGAGTCCAGGAGTCCAGCATGACTGTCTCACTATGTTACAACTGATCATTATGTTATACGTATTACATACCCTTAGGGTTTATAGGCTTAAGGCTGACGGGCACCGCAAGTTTTAGAAATGAACCATTTTCTGAAGCAAATAAATTTGTTATCATGAGAGACTCAATACATAAATGTTTCCAATAAATCTATGGTTCAGCGTCTACTTCTAAATGGATGACCGTTCCGGGGAAACCCGAACCCTTACAAAGGTAAGCTGGACGAGCTGAAATCCTAAGTGCTGTATCATTTGAAATCTACCCGGCTCTTAAGGGGCTCCTACACACTGGAAATGAGCTCCCCGCATCGGTGTAGATCTGACTGGGTACAATGCAACTGTTGTTCTAAGACCTTCTTCTGCTCCTTTGTGTCTGCTGCTCAATTCTTCAATTCAGGGGAGCGTAACAGAAACTGGGCGCCATGAGATGAAAGCACCTTTCTTGTTACTTAGTTGTGGCTAAGTCTGCAACGTCACCGCACTTCACCGTAGCATTCCTTTGTGTTTCTGGAAGAACATACTTGAATGGAAAATGTGTTCTACAGCCAAAAAAAAAAAAAAAAAAAAAAAAAAAATCTAATGACATATTTCGGTTTACTAGGGAAGCTACTATATGGTAAAAGGTAAAGTTAAAGTCTGTTGGGCTTTTTACACC
The DNA here is from genome assembly GCA_024760905.1 of Plotosus lineatus. Lineage (NCBI taxonomy): Eukaryota > Metazoa > Chordata > Actinopteri > Siluriformes > Plotosidae > Plotosus > Plotosus lineatus. The sequence goes on along the minus strand of CM045743.1, from coordinate 37,049,470 downwards.
TCAGCCATAGTGGCTCATCAGGCCGGTGCTTATTCCCGATTTCTGTAGCGTGAAGCGACCAGGAGTTCATCTCCTCCTGGATGGGACGCCAGTCCATCGCGGGCTACCGTCCCAGTATATTTTTACTGGTACCCATTTATACTGCTGGGTGAACAGAGGCACACTTGTGGTTAAGACCTTGCCCAGGGATCTTAGCCCAGTGGGGGTCTAACTGAGATTTGAACACACAACCGCCTGATCATGAGCCCAGCACCCTATCCACTACACCACCGGCCCCAATATATAGGGTATAGTAAAGTATGCACTAAATAGAGTAACCAACAAATGATTGACAGGATCACTGGCAGGAACTACTGCACAAAATACAAACATAATAATTAAAATTGTCTCTGAACCGTCATTACATAACTCACTGTTCATTTGTTTGGTACGAAAGTGTTCACAGAATAGTCAGTGGTTGTCAATAGTTGTGTTTGTGTGTTTTGCCCTGTGATGGTCTGGCAAACTATCAAGAGTATAGCCTGCCTTTGCACAGTGTTGGCTGCAATAGGCTCCAGCCTCCCTGTGACCCTTATGAGAGAAAGTGGCTGGTCACATGAGTGAAATGAGAGAGTGAAGGTGTTCTCTGAATAATCGGATTTCCTGAAATAAGCCGCGTACCCACAAAGAAATTTAACATTTCACAGGCTCGATTAGCATGATGTTCGCTAGCCGTCTATAATATCACCCGTATATATATATATATATATATATATATATATATATATATATATATATATTATATTATATTTATTTATTATTTACACTTAATCTTATCAGGGTCGCGAGGTGGCTGGAGCCTTTCTCAGCCGACACTGGGTAAAGTAGGAGTACTCCATGAAACGTGCTAGACCAATGCATGACATCTGTCTGATATTAGCATTAGGCTAACAAGGAAGTATGCTGAAAGTAGCATCGTGGGTTTTTTTCGTCCAAATTTTATTGAGTTGAAAATGAGTTTGTTCAATGTGTACTTTAATGATTGAGGGTTAAACCGTGAACTGATTTGAGCCAGACGACAGAACCCTACACTGGTACACGGAAAAACCCCCAATCAGTTCAATAAGAAATTAAAAATAGGGTTGAGGCACCCATCCAAAAACAACATCCCAATATTTCCCACCAATAGCCTTTTGAACTATAAACAAAACATACCCTCCCACCAATCCTCCCACCAACCCTCCCACCAATCCATAGGCTTACACTGAGGATAGTGTCAGTCTTCCTGAATAAATAAATGATTGCAGGTCTTATTTGTACCATTTTATCATTTGCTTAAATTTTTAGCAGAAATTATTGCTCATGCCCTGCAATGGTCTGGTGAGCTGTTCAGGGAGTACCCTGCCTTCGCCCCGTGACAGCTGAGTTAGGTTCCAGCCTCTCCGTGACCTTAGAAGGAGTAAGCGGTTTGGCACACAAATGAATCAATTAATTAATAATTAGCTATTTGTTTGAGTAAATCTGAATTTCGGACAATTTCCTTTTGTTTAGTGTAAACTGATACTTCGAGGAGCTCCGAGTCAAATACCTTTATATGGCAATTTTTGGGGGGAATTTTTGCTCAGACGCTTCGTAAACAAAGATTCTTCGATACAAGGTTAACAAATAAACTTGTTTGCGTTAGAATCATATCATATCTCCTTTCTGAGACTTTTTCTAGTTTAATCTAACCATTCTAATAGTTAAAAAAAACCTAAAAGTTATCTAAAGTTATCCTTTAACCAGACACCCTCAGTGGGTCATGGTTATCAATTCACTGATTACTTTGTGTGGAAAAAGAGAGAGAGAGAGAGAGAAAAAAAAAGAAAAAAAAATCTATGTTGCAAAGGTAATACTGGCAAAAAAAAAAAAAAAAAAAAAAAAAAAACCCACCCAGGAACATGATTTAAAAATGTTTGACCAATCACTGTGGTACTCCATGTTCCTCAGACTCCACCTTTTTCAGTGTACATAAAGTATTGGGTATTTTCCGAGAACCTCCTTCAGCATCTCAGCCTTGTGTTTTCATTTCTCTGCAAGAGTGAAGCAAAACCGCAATGGCAGCTCTGGGGTTAGAGATATTGGGTGTGACATTGGCCATTCTGGGCTGGCTTGTTGGTATTGTTTCCTGTGCCTTGCCGATGTGGAGGGTGACCGCCTTCATCGGTTCGAACATCGTGACCGCACAGATCATCTGGCAGGGAATCTGGATGGACTGTGTGGTACAGAGCACGGGACAGATGCAGTGTAAGGTCTATGACTCCATGCTGGCATTGTCCCAAGATCTTCAAGCAGCTCGAGCTCTGTGTGTGATTGCCATCATACTGGGAGTGCTGGGAGTCTTGGTCTCTATCGCAGGGGCTAAGTGCACCAACTGCATAGAGGATGAGTCTACAAAGTCCAAGGTGATGATCACTGCTGGAGTGATATTTATCTGTGCTGCCATCATGGAGTTAATACCGGTGTCCTGGTCAGCTCATACCATCATCATGGATTTCTATAATCCGGTGATAAGAGACGCGCAGAAACGAGAGATCGGAGCGTCTCTGTACTTGGGATGGGCAGCTGCTGCTTTGCTGCTGACAGGGGGAGCAATTCTATGCTGCAGCTGCCCACCACGTCCAGATAAAAGGTACAGTACAGGGAACAGGATGGTCTACTCTGCCGCACGATCCGTAGCACCCAGTACGTATGATAGAAAAGATTATGTTTGAACTAATGAGAGCAAAAGAACGAAGGAGTCACAGTCTCGCCTTGGCCTTGCTCTGATTGGACTAAAGAGGTGAAAGACCCGTAACCCTGCGACCAACAGACAAATACAGTCGGGTTACCTTCATGACTGACTGAATCGTTTTGTTCTGCCATTGTTTGAAGACATGATGTTTGTGTATGTGTTGGATGTGTGTTGCGTTGTTCACTCTACAGCACGCACATAACCACGAGTCTAAAATTTACTTTCTCACGAGCTAGAAGGACGTAAACATTTCTTGCACTGCACTCGACAATACACCAGTACATTCTTTATTATTATTACTCAGATTTTTTGAAAACAATAATCAACTTTTTTTTTATTATCGTTGCAATTTTCCCATCATACAAAAAAAAAACAAAAAACAAAAAACTTTGCATAAATGTGTGCTGCATATATCATGAATATGCATAATATGTGTAATTTTTTGGTATAATGATATAATAAAGGCAATTGATTATAATAACGCTGTCATTATTTAAAATCTATGTCCATGATTTATTCCATGATGCATGTAAGGTATAAGGTGAAGTGTCCTTATTAAGGAATTTGGGATATTTGTAGGTGATTTAATCATAAAGAACATAACAGAAGGTCCCAATGTCCCAAATTATACAATTTCACCCGATTATATAAGGTGCTGTAATATATTACAGTAATAATAATAATATCCGCTTTTTGCGGATGATGTTGTCCTTTTGGCTTCATCAAGTCGGGCCCTCCAGCTCTCATTGGAGCGAGTCGCAGCTGAGTGCGAAGCAGCCGGGATGAAGATCAGTACCTCCAAGTCCGAGGCCATGGTTCTCAGTCGGACAATGGTGGAATGCACCCTCCGGGTCGGGAATGAGGTCCTGCCCCAAGTGGGGGAGTTTAAGTATCTTGGAGTCTTGTTCACAAGTGAGGGAAGGATGGAGCGAGAGATCGACAGACGGATCGCTGCAGCCTCTGCTGTTAAGCGGTGCCTGTACCGGTCCGTCGTGGTGAAAAAGGAGCTGAGCCGCAAGGCGAAGCTCTCAATTTATCAGTCGATCTACGTTCCAACCCTCACCTATGGTCACGAGCTTTGGGTAATGACCGAAAGAACAAGATCACGGATACAAGCGGCTGAAATGAGCTTCCTTCGCCGGGTGGCGGGGTTCTCCCTTAGAGATAGGGTGAGAAGCTCCGCCATCCGGGGAGAGCTCGGAGTAGATCCGCTGCTCCTCCGCATTGAGAGGGGCCAGTTGAGGTGGCTCGGGCATCTGGTCAGAATGCCCCCCGGACGCCTCCCTGGTGTGGTGTTTCGGGCATGTCCAACCGGGAAGAGACTCCGGGGTCGACCTAGAACACGCTGGAGGGACTATGTCTCTCGGCTTGTCTGGGACCGCCTCGGTGTCCCCCCGGGAGAGTTGGAAAAAGTGGCTCGGGAGAGGGACGTCTGGACCTCTTTGCTTAGGTTGCTGCCCCCGCGACCCGACCCTGGACTAAGCGGAAGATGATGATGATGATGATGATGATGATGATGATGATGATGATGATAATAATAAACTGATCTGTATTATTCTACAGGTTGTATGTGTGTTGGCCCTGCAATGCTCTGGCAAGGGGTTCAGAGTTGGCTGAGATAGGTGCCAGGTTAGTTTTGTAACCCTAAAGAAGGATAATACAGTATAAGGTGACTTAGTGTCCTAAATTATGGTCTCGGCCTATAATATAAAAGTGCCCCATATATGTTATAATATAATATTCATTCACTTAATCCTAAGTAGGGTTGCGAGGAGGCTGACGCTCATCTCACCCGACTCTGGGCATTTGCAGTGTACACCCTGAACAGCTCGCCAGGCCATCCCAGGGCCAATATAATATTAAATAGTATGCATTCATTTATTTTCTATACTGCTTAATTCTAATTGGGGTCACAGGGAGGCTGGCGCCCATTTCAGCCGAATCAGGCCGAGGGCGTGGTACACCATGGACAGCTTGCCAGGCCATAGCAGGGCAAATATGATATATAGTATAATAAATAAAATGGATATAATAACAATAATAATAACAATAATAATAATAATAATAATAATAATAATAATAATAATAATATGTATTGTACATAAAACTGATATAATAACTTTGCCCTTATTAAAAATCTTTGCCAGGGATTTATTTTATAAAGGTTGAATAAGACTAATTAGAGCGAGATTACGTATTTAATTCTAAGTTAAAAATGTAATAAATTAAAAACAACCACTCCCAGTATGCAATATGTACTGCAATATATTTTATATAATTTTATATAATTTCACGTTCAGGTTTAAATTGTAAACCCACCCACACGTACACACCCTAATCAAATTCATTTTCATGAATAACTCGGTTATATCGCCAACTCTTTCTTTACTCCTCTCAGATCAATTTGCAGTAAATAATGTTCCAGATGCCCAGCTTCATTATAAAACTACTTTTCCTCTGAAACAATTGAAACGGTCGAGCTATTTTTTCCCTGCTCCTCCCATGTTCTAGTGAATTGGCAAACGGCCTAAAAAACGTCCCTCAGCAATAAGGTGCTGATTTCGAGCTTCAGTCCGAGCCTTATCTCCTCGCTTCTCCGAGCTCTATTAGCTTTCTCTACAAGAATCTTGTCTTTGTTAAGGTTTCGAGCCAACTGTCTGGACTACAATGAAGCTGTTTCAGTGTATCCGGGGCTGAAGTTAGGTGGGGTTAGCTGGGTTGGTTTTTGATGCCATGGAATGTCAGAAGGAAAAAAAAAATCACATTATCTGAGTCTCTGGGCCATAGCAAGTGCCTCTCTGTGTCGTTAAAGGCTCAAGGCTGTTGAAATGAGGATAAAACACCTGCATGATTCACACACACAGAGGGGTCACCAGGTCATTATAGACACACAAAGCAAATTATCGGTAGGACGACTCAGAATGTCGGTAACATGGACAGAATGAACAGCCTTATATTCACTAATAACAGCTTTCGGTAATACAGGAGTCCCTCACTTTCCACGGTTAATGGGGACAGGGACCTCCCCGCAACCACTGATTTTCACGAAGCGGGATCGAACCCCCGACTGACGTATATGTACATGTATGTGTGTATAATATCAATAAATACATATTCTTCTTCTTTCTTCTTTCTTCTTCTTTTCCTTTCGGCTGTTCCCTTCAGGGGTCGCCACAGCAAACCATCCACCTCCATCTCACCCTGTCCTCTGTATCTTCTCCTCTTACTCCAACTACCTTCATATCCTCCTTCAACACATCCATAAATCTTCTCTTTGGTCTTCCTCTCGGCCTTCTGCCTGGTAGTTCCAACCTCAGTATCCTACTACCAATATACTCACCATCCCTCCTCATGTACATGTCCAAACCATCTATAAATACTTATACAGTAATAACAATTAAACATTCAAAAATAATGCATAAGATGTAAATAAAAATATAAATACACACATACAAATGCGCACCTAACATAAAAATGTAAATCATTTTGTTGGGGGGTTTTGGGTTGTTTTATTTATTTATTTATTTATTTATTTTTGCATAATTGGCCTTGTTTTGTTGCATTTCCCTTAACTTTTCCCCTAAGTTTCCTTATTTTTTTTATTTTTTCACTGAATATTTTTGAAAAACCTGCGATGCCCTGAAGCCGCAGAACCTGAAGCACGATGTCGCGAGAGATCCCTGCGATTGTGTAATTAGTTACTCTGTGCTGATTGATGGTGTTTGACATGTTCAACTTTTCTTTATTATCTAAAGTCAATAAATACCGATCCATCAGTGATTGGTGGGAGCACAAGATAAGCCATGTAACATGGATCATCGGCCCTGTTTTAAGTCTGGTGCTTATTTACCAATTTTGTCACGAATATGAAGATTCCATGGTTCACTATGTCTGCACCTGTGCTCTGATTCATGTGGTTATTGAACCTGTGGAGATCTTGGCAGAGGCTCAGTGGGACGTGAAAATACTGGGGTCGGTCTCATGTTACAAATCTGAGCATGGAAAAAAAGGTGCAAACTCGGAAGTATGAGAATGATGAGAATTTATCAATATGATAAACAATGGAATGTAGATGTATAACAGTGGATTTTGGTGCTATATGGACGATTTGGTACAGTTTAATGGCCACAGGTCGGAATGCTTTCCTGTGTCGTTCAGTGGTGTCCATCTCTCACTGAACGGCTCCTGTGACTGAACAGCACATTGTGAAGTGGGTGGGAGGTATTGCTCAAGATTATCTTTATTTTTGACAGCATTCGCCTCTCCAACACCACCGTCAGAGAGTCCTGTTCCATCATCACAGCGTTAGCGGCCTTGCGGATCAGTTCGTTCAGTTTATTAGCATCTGCAACTCTCAGCCTGCTGCCCCAGCATGGAACCAGCATGGAGGACAGTGCTGCCTACAACAGACTGATAAAACTGCAACGACTCGGGGACCTTCGTGTAAATTGTGGGCGTGTTCTTAACCCGGTCCAGTTTATTGTGAATATAAACTGATGGATATTATCTGATACACGGATAGTTGGCATAGCACTCTGTATACTGGAATGAATCTGTAAATCAGAGGGATGGAGAATACAACAGAGCAATACGAATGTATAAAATACAATTTAAAAAAAAGTTTTTCTAATTTTGTCTCTAGTGATAAAAATGCTTTTAAAAACATTAGTTTTTACATTAATTACTTTAGGAGGAATTGACATAAAACTGCTGACATACTAAGATAAAACAGCAAAAGGAAGTATGGTGATCCCTCGCTACTTCGTGCTTCAGTTTCTGCAGCTTCAGTGCATCGCGGGTTTTTCAAAAATATTCTTTGAAAAATAAAAAATAAGGAAATAAAGGAAAAATAGGGAAAATGTTAAGGGAAATGCTGCAAGCAAGGACAATTATTATGGAAAAAAATCCCCCAAACAAACAAAAACAAAAAAAACAACCCAAAACCCCCCAACAAAACTATTTACATTTTTATGTGAGGTCTGAGTGTGTGCGCGTCTTTATATTTTATTTACATCTTATGCATTATGTTTGAATGTTTAATTGTTATTATAAGCATTTATAACGCTGAATATGTATATATTGATATTATATACACATATACATATACATGTACATGTACATGGCGGCACGGTGGCGTAGTGGTTAGCACGGCCGCCTCACAGCAAGAAGACCCGGGTTCGATTCCCAGCATGGGCGTTTCTGTGTGGAGTTTGCATGTTCTCCCCGTGCTTGCGCGGGTTTCCTCCGGGTGCTCCGGTTTCCTCCCGCAATCCAAAGACATGCACTGTAGGTTAATTGGCCGTTCTAAATTGACCGTAGATTCTCTCCTGCAGCGGCACTGGAACCCAGTCGTATCGGCACTTGCCTTTCCATTGGATCCTTCCGGTGGCGTCGAGACGGGGGACTTGCTGCTTGGGTAACAGCCTGTCCCTCATTACTCTCCCTACCCGGGCTCTGCGCACTGGGGAGTATCACCAGCCGGGATACCAGCCAGAGCGCAGCCATAGTCCTTCGGGACTGACGGAGGCCTACCACTATACATGCACGTATACGTCATTCAGGGGGGTTGATCCTACTTTGCGGAAATCGGTGGTCAAGGGGACGCCTCGGTCCCCATTAACCACGGAAAGTGAGGGATCCTTGTATTATTATTTTTGTAATGGTGGGGGTAGTTTTTGTAAAATAGACATCATTTAAGTAATCACCTTCATGATATAAAATAGCGCGGCGTAGTGGTTAGCACAGAGAGAAGGTTTTGGGCTTGGCGTGGGCGTCCCTGTGTGGTGTCTGTATGTTCTCTCTGTGCTTATGTAAGTTTCATCTGGGTAGTCCAGTTGCCTCCTACAGTCCAAAAACATGCACATTACGCTAACTGGCTGTTCCAAATGAATGGTTGCGTGTAACACTCCACCTTTACACTGTGTTGGCTGAGATAGACACCAGCCTTCCAGAAATATTCACATTCACACCCATGGATAACTGGGAGTCACCAAGTAGGGTAATGTTCATGTCTTTTTCCTATGGGAGGAAACAGGGCAGCTGGAGGAAACCCGGACAAGCCCTGAGAGAACATGCAAACTCTAGACAGAACCTCAGGACCGCCTTTCTGTGAGGAAGACGTGGTAACCACTACACCACCGTACTCCTCTTGCGTGTGTGCACATATACAGTAAGCCCCCGCCCATTCGCAGTTCACCTTTCGCAGCCCTGCAACCTCATGGATTTTGCTCTCAAAGCCTTTTTTTTATAATGTTTTGAAATTAGCGCATTGCTTCTCAATTATTTTCTGTGACGCCCCCTCTATAAAGAAAAAAAAAACATTTAACGCCCAGCACCCAACATGCGACTATAAATAGTATTATTTGTCTATAAAATTGTTACTAATACACCTCTGCATAACATTGTATCTTTATTAAGCTTAAAAAATGTAAAAGCATTAAATAATAAAAAAACACTTAATTCTAGTACAGTATGGCAAAAAAGCATGTTCCCCAGGGTCATACGCGCTCCCCCTGACATCACTGAATTAGTTGCAGCCCAGGCAAATTATACATAATCATCATCCCGATATTACTGGCATGTGATTCAAATTTAGCCAATGGCTGAGAGCTTTTCTTTCTCCCTCCTGCTGATTGGTTATAGATGATGTGTACACCCATTTTTTCTCCTTCACGCACATGTTATCGATGTGATTACTTGAATTGCGAATTCAAATTTTTATTGCGTTTTTAATGATTTTTAAGCCCTGTGATGTCACTCAAATGCCCTGCATCTTCTCTAGCTTCTGGTAAGGAGCCTAAGTGCTTTATTTATCCATAAATATTATCACAGTACAAAATTAAAAAGTTTTTACTTAATCATTACCCACATTTGAATGCATTATTACTGTATTAACGAGTACGACTGTCTATAGAATGTGTTTACGAAGCATATTTTAGCGCATGTAATATCATACATAAGGTTTTAAAATCGCATCAATAATTCGCGGATTTCCGGGTTCCGCGAGTGGGGGAGGAACGGAACCCCCACTCATAATGAGAGCTTTCTGTACAATGTATTTACACACACACACATATATATATATATATATATATATATATATATATATATATATATATACACACACACACACACACACACACACACACACACACATATATATATATATATATATATATATATATATATATATATATATATATATATACACACACACACACACACACACACACACACACACACACACATATATATATATATATATATATATATATATATATATATATACAAACACACAGACACACACACACACACACACACACACACACATATATATATATATATATATATATATATATATATATACACACATCTTATGGCCGGACTGGTTAATCCTATTAGGGTCAATGTGTTTCTGGTGCCTCTATCTCAGCTGACACTGGGTGAAGGCGGGGTACATCCTGAACAGATCCCCAGACCACTGCAGCGCAACACAAACACAACCATTAACACTCACACGCTCACGTTGGGGCAATTTGGGACAGCCGATTAGTCCAATGTGCATGCGTTTGGTCTGTCGTAGGAAACAGAGTACCATGAGGAAACCCACACAAACACAAACTCCACTCAAAAACACCCTCGTCAACAACTGGCACTCGAACCCAGGTCCTTGTTATCAAGGGGCGGACATTCTAACCACTCTAACCAGCCGCCTGACTAAAATTTCTCATTAAAATCCTGAAGTCTTCTCTGTCAGTTTAACAGTTTATGACCTCAAATTCCTATAAACAAAAATAAATAAATAAAGCTTCTCTCAAACTTTTGCACCATCTCCCTTCCTGAGAAAACCTTTTTTTTTTTATCATGTTAGCAGTAACAGTACCTGCTTTTCATCTGTACTTGGACCAACGATGACATCATAATTCTGCGAATGAAATCCACTGCTCACCCTGATGCTCCTTTCATGACTACAGATGATAAAAAGGCCCACTCACACTACATTTTTCTGAGTAATTTAACAATTCTACTCAATCATTCGTTCATTTTCTGAACCTCTTAATCCTAATTAGGGTCACAGGGAGGCTGGCGCCCATCTCAGCCGACTCTGGGCGAGGGCGGAGTACACCCTGGACAGCTTGTCTTGCCATCGCAGGAACATTTCCACGGTGAAACATTATTTACAGCCTTGGAATTCAAGTCAGCGCTTCCCCATGAGCTTATGATTACACCGAGCCCTTCTCCGTAATGTCAAACAAGATGTGAGACACCACTGTTAGAGGAATCCTGGCTCATTCATCCATCCAGGACAAGAAAGTTTCCTCCCACACAAAGTACTGATTAACTTAATAAACATCATTACACTATTGTGCGGCACAGTGGTGTAGTGGTTAACATGGCTGCCTCACAGCAACAAGGTCCTGGGTTTGAGGCCCAGGCCAGGGCAATTCTGTGTGGAGTTTGTATGTTCTCCCAGTGCTTTGGTGGGTTCCATCCAGGTACTCAAGTTTTCTCTGACAGTCCAGACGCATGCACATTAAGGTAAAGTTTGTTGGGCTTTTTATACCCGAGCCATAGTGGTTCATCGGACCGGCGCTCATCCCCGGTTTTAACGGCGTGAAGCCACTAGGAGTTCAACTCTTCCTGGATGGGACGCTAGTCCATCACAGGTTACCTTCCCAGTATATTTTTACTCTTTTTCTTTTCCTTTCGGCTGTTCCCTTCAGGGGTCGCCACAGCAAATGATCTGCCTCCATCTCACCCTATCCTCTGCATCTTCTCCTCTTACTCCAACTACATCCATGTCCTCCTTCACCACGTCTATGAATCGTCTCTTTGGTCATCCTCTGGGCCTTCTGCCTGGTAGTTCCAACCTCAGCATCCTACTACCAATGTATTCACTATCCCTCCACTGTACATGTCCAAACCATCTCAATCTCAAGCGATCCCAGTATATTTTTACTGGTACCCATTTATACTGCTGGGTGAACAGAGGCACACTTGTGGTTGAGACCTTGCCCAGAGGTCTTAGCACAGTGGGGGTCTAACTGGGATTTGAACACACAACCTCCTGATCATGAGTGCAGCACCATAACTACTACGCCACCAGCCCCAGACATTAGGCTAATTCTTCTTCTTCTTCTTCTTCTTCTTCTTCTTTTCCTTTTGACTTTTCACTTTTTTCTCAAGGGTCGTCACAGCACATCATCTGATCCGCATGTTTGATTTGGTTTTTACGTCGGATGCCCTTCCTGACACAAGCCTTTAACAAGGGGCAGAAACCCAGCAATGGTTCTTTTACATGAACCTCTCACCATAGACAGTGAGAGACATGGCCGGCCTTTGATAACCCAGTTAGCTGCACTGGGGGGTAGGGGGGGGGGGCAGTGACAACCTTATGGAGAGTGGGACTTGAACCGCCAACCTTAGGATCAAGTGATCCAGTGCCATTTACCGCCAGGCCACCACTGCCCCACACATTAGGCTAATTAGCTGTTGCAAAATGCCCCTATGTGTGAACTTGAATGTGAATGTTTATGTGTGTATCTGGCGAGCTGTTCAGGGTGTTCGTAAGCTGAGGTAGGCACCGGTGTCCAACCCTATCAGGATTAAGTGTTCCAGGAAATGGATGAACGAGTGAGTGAGAATGTGTCTGTATATTCAGAGATATAACAGAAAAAGTTAGTGTGTGAATTTTAGTGGACCCAGAAAATACACATCAACATACCATACAAATGTATGTCATCGTAATAATAATAATAATAATAATAATAATAATAATAATAATAATAGTAAGGAAACATTTCAGGATTCCTTATCTGAATGTGTTGAAACACTGTCCTTTGGCCCATGTGGAGAACATGGGGGAGGGTTGCACTTCTACCATGCACTGGCTGTAACCGTGAATTTTTCTGTTAAGGATTTGGTTGAATGAGTTTCTGTAACTAAGTAACAGTAACAGAGACACATATATCTTTAACAACTAAATAACAGATGGACAGAGTGTACTCACTTATCTGCCAAGCGGTTCAATCCTACTAGGGTCACGAAGAGGCTGGAGCCTATCTCAGCCGAACCGGGACGAATCCAGGGTACACCCTGAACAGAGCATTCACACTCACACCCACATCTGGGGACAATTTTGAACAACCACTTAGATTAATATACAGTGATCCCTCGCTACTTCAAGTTTCAGTTTCTGCGGCTTTGGTGCATCACGGGTTTTTCAAAAATATTCATCAAAAAATTAAAAAATAAGGAAATTAAGGAAGAATAAGGCAAAAAGTCAAGGGAAATGCTGCAAAACATGGCCAACCTATGCAAAAAACCCTCTAAACAGGCAAAAAAAAAAAAAAAAAAAAAAAAAAAACAACCCGAAACCCCCCAACAAAACTACTTACATTTTTATGTGAGGTGCACATCTGTGTGCGCGCGTGCATCTGTATGTGTGTGTATTTATATTTTATTTACATCTTATGCATTATTTTTGAATGTTTAATTGTTATTATAAGCATTTATAGTGTTGAATATGTATTTATTGATATTATATACACATGTACATGTACGTATACGTCAGTCAGGGGGGGGGGGTCGATCCTACTGCGTGGAAATAGGTGGTGTCGCGTGTGGGCGGGTCTCTCGGGTCCCATTAACCACGGAAAGTGAGGGATTCCTGTACATGTCTTTGGACTGTGGGAAGAAACTGGAGCACTCGACCGTTTCCAGACTATATTATTACACCTGTGGCTGAGGCAGTGGTGGATCAGTGTTTAAGGGTTACTGATCCAAAGGTTCTGGGTTCAAGCCCCATTAGCACCAACCTGACACTCTTGCACCTTTGAACAAGACACCCTCTAATAAGATAAATGGAAGTCACTATCAATGAGGGTCTCTGCCAATTGAAGACTCAGCCAATCACGCGGCAGCGTTACATTATGCACATATAACAGCTGTACTTACTTTGACTTTAGACTCTGAAGTCTGTTGAATGTTTTGATCCAAAGCTGTTAATCAGTACCAAGCTCTCCCTGAGGACGGGTAGGATGTTATATGGTCATTTAGAACTGGGAGCGCTCACTCATTTGCAGAATAAATGAATCCTATTAGGCTTGTGGGGAAAATGGAGCCTATCTCAGCCTACACTGGACAAACCAGGACCAACATACACAACACCGTTTACACTCACACTCCCATGTAGGGTCAAGTTAGGATAGCGAATTAGCCTAAAGTAGGCAACATGGTGGTGTAGTGGTTACCAAGTCTGTATCACAGCAATAAGGCCCTGGGTTCCAGTATTGGGCTCAGGGAGGTCATTTCTGTGTGGAGTTTGCGTGCTCTCCTTGTGCTTGTGTGGATTTCATCTGGGAACTCTGGTTTCCTCCGACAGTCCAAAGACATGCGCACTGGGCTAATTGTCTGTTCTAGATTGCCCCTAGATGTGGATGTGAGTGTAAATAGGGCAGTGGTCACCTAGAGGTGAAGGCAATGGGTTGCCGACTAGATTTCAGGGGTTCAATCCCCAGTACCACCACTACTGGGTCCTTGAGCAAGGCTCTTAACCCTCAATTGCTCAGTTGTATTAAAAAAATTCAAGCTGCTCCGGAGAAGAGCGTCTGCCAAATGCTGTAAATGTTAAAAAAATGGCTGTTTATGTTGACCCTGTGATGGTCTGGCAAGCTGTTCGAGGTGTTCCCTGCCTTCGCCCAGTGTTACCCGAGATACTGTGCACTAACTCGAAACCTAAAAAATTGCTTCATCTTAGAATTTAATGATTTACGTGATGGTAAAGGTAAAGTCTGTTGGGCTTTTTACACCCGAGCCCAGTGGCTCATCAGGTCAGTGCATATCCCCGGGTTCCGTAGCTTGAAGCGACCAAGAGTTGAACTCCTCCTGGATGGGACGCCAGTCCATCGCAGGTTACCTTCCCAGTATATTTTTACTGGTATCCATTTATACTGCTGGATGAACAGAGGCACACTTGTGGTTAAGACCTTGCTCAGGAGTCTTAGCGGGATTTGAACACACGACCTCCCAGTCATGAGTCCAGCACCCTAACCACTACACCACCGGCCCCACATTTATGTGATGGGGGCCTGAATTTTGCCCCATAAGGCTGACAATCCCCATAATGGGACTGTGTAAGTGGTCCCAACACCGTGATGAATACATGGATCTCTCTCTCTCTCTCTCTTTCTCTCGTCCTCCCCCTCTCGCTCTCCCTCTCGTCCTCCCTCTCTCTAGCTAATATCAGGGGAAAATGTCAGGGTGGGAAATTTAGATTACACGCTTATTTACATCACTTTAAATCTGAGCTTGCATTAAGATCCTGACAATCTTATTATTCTGCAGAAAGCAGGTTGAGGAATGACGGCCTACAGTGCAGCCACTGCCCAGGAGGACTCCTCCCCTCTACCTGATCTGGAATATAAAGGATACTTGTTCCTCAAATGAACCACATCACCCACTCCAGTGCACTGCATTCACCGTGACCACTTTTTACCATCTCCTTCTCGGCAGCGATTTCTCCAGCTCCAGTCAAGCACAAAGCAGAAGACTGAAGAAACAGTGAGCGTCCACGACCATGTCTGCAGGCCTGGAGCTCATTGGGATTGTTCTGTGTGTTCTTGGATGGCTCCTGGCGATTGTCTCTTGCGCTCTGCCCATGTGGAGGGTCACGGCCTTCATCGGCAGCAACATCGTCACGGCGCAGATTTACTGGGATGGCCTCTGGATGAGCTGTGTGGTGCAAAGCACCGGTCAGATGCAGTGCAAGGTGTATGACTCGACGCTGGCACTTTCTCAGGATCTCCAAGCAGCACGTGCTCTCACTGTCATCTCCATCCTGCTGGCTATTTTAGCCTTGCTGGTGTCCATTGCTGGGGCCAAGTGCACCAACTGCATCGATGACGAATCATCCAAATCTAAAGTAATGATCATTGCTGGAGTTCTCTTCCTCGTGGCCAGCATCATGCAATTGATTCCTGTCTCCTGGTCGGCTCATACTATCATCAGGGATTTCTACCATCCGTTACCGACCAACCCGCAGAGGTGGGAACTAGGGGCTTCACTTTACATCGGTTGGGCAGCCACAGCTCTCCTGATTATTGGTGGATCGGTGCTGTGTTGCTCTTGTCCACCATCCAGGACGACTTATTCAGCTCCACGCTCCGCGGCCACTGGTGGGTATGACCGAAGAGACTATGTGTGAATAAATGTAAGAAAGTTTTGCATGCATATTGAACACGAGGGCTCCTTTCCAGACCCTATTAACAAGGAGAAGATTAATATTTGATTTGCTGAGGTCTGAATGGAAGGGTGAATCATTTAACCGTAAAAAAAAAATCCAACATGATGATACTGAAGAAGAACCGTATTTCACCGTGGACCTGGCAGAATTGGTTAATTTTATAAGTTACTTTTATACTTTCAGTGTTTGTATTGTAGGGAGTTCGTAGGGTGTCCATCATTTTAATGTGTTTTGTAATTTTGATCATTGCTTTAGCATCCAAAAGAAAAGCTGGAATGGCTGTAAAGTGTAATTTGCTTTATTACTGCTTGTGGTGCGTAGGGAGGGCAGAAGGTTCAAAGTGAACAGCTCATTGTGTGCAGTAAACAGAGAGGAACATTACTATCAAACTGTGCCTACAATATGAACCTCTCTTGCCATATGTATGCCACTTTATTGTCATTCAGAGTAATGTTTTTTATTGTGACATTTTATATATATATATATATATATATATATATATATATATATATGAAATTTACATGTATCGTCTTGCGTCTGATGACACAATAAATATAATTTTTGTTCATCTCCTGTTCTCTTTATGTATTATTTACCATGTCTTCAAACTCCAGCATTTCTAGGATGACAGAAGAAGTGAGGACGAACACCTGTCTTGTAATTAAAACCAGAAAGTCACTTAATCTTCAGCAGGAAACTTTCTTATGCACCTGTAAAGATTACAAACCAGAGCTTTAATTAGATGGAAAGTTTCCCATAAATTGTAGATACCAAAAACAAAACAAAACAACAACAACAACAGCAACAACAACAAAAAACCAGGACCCTAACCCTAACCCCCCGAACATATAAAATATTGCTGTAAATAATTCAGAATGAAACTATTGACTATGTGTAATAATAACTGAGCTTTAGTAATTTGTGAATTGTTGAGTCCGTTGAATGTGGAAGAAGACGACTGGAGACTGGTTTTGAGTTGAATATGAGAAGCTTTATTGCGTCGTCTGCAGAGGACGGAGACCCAACAAACATGCATAAAAGACACGCTAGTTAAGGTCTGAGGTCTCACTCGCGGGTGTGTGCTTTTAAGGGCTTCAGAGCAGGTTCCTTCTTCCTGGTTTGGGACTGGATCTACGCTGTGTTGTTGTCTCAACAGGATGCGATAAGTCTGGGCTCTATCCGGGTGCATCACAACCCCCAAACACCCCCCACCTCCACACACATCAGTTTCACCCTGTCGCTTCCTGATCTCGAGGTGATCTGCAGCTGAAGACACCACCGAACTAGAAACTGTCGAGTCTGTTAAATATCACACAGACCGCAGAAGGCTCCGTGTGTCACAGGTGTCTAAGCATGCACTTTTGTTTAAGTAAACACTTTTACAATAGACATGAAGAATGGCCCCTTAAGCCTATCATTTGATTATTCTCAGCAAGCATTTAAGTATAGCAAAACACAGAGAAATAAATCACCATTATACAGTTATATAAAGCAGTATTTGTACCAGAGTACATGATAATGTGATACACTTTTACAGAATCAATTTTATTTAACTAAACACTAAACAGGGCTGTTTAAAGACAAACTAGCACAAATAAAATTTAAACTAGCATAACTAAAACTAGCGTACTAAAACTAGCATAACTAAAATTAGCATAATAATGCTAGCATTAATAAAACTGACATAATAAAACCAGCATATAAAAAACTAGCATACTTACACTAGCATAACTACAACTAGCATACTAATGCTAACATTAATAAAACTGACATAATAAAACCAGCATACATAAAACTAGCATACTTATACTACCATAACTACAACTAGCATAATAATACTAGTATTAATAAAACTGACAAATAAATCCAACATTTATAAAACTAGCATACTTATACTAGCATAACTACAACTAGCATACTAATGCTAGCATTAATAAAACTAGCGTATAAAAACTAGAATATAAAACTAGCATAATAATGCTAGCATTAATAAAACTGACATAATAAAACCAGCATACATAAAACTAGCATACTTATACTACCATAACTACAACTAGCATAATAATACTAGTATTAATAAAACTGACAAATAAATCCAACATTTATAAAACTAGCATACTTATACTAGCATAACTACAACTAGCATACTAATGCTAGCATTAATAAAACTAGCGTATAAAAACTAGAATATAAAACTAGCATAATAATGCTAGCATTAATAAAACTGACATAATAAAACCAGCATACATAAAACTAGCATACTTATACTAGCATAACTACAACCAGCATACTAATGCTAGCATTAATAAAACTAGGGTACTAAAACTAGCATAAAGATGCTAGCATTAATAAAACTGACATAATAAAACCAGCATATATAAAACTAGCATACTTATACTAGCATAACTACAACTAGCATACTAATGCTAGCATTACTAAAACTAGCATACTATTGCTAGCGTTAATAAAACTAGCATACTAATACTAGCATAAATAGTCACTCACTCTCATTTATTGAACCGCTGAATTGTACTATTTGGGTTGGAGGCCTAGCTCAATCAACACTGGATGAAGGCAGGTTACACCCTGAACAGCTCGCCAGACCATCACGAAGCCAAAACATACACCCACATGATCGTTAAAACTTCCGTCTAGTGACAATTTTGAATTTTTTTTTTTTTTTATCATGCGCATGTCTTTGGACTGCAGGAGGAAACTGGATTACCTGGATGAAGCACACAGAAGCCACAGGGAGAACAAGAAAACTTGACACGGAGTCACACAAGTCAAGGCCAGGACTTGAATCTAGAACTTTCTTGCTGTGAAGTCGATGCACTAACCATGATATCTCTGTTCCGCCAGAATAAATACTGTTTGGTATTAAAAACTAGTTAACGAAACTGAAAGAAGGAGAGAAAAACATGAGAATTAGTGGTACTACATGTCTTTTTTCTTTCTTTCTTTCTTTTTTGAATAAACACTGTTTTCAACTCAAGTTGCCTGAAGTTAAATGGAATGCAAATGCTTTCATACAGGAATGCACATCAAACGTGGTGCAGGCATATTAGTCAGCAAGCATATTTGCCTCAGCAAGGGTGTTTGTGTGGGGTTTGCATGTTCTCTCCGTGGTTGTGCGGGTTTCCTCTGACAGTCCATAAACACGCACATGAGGCTAATTGTCTGTTACAAATTTCTGGTAGGTGTGACTGTGGGTGTGAATAGTTATTTGTGTTTGCCCCATAATGGTCCGGCAATTGCTTCAGGGTGTACTCTAAATTGGTTCGAGTTTTATTTTTTTATTGACATTTGTTCTGTATATTCACTCATTTTGAACATAATATCATTTTCTTTATTTATTTTACCAAAATAGATCAATAATATATAATAATACACATCATTCTTTTTAGAAGATGGCACAGTGGCATAGTGGTTAGCATGTGTGCTTCACAGCAAAAAGGTCCTGGGTTCAAGTCCCGGGCTCATCAAAGGAATTTCTGAGTGGGATTTGAATGTTCTCCTCATGTTTGCGTGGGTTGTCTCCCGATACTCCGGTTTCTCTAGCACTCAAAGGTCATGCATGTTAGGCTAACTGGCTGTTCCAAATTGAATGGTTAAATGTGTGTGTGTGTGTGTGCATGTAAGTTGACCCTGCAGTGGTCTGGCAAGCTGTTCAAGGTGTACCATGTCTTTGTCCAGAGTTGGCTGAGATAGGCTCAAGCCTGCCTGTGACCCTAACAGGATTCAGCAGTTCAGCAAACGAATGAGTGAGTATCTTATGTGGGAAATGTACAGTATTGTATAAAATATACCTAAGAACATCCCTGCAATGGCCTTGTGAGCTGTCCAGGGTGTACTTTCTCCCTGCCCAGACTTGGCCGAGATGGCCTCCAGCCTCCCTGTGACCCTAATTAGAAGCAAGTGGTTCAAAAAATGAATGAATGAATAAAATAATACTTTATATAAAATAAATAAAATAAAAGAGTTACTGCATTTATTGATGACACAAGAGGAATCACCGAGTCTGGTCACATGACCAGAGCCTTCGGTTGTAGCATATAACAGACAGATGTCCTGCGTATTAAATTGATGGTGTCACTTTACCAGGCAGCACCTCCTGCTGTTAGAGATCAGTGTCACCAAAACAAAGAGCATCACACACTCAGTAAACAAAAGGTCCGTGTAATACAGCATCCGTCATTCTGTTACTCATCAGTCAGAGCTCGCCAGGCCATTGCAGGGCAACACACGCAACCAGTCACACTCACATTCACACCTAGGGGCAATTTGGAACAACCAATCAGCTGACTGTGCATGTTTTTGGACGGTAGGAGGAAACCAGAGTACCTGGAGGAAACCCATGCAAGCACGGCGAGAACAAGCAAACTCCGCACAGAAATGCGCAACAATGTCAACTGTAAAAAACGTGCAATATAAACAAAACTGAATTGAATTGAATTCATTCGTTTATTTTCTGAATGGCTTAATCCTAATTAGGGTCGCGGGGACGCTAGTGACCATCTCAGCCAACTCTGGGGGAGGGCGGGAGACTCAGGGCGAAGAGACATCTCAGGGCGAACATGGGGGCTTTTTACACCCAAGCCATAGTGGCTCATCAGGCCAATGTTTATCCCCGGTTTCCATAGCGTGAAGCGACCAGGAATTCAACTCCTCCTGGATGGGACGCTAGTCCATCGCAGGTTACCGTCCCAGTATATTTTACTGGTACCCATTTATAGTGCTGGGTGAACAGAGGCACTCTTGTGGTTAAGACCTTGCCCAGGGGTCTTAGCACAGTGGGGTCTAACTGGGATTCGAACACACAACCTCCCGATCACTAGCGCAGCACCCGAACCGCTACGTCACCGGCCCCTTTTTATAAATTAATTACCCTTTTTTCATTTACCTTTGACATGTGGATGTTTTTTCCCCTCCACCCATATTATGTTTTAATTATAGACAGGAAGTGCCTATACCTTTTAATTCAAAGCGATAATTATCCCTATAATTAAAATGCAAATTTAATTAATTTTAACTTCTTGTTTGCTATGGTGATGGACAGGCTAACAGACGAGGTTAGACAAGATTCCCCATGGACTATGATGTTTGCAGATGACATAGTGATCTGTAGTGAGAGCAGAGACCAAGTGGAGGAAAATCTAGAGAGGTGGAGGTATGCCCTGGAAAGGAGGGGATTGAAGGTTAGTCTTAGTAAGACAGAATACATGTGTGTGAACGACAAGGACCCAAGAGGAACTTTGAGGTTACAGGGGGCAGAGATAAAGAAGGTGGAGGATTTTAAGTACTTAGGCTCAACAATCCAGAGCAATGGAGAGTGTGGAAAAGAGGTGAAGAAGCGCGTGCAGGCAGGTTGGAATGGATGGAGAAAAGTGTCCGGTGTGATGTGTGATAGGAGAGTATCGGCAAGAATGAAGGGAAAAGTGTACAAGACGGTGATGAGGCCAGCGATGTTGTATGGTTTAGAGACAGTGGCCCTGGGGAAAAGACAGGAGGCAGAGCTGGAGGTAGCAGAGATGAAAATGTTGAGGTTCTCTTTGGGAGTAACGAGGATGGATAGGATCAGAAATGAATACATCAGAGGGACAGCACATGTTAGATGTTTTGGAGACAAAGTCAGAGAGGCTAGATTGAGATGGTTTGGACATGTACAGAGGAGGGATAGTGAGTATATTGGTCGTAGGATGCTGAGGTTGGAACTACCAGGCAAAAGGCCCAGAGGAAGACCAAAGAGAAGATTTATGGATGCGGTGAAGGCGGACATGAAGGTCGTTGGAGTAAGAGTAGAAGATGCAGAGGATAGGGAGAGATGGAGGCAGATCATTTGCTGTGGCGACCCCTGAAGGGAACAGCCGAAAGGAAAAGAAGAAGAAGAAGAGGTATGTTTGGATCTGTTCAGATACTGTTACCCCCAAAAAATAAAGGTCTCTGAGAGACTTAATGTCACGTGTCTTCTACCAAACACATAATTGGTCCAACTGAACACCCACCCACACTAAAAGACCAATCAATGAACAGTTTTTCTTTAAACTTTAAAAAAAACAAAAAACAACAAAAAAACAAGATACGTACATGGTTACAGTTGGTCATAAAGTTCCTCAGTCAGCCCAAACTTGCCAGATTTATTAATTTATTGTTCTTAAATGAAATTTATTTTTAAAGGGAGTGAATGTGAATATCTGCCCAACATATTAAAAAGGATAAAGATGAAAGTTGAGTCACGTGACATACCCGGAATGTTCTTCCTCCCATATACTGATTGTAAATAGTAATATTGACTTTTTCTCCTGTTTTCTTTTTTTTATTTATTCATTAGAGAGGACACTCCCACATAAACACACAGTATTTTAAAAGTTCACAAAATTTTGGCCTCCTTTTCTCGTGTCAGGCAGAGACAGACTCATTTGTATCTAAACTGGTTCATCCTCACAAAGCTCACACAGGCTTGCTTGTTCCATGTTGAGAGAGAGACAGGGTATCAGAGTTCCTGGGGAAACCCACTCACAAGCAGCTTTCTTTGAAACTGCCACCACGTGACCGATACTAGTAGGTGGAAGGGGAGAGGGGCGGGGCGGGGGGACGGGACGGGACGGGACTGGGGGTAGGGGGGACTGGGGGAGGGAGAGCAGAAAGTCAGGTAATGAGATCCATCCAGAGGACAAAGGAGCATGAAAACAAAGAAAGAATCCGTCCAATGATTCAGTTCTGGATCAGTAGGGTTTCTGCTCCTTGATAAAAGTAAATATAGGCAGGTGCCGAATGTCATGATTCAACAAATTAATGATCTACTGACTTCGCCTAGTCAGAAGACAGAAACAGTGAAGGACATGCATTTCTCTTTCTAACGCCCATCTGAGCTGACTGTAGGCGAAGGCGGGGTATACCCTGAACAGCTTGCCTGGCCATTGGAAGGCCAACACACACATATAACTATTCACACCCAATCTCACAACGACGGGCACAGCCAGTTAGCCGACTGCTCGTGTTTTTTTAGATTGTGGGAGGAAACTGGAGTACACGGAGGGAACCCACACAAGCATGGGGAGAACATGCAACTCCACATAGAATCACCCCGAGTCCAGGACCTTCGTGTTTTGAGGTGAGCATGATCATCTCTGCGCCACCGTGTTGCCCAGTGACACCGTCTCAGCCTATAAGAACTTTGTATCTTGCAGATAAAGTCTAAAAGTCTTAAAATAAGCGGCGGCATGATGACAACGCGGTTAGCATGTCCGCCCCACACACTAGAAAATCCTGGATATTTATCTGAAAAGTTATCATGTTCACCTTATGCTTGTGTTGGTTTTCTCTGTGTACTCTGGTGTTCTTCCACAATCCAAAGAAATGCCCATTCGGCGTTTCCAGATTGACCCTTGGTGTGAGTGAGTGTATGTCTGTGTCTGTGAAGCCCTGCAACGGTCAGAGTGTGCCATGCCTTAGCCCAGTGTCCGCTTCGATAGGCTCCAGTATCTCCGTGACCCTAACCCTTAGGCGGTTCGGCAAATTAGTGAGTGAGAGACTGAAACTAGGCCATATAGGCTCTCTGACTGATTAGATATTCGGTTAATATCAAATAATTTTAATAATAAAATATACAGGGATCCTTCGCTACTCTGCGCTTCAATTCATGTGGCTTCAGTGCATCGCGTTTTCTTTTTTTTAAAATATTCATCTAATTACAAAATAAGGAAATTAAGGAAGAATAGGGGAAAAGTGAAGGAAGATACCAACCACAAAGCAAGGCCAATTATGCAAAAAACAAACAAACAAACAAACAAACAAACAAACAAACAAACAAACAAGCAAACAAACAAAAAACAACCCAAAACCTCCCATCAAAACTTCTTACATTTTTGTGAGGTGTGCATCTGAATGCGTGGACTTGCATTTGCGTGTGTGCGCGTGTACGCGTGCATCTATATGTGTGTGTATTTATAGTGTATTTACATCTTATGCATCATTTTTGAATGTTTAATTGCTTTTATAAGCATTTATAGCATTGAATATGTATTTATTAATACTATATACACATATACATGACGGTGTTGAGGCCAGCGATGTTGTATGGGTTAGAAACAGTGGCCCTGGGGAAAAGACAGGAGGCAGAGCTGGAGGTAGCAGAGATGAAAATGTTGAGGTTCTCTCTGGGAGTAACGAGGATGGATAGGATCAGAAATGAGGACATCAGAGGGACAGCACATGTAAGATGTTTTGGAGACAAAGTCAGAGAGGCTAGATTGAGATGGTTTGGCCATGTACAGAGGAGGGATAGTGAGTATATTGGTAGTAGGATGTTGAGGTTGGAACTACCAGGCAGAAGGCCTAGAGGAAGACCAAAGAGACGATTCATGGATGTGGTGAAGGAAGACATGAAGACAAAAAGTTTTTCCGATAGAAAAATTGCAAACTTTACCTGAGAATTTGGCAGCGTGATTGTTGAAGTTTCCAGGATTATGGGCGGAACATTTTCGGTGGACGAATCTATGTCAACAGCACGGACGATGGCCATTTAAAAGTGAATGATCAAGATGGTGCTTCCTAGAGGGTGACGTCGTGGAGTTCTCGAAGTCAAATTGTTTCTTTGTTTGTTTAAAATGTTGTTTTTGTTCGTTTTCTTTGCACTATGACCATGTGACCCTACTAGAGCCATGAGAGCGCAGTCCTTTTGGACATTTAGAACTGAGCACGCTCATCTCCTATCCTGAGCTACCGCAGCTCAATGCTAGCCACACCCCGGATAACAATAAACCCAGGCGGACACGCGGCAGGTGGGGAGGGGCTGAACGACGGCTCCGGCGCTTGGTTAGCAGTGGAAGGTGAGCACTGGAAGGTTAGCACTCCTGGTCATATTGCTGGAAAATGTTCAGTCTTTGCGAAACAAGATGGACGAGCTTCACGCTCGGATTGCAGCGGAGAGGGATCTACAGGACTGCTCCATGCTGTGTTTCTGTGAAACATGGCTCAAGGAGAGTATACCCAACGAGGCGACTACACCAGCCGACTACACGGCCTTCAGAGAGGACCGGAGCGCGGCGGCTAGCAAAGCAACAAGAACCGCGGCGGAAGAACGACGGATTCTCGTTAAACCTGGTGTACTAACTATAGATTTTCTCTGAACCTTGCTCTGAGGATGGAGAACATCTAACTTTGAAGTTGCGGCCATTTTGTTTACCCAGAGAACTGTTCATTTTTTCCCAACAAAACAATGGGTGTGGGGGGGTTGACCCTACTTTGTGGTATTCGGTGGTCACGGGGGGATCTCGGTCCCAATTAACCGCGGAAAGTGAGAGATTTGGAACAGAAAAGGTTAGCCTATCCTTGAGCAGTAGGAGGAAACCAGTGTACCCAGAGGACACCGACAGAAGGCTCGAGAGAACTCGCAGAGGTATCATCACTGAACCTTGGACTCGAACCCAGGCCGTCCTTGCTGTGAGGTGGACGTGCTAATCGCGACACCACCATGCCGCCCGTCTTGAAACTAGCTTCTCTTTTTCTGCTTATTTAACACTGAAGGCGATACAGTGACTCCCTCTCTGTAAACACACACTGAACACATCGTTTCGATATTCAGGTCACATTCGGGTCAGAGAGTTCAGCCAGATGATTGCCACAGCTTCAAGTACACTGACATCTCAACTGAATATCACAAATGATACACTTTAAAAGGCCTCCTTAAATTCCTTTCAAATACCTCAGAGAAGAGACCACCAGCATCATTGTCCTCTAATAGAACTCCTTTTGCTTTCTCTACATCGCCCCCTTGTGGTGAAAAACAGGCTGTTACACTGGAATTACACCACGAGATGTTGGTGGCGCAACATGGCCTGATCAAGATCAACTTCATCAGCCAACTGTTTATTTATTTATTTATTTATTTGTTTGTTTTAAATAAAATCAGCTGTTTTTTCCATCAAGATAAAACATTCATATCAAAATTTTAAATATCGAGTCTTGAATTATTATTTATTATTCATATTTATTATTCATATTTAATCAGAAGTTAGCATGTTCACCTCATAGCAAGTAGGTCCTGGGTTCGATTCCTGGGTTTTCTCTGTGTTTGTGTGGGTTTCCTCTGAGTACTCCGGTTTCCTCCCACAGTCCGAAAACATGTGCATTACATCAGGGGTTCCCAACCCCCGGTCCACGGACCGGTACCGGTCCATGGATCATTTGGTACCAGTCTGCAAACAAAATCTTTCATGGTTGCAAATTATATTTTTTTATTCGAGCTTTTGGATCATGTTTTGAAAAACGACTGTTTTTGACATTGCCACAGAAGCCCTGAAAGCAGTTCTTCTGTTTCCAACCACATATCTTTGTAAGGCGGGGTTTTCTACGGTGACAGCCACCAAAGCAAGACTACGGAGTAGATTCTATCCCAGTGCTTCTCAAATAGTGGGGCGCGATATGATGCCGAGGGGGCGGGGGGGGGGGGGGGGTGATGCCGGGGGAAGCCCGTATGACCCTGGGGAACATGCTTTTCTGGAATTGTGTACAAGAATTAAGTGTAATTGCACCTCCGCTCCATTAGTTGGCAGTGGTGCTCTCATTGTCATGCTATGGTGTAGCGGTTTTTCGCACGAGCAAACGATACAACGTGCAGTAAACAACCCCTCAAGAAACAACACGGAAAAATTTCTAACAGGAGCGAAGAGAAAGGTGGAGAGAGACGGAGATATTAAGCCATAAATAAGTCGAACGAGTTTAAATAAGGATTGTATTTTTTTAATTTCAGGCACATTGGTGCACTTTAAATCTTTTTCTATTACAGATTTAAAAACAATGTTAATGAAGTTTTTCTTTATTGTAAGTTGAACTATACAGTATTTCGTCCGCAGAAACATTTTCATAATAAAACTGGTCTCTAGTGCATCGAAGGTTGGAGATCACTGCATTAGATAATTGTGCACCAAGGGTAGTGGAGGCTTAGAAAGGTGATGGGTTACTGATCCAAAGCTCAGCAGTTCAATCCCCACTCACCATTGTTGGGCCCTTGAGCAAGGCCCTTAACCCTAAATTGCTCATTTGTTTATATATAAAACAATTATCAGTCGCACTGGATAAGTGCGCATTGCCAAATGATGTATATGTATTCAATAATTAATGGTTTCAAATCGACCCTTGATGTGAGTATGGATGGTTTTGTGTGTGTGTGTGTGTGTGTGTGTGTGTGTGTATTTGTGGCTATCTGTTTAGGGTTTCGGCTGAGATAGACTCCAGCCTTCCTGAGTGAGACAGAAATATGAATTCCATGATGATAATTGTGGCGTGCTCACTGCAAGAAGGTTCTGGGTTCAAGTTTCAGGCACAGTGAGGTCGATTCTGTGAGTCCATGCTTGTGTGGGTTTCCTCTGGGTACCCAGGTTTCCTTCCACAGTTTAAAATCTTGCACATTAGACTAAATGACCTGCTACAGATCGCCTCTAGGTGTGGATGCGAGTGAGACCGGTTGTGTGTGTTGGATTTCAATGGGACGGGCAAGATATTCAGGGTGCCCACTGTCGGCTAAGATAGACACCTCCTCATGAGCTTAGTAGGATCTTTATGAAATGCACGGACATTAAAATAAAAAAAATAATAATAATAAAAAAAAGAAAACAAGACTCAATTTTTTAATATAGTGAAAAAAATATATTTATTTTACAGTCAGAAGCAAAATTCTACAATTTATTATACTGTACATTATAAACATAGACTTCCAAACACATCCATCAGTACAGATAACTTAACATTGATCAATAATAATAGTAATGATATGATAAACAATACTTATCTGGGTTCAACTTCATGGGGCAACCAGTCAGGATTTTACTGCTGTTGCTTTGTGTTCTGTTCATCTCATTAACAAACCAAAGAAAAACAAAGTGAACTACAAGAGGCGCGCAGGGGTCAGCGCGTCTGCCTCATAGCAATATGGTCCCAGGTTCGAGTCGCGGGCTCAGCCAGGGCATAAGAGTGTGCAGTTTGCATGTTCTATATATGCTTTTGTAGGTTTCCTCCGGGTCCTCTGGTTTCCATCGACAGCCCAAAGACATGCATGTTAGGTTGACTTAACCCTTTAACGCCCGAATTAATTTTTTGCAGTTTAAAAAAGAAATATCACTAGTTTTTCCTAATAGAAAATACCTAAGGAAACAACCCGAATACATTTCTTTCAACAAAATTATAACACTAATAATAATAATAATAATAATAATAATAATAATAATAATAATAACAACAACAACATAACAAATAATAAAACTCACAAATTCGTGAACAACACAATCCTGTGCACTCAAGGTCGTCTCACAGTTGACTGACGCATGGGGAACCAAGTTGTGTTGCATCAGGCGACGCCACAACAAATATAGAACATGTTCTGAATGGCAGCAGCACACATCTCAAAGTTATTAGCATTTTTTTAAAGAGGACCATATGGTCCCACTGGGCGTTAAAGGGTTAATTTAGTCAAATTGCCTCTAGGTGTGACAGTGAGTGCAAATAGTTGTGTGTTTTGGCCCTAAGATGGTCTGGCAAGTGGTTCAAGGTATACCCTGCCTTCGGCCGTTGTTGACTGAGATAGACTCCGCCCTTCCTACAGCCCAAAAGGATTACAGGATTCAACAAATAAGTGAAAGTGAAATCTGTGAATTTCCTGAATGATCAGATGGATTATAAACACGGAGCTACATTATTTTGACATCTCAACACTTAATGTACACTTGTATCAGACAATATACAAACAGGACGGAGCCATTAAAGACACGCAGGACATTCATGTACAAAAGGGTAACAGGTGTTGACGTGGCACAACAGAATACTAAATACTGAAACGTCAAGGTATTTACTTCATACAATGGGGCCTAGACCTTCATCTCAACTCTTCATTTCTTTAATACTGTCAACTCAATTTGAGTTATTTTTTGGTACTTAATACAAAAATATTGACAACAGAAGACTATGCAGGGAGATTCTGATGAGTTTTACAGACTGACGCCTTGTTAACACATTTGCTTTCACTCATACATTCTGTAAATCGTTTCCTGAATGATCCTCGCGAGGTGTTTTAATATCTGAAGCTGGCGTCTCACGGAGCGGTGAATACCGTCAGCGGTCATAACAGGTCAAGAACAGTTGTTCAAAAATTTTCTTCAAACGGTTGTAACGTGTGTTGTTAAAGTTCCTTTCAGTTCACTGAGTAGTGAACACAATGCTGCAGCAGAGGGTTTGCTATATATATATATATATATATATATATATATATATATATATATATAGATAGATAGATAGATAGGGCGGGGTCCATCAATAGGTGTAGGGGGTGGTTCAGTTCAAAGATCTGCCTGACAATCGCCTGGTATTTTATCAGCAGTCCACAAAGTCTTCAAACGTTCTCAGACAGTTGCTAATTGTTGAAAAAAGTGTCGCGGTGGCAGCCCTATATTCCAAAAGCCCGAATGCTAATGTTAACATAACGGATCTCAGTAGAGTTCCCAAGCAAAGGTGCGCCATCCCAAATGAGTAGGGCTGTTGGAACATCCTCTACTGTCGCTAACATTTGCAAACACTCACTAATGTTTGCCAAATGTCCTTTAAACACTTCTGCAAACATTTTGCAAATACTAACATTTGCTAATGGTTGCTAACAGACGCTAATGTTCACCAACTGTCCTTCACAAACATTTCACAAGCACTAACACTTGCTAAGGATTGCTAACAGTCACTAATCTTCACCGTCTTTCGCAAGCATTTCGCGAACACTAACATTTGCTAATGGGCACTAACAGTCGCTAATGTTCAGTAACTGCCCTCCACAAGCACTTTTGCAAATATTTTGTAAACACTATCACTAGCTAACGGTCGCTAACAATCGCTAGTGTTCGCCGACTGTCTTTGACAAGCACTTTTTCAGACTGGCGCTAAGAAAATATTAAAACTCTGATTTTCTCCAGCACTTGGTAAATCCAAAAGAAAAAAAAAAAAACCCAAAACCCTCTGCAACGTTCTTTAGAATTCGCTGTTCCGTGAGACGTTAGTTTAATTCCGCAGCCACTAAATTATATATTTGTTCTCTTGCTATAAAATAAATAATTTAAGCACAGCCAGTAAATAAACTATTTAATCTTCAAATGCTTCCTTTTTTTTTTTAAAACAAATGAGGCTCAGTTGATGCATGCAGATTGTCCACTTTACTACATATGTAGTCGTGTCTTTACGCACAGGTGGACACAACAACACGTGTTGTTCCTTTAATCTTAACTGAGAGCGAAAATCTTTAGCCTGCAGAATCACATTCTAGATAGTCGGACACTGAGACACTTCATACAGCAGTAGTAGTAATAGTAGTAGTAGTGTGTGTGTGTGTGTGTGTGTGTGTGTGTGTGTGTGTGTGTGTGTGTGTGTGTGTGTGTGTGTGTGTTTCCTGTCCCGTCTGCAAGTCTAGTTTATTTAGCCACTTTGAGCCAGTTTCTCCAGGGCAAATGGTTGGGCACCGTGGTGGTTTCTGGTAGAAAGGACATAGATGTCGATGTTTTCAATGGCTTGCGGAAGAAAGACAGACGGCCTCCTCCGGACCGCTTTGACTGCATCTGCTGCTCTGTCTGACTCTTCAGCTGCTGATTAATGATTACCTGGATATCATCCTTTTCAAAACAAATACACACAGATGCAACATTAACACATCGCAATTCTGCGAGAGCAGTGAATGAACTGATATTCCAATAGTTATTACTTGCTCAGTGCATGAAACTGTGAGGGTTGAGCCATATCCTGAACCACAAATAACCTGATCATGTGACTAATGGTGTCTTTAAATAGCGTTAGCTAAATACAGTGCGACGTGGCATGGTAGCGTAGTGGTTAGCATGTCCGCGCTAACAGCAAGAAAGTTCTAGGATGGAGTCCTGAGTTTGCATGTACTACACATGGTCACATGGGTCTCCCCTGGGTACTCGGGTTTATTCCTACAATACAAATACATACACGATACATGCAACGGCCAGTGATGGCAAATGCATGTCAACCCACCAGTATCCAGTAACAAAGACATGCAGATGATGCTAATTATCTGCTTCAAATTCTCCATAAGAGGGCAGTGATGGCCTGGGGGTAAGGTGCTGGATCACTAATCTCAAGGTTGGGGGTTCTAGCCCCACTCTCAGCTGGTTGTCATTGGTTGTCATTGTCTCCCCAGTGGAGCTAACTGGGTTATCAAAGGCCGGCCATGTCTCTCACTGTCCGTGGTGTGAGGTTCATATAAAAAACCATTGCTGACTTTCGACAAGAGTAGCTGCATAGCCGTCAACGTGTTTCTGCCCTGCAATGGCCTGGTGAGCTGTCCAGGGTGTACTCTGCCCTTGACCATAGTCGGCTAAGATGGGCGCCAGCCTCTCCATGACTCTAATTAGGATTAAGTGGTTCAGTGAATGACTGAATGAATGAAATTCCCCATAGGTGTGAGTGTATGAATGGTTGCGAGTGGGTAGCCCAGTGATGGTGTGGTGAGCTGTTCAGAGTGTGCCCCACCTTCATTCAGTGTCGGCTTAAACAGGCTCCAGCCTCAACGTGGCCCGAATAGCAGGATTAAGTGAGTCATCTCATCAAATTTTGAGTGAAAGAATCTATTGAATGAAATATATTGGTCCTGTTGTGTACCCTGGCTTCACCCAAAGTTGGCTGAGATAGGCCAGCAACCCGAATAGGATAAACCGTTCTAAAAATGTACGGACAAAATAATAACAGCACTACAGTATGTTTGCGCATGTGCATGTCATGCACTGTGGTGAATTCACCAGCAGGGGGAGCCACATGTATCCGGAACACATTGCTCCAATGGATCCTTGTTTGAACACAGTTATTCAAAGTACAGTACACTAGTTACGTCACACACCACACCCAACACAATATTAGAAGTTGGATTAGTGCAAGGCATCAAGATAGGCTCCGGATTAGGAACGCATGGCTTTATTTCAGGGGATGTGTTGTACAGGGATCCCTCGCTACTTCGTGCTTCAATTCATGCAGCTTCAGTGCTTCGCGTTTTTTTTTTTTGTTTTTTTTTTAAACTTTCATTGAATTTAAAAATAGGGAAATTAAGGAAGAATAGGGGAAAACGTTAAGGAAAATGCCACAAAAACAAGGCTAATTATGCAAAACCCCCCATGAAACAAACACAAAACAAAAAACAACCCAAAACCTCCCATCAAAACTAGTTCCATTGTTGTGAGGTGCGCATCTGCGTGCGTGCGCTCATGCTCATGTGTATGTATTTGTATTTTACTTACATCTTATGCATTATTTATATACATGTACGTATACGTCAGTTTGGGGGGGGGGGGTGTTGATCCTACTTCGTGGAATTCGGTGGTCGCGGGGGGATCTTGTCCCAATTAACCGCGGAAACTGAGGGATCCCTGTACTGCATACTGAAAGGTGTCGTGTGCTAAAAGAATACAGACTTCTGACGGAAGTGCTCCCAGATTCCCGTTTATAAAATTCCTCTAGGATCAGCTCTCATCTGACAGGAAGTCTCACGCCTGGAGGGAAAGGAAATCGACCTTCCCCTCTGTCCCGATCAAATCCATTCACAGCAGTGATAGGCGACATGTCTTTTAAAGCGTGGTGACGTTATATGTCGTGCTTATTGTCTGACAGGAAGCATCAAGTTGCAGTGAAGAAATTGACCCTCACCTCACATGCTGTTTTTGTGTGTGTTCTTGAGAGAGAGAGAGAGAGAGAGAGAGAGAGAGAGAGGGAAAGTTGTCCCACCTGCCAGGCTTCTAGTTCCTGAGACAGCTCTAGTTTACGTTGGATGGCCTCCAGCAGCTGGTTGTTGAGATTCATCATGTCGTTTCTGCTCCGCACCAGTTCTGCCTCCACTGCTGTTTTTCTGTATGTAGAGGGACGTCAAAACATCACATACCTTTTACCATATCAAATATTACACACACTTTTTTTTTTTTTTTTTTTTTTTTTTTTTAAATGTCAGACCTTCACCAGTCACGTCCCAGAAGAACAAGCACATTAATATAACCTGT
>CM045743.1:36978939-37011439 GCA_024760905.1 Plotosus lineatus | reverse complement strand
CACGTTATACCTGTACCATAAACAGACATTAACATCTACAACTTCACTCATCATTTTCTGTAACCACTTAATCCTAATTAGGGTCGCGGGTAGGCTGGCACCCATCCCAGCCAACTCTGGGCGAGGGCAGAGTACACCCTGAACAGCTCGCCAGGCCATCGCAGGGCAGAAACACGCTGACAGCTTTGCAGTTACTCATGTCGAAAGTCAGCAATGGTTCTTTTACATGCCTCACACCATAGACAGTGAGAGACATGACCCGCCTTTGATAACCCAGTTAGCTGCACTGGGGGGACAGTGACAACCTTGTGGACAGTGGGACTAGTTAGGATCAGCGATCCTGCGCCCTATACCACTAGACCACCACTGCCCTAACAGCTACAACTATTTTTTTGCAATTGTAGTAGCTTTATAATTTTATTTTCTGTGATGCGAAGATGAATAAATGATTTACAAAACAACTCGGGCTTAAAATACCTCCTAAAACTATACTTATATACACACACACTACTATTAGTACTACTGCCACCACCACCACCAACACCACCACCACAATAACTAGTACTACTACCACCACCAATAATGACACAATTATAACTACTCATACTACTACCACCACCACCCCTACCACCTCCACTACCACCTCCACTACTACTACTACTACTACTACCACCACCACCGCTAATACTACTATGACCATGGCTACTACTACTACTACTACTACTACTACCACCACCACCGCTACTACTACTATGACCATTACTACTACTACTACTACCACCACCACCGCTACTACTACTATGACCATTACTACTACTACTACTACTACTACTACCACCACCACCACCGCTACTACTACTATGACCATTACTACTACTACTACTACTACTATTACTACTACTACTACTACTACTACTACTACTACTACTACTACCACCACCGCTACTACTACTATGACCATGGCTACTACTACTACTACCACCACCACCGCTACTACTACTATGACCATTACTACTACTACTACTACTACTACTACTACTACTACTACCACCACCGCTACTACTACTACTACTATTACTACTACTACTACTCCTACTACTACTACTACTACTACTACCACCACCACCGCTACTACTACTATGACCATTACTACTACTACTACTACTACTATTACTACTACTACTACTACTACTACTACTACTACTACTACCACCGCTACTACTACTATGACCATTACTACTACTACTGCTACTACTACTACCACTACCACCACCACCACTACTACTATTACAACCATCACTACTACGACTACTACTACTAGTATTACTACTGCTACTACTACCACCACCACCACCGCTACTACTACTACCATGACCATTACTACTACTACTACTACTACTACTACCACCACCACCACCACCGCTACTACTACTATGACCATTACTACTACTACTACAACTACTACTACTACCACCACCGCTACTACTACTATGACCATGGCTACTACTACTACTACTACTACCACCACCACCATCACCGCTACTACTACTATGACCATTACTACTACTACTACTACTACCACCACCACCACCACCACCACCGCTACTACTACTATGACCATGGCTACTACTACTACTACTACTACTACTACTACTACTACCACCACCACCATCACCGCTACTACTACCATGACCATTACTACTACTACTACTACCACCACCACCACCACCACTACCGCTACTACTACTATGACCATGGCTACTACTACTACTGCTACTACTACCACCACCACCGCTACTACTACTATGACCATGGCTACTACTACTACTACTACCACCACCACCACCACCACCACTACCCCTCCTACTACTATGACCATTACTACTACTACTACTACTACTACCACCACCACCGCTACTACTACTATGACCATTACTACTACTACTACTACTACTGCTACTACTACTACTACTACCACCACCGCTACTACTACTATGACCATGGCTACTACTACTACTACTACTACTACTACTACTACCACCACCACCACCACCATCACCGCTACTACTACTACCATGACCATTACTACTACTACTACTACTACTACTACTACTACTACTACTACCACCACCACCACCACCACTACTACTACTACTATGACCATTACTACTACTACTACCACCACCGCTACTACTACTATGACCATGACTACTACTACTACTACTACTACTACTACTACTACTACTACCACCACCATCACCGCTACTACTATTACCATGACCATTACTACTACTACTACTACCACCACCACCACCACCACCACCGCTACTACTACTATGACCATTACTACTACTACTACTACTACTACTACTACTACCACCACCGCTACGACTACTATGACCATGGCTACTACTACTACCACCACCACTACCGCTACTACTACTATGACCATGGCTACTACTACTACTACTACTACCACCACCACCATCACCGCTACTACTACTACTACTACCATGACCATTACTACTACTACTACTACTACCACCACCACCACCACCACCACCACCGCTACTACTACTATGACCATTACTACTACTACTACTACTACCACCACCACCACCACCACCACTACTACCATGACCATTACTACTACTACTACTACTACCACCACCACCACCACTACCGCTACTACTACTATGACCATTACTACTACTGCTACTACTACCACCACCACCGCTACTACTACTATGACCATGGCTACTACTACTACTACTACCACCACCACCACCACCACCACCACTACCGCTACTACTACTATGACCATTACTACTACTACTACTACTACTACCACCACCACCGCTACTACTACTATGACCATTAATACTACTACTACTACTACTGCTACTACTACCACCACCACCACCACCACTACTACTACTACTATGACCATTACTACTACTACTACCACCACCGCTACTACTACTATGACCATGACTACTACTACTACTACTACTACTACTACTACCACCACCATCACCGCTACTACTATTACCATGACCATTACTACTACTACTACTACCACCACCACCACCACCACTACTACTATGACCATTACTACTACTACTACTACTACTACTACTACTACTACCACCACCGCTACGACTACTATGACCATGGCTACTACTACTACCACCACCACCGCTACTACTACTATGACCATGGCTACTACTACTACTACTACTACCACCGCTACTACTACTATAACCATTACTACTACTACTACTACTACTACCACTACCACCACCACCACTACTACTATTGCAACCATCACTACTACGACTACTCCTAGTAGTATTACTACTGCTACTACTACCACCACCACCAACGCTACTACTACTACCACCATTACTACTGCTACTGCCACCACCACCACCACAATAACTACTACTACCACCACTAAAACCACAATTATAACTACTCATACTACGAGTACTACTACCACCACCACCTCCACTACTACCACCACCGCAACTACTACGACCACCGCTGCTACTCTACTACTACTACTACCACCATTACTACTACTACTGCCATCACCACCACCACCACTAGTCCACCAACACCACAATAACTACTACTACTACCACCACCGCCACGACTACTACCACCATTAGTACGACAACTATTACAACCACCACTACTACTACTACTACTACTACTACTACTACTACTACTACTATTGATATCACTACTATTACTTCTAATAACAATAATAATGGACAATGATAAGTAGTAACTTTATTTAAATGTGCAAATTTTTTTTTGATATTTAAATGATCTGTCTTGTGCAAATTCCAATTTTTTTCACGACCCTAATTAACATTAAGCGGTTCAGAAAATGAATGAATGAATGAAAATTCAGGTCAGTGTAAATAAGTGAATACAGATTGCTTTCATATATATAGTGTAGGATGTAAGGTTGGCAGCAGGATGTACTGTATTGTAAAACTAAATCCCATCCAATCAGATTCATTGTTGTTGCGAATCATGAAATATTTACATACTTCAAAAATCAAACTGACTTATCATGTTTACAGTGTAGTACAACCTTGAAGCACATCATAAAAAGATCTAATGTTTATGTGCACACATAAAATCAAAGATTACAGTTTATTTTGTATCATATTGTTCATTCTGTGACTGCATAATGAATATTTCGGGGATGAAAAGCTGACAAGGGTTTTTGACAGTGCAGTCAATTTGAGTTGCCTCTGTTCTCACTCATTGGGGACTGAAGTGAAAATGCAGAACAATTTTTCATTCACTCGTTGATTTGCTGAACCGCTTAATCCTAATTAGGGTCGCGGGGAGGCTGATGCCCATCTCAGCCGATTCTGGGGTGGGCAGTGTACATCCTGGAAATCTCGTCAGGCCATCGCAGGGAACAAACATGCTGACGGCTATGCAGCTACTCTTGATTAAAGTCAGCAATGGTTCTTTTACATGAACCTCACACCATAGACAGTGAGAGACATGGCCGACCTTAGATAACCCAGTTAGCTGCACCTCGGGGAAGGGAGGGGGGGGGGGTTTGACAACCCACTGAGAGTGGAGCTTGAACCCACAACCTTAGGATGGGTGATCCAGCACCTTTACCACCAGGCCACCACTTCCCCAAAATGCAGAACACTGACCTAATTTTTAATGTATGTACAGGGATCCCTCACTTTCCGCGGTTAATTGGGACCGAGATCCCCATGCAACCATCGGAATCCACGAAGTAGGATCACCCTCCCCAAACCCCCTTTCTGACTGATGAATACGTATATGTATATATGTATGTGTAAATGCTTATAATAACAATTAAACATTAAAAAAATTACATAAAATATATAAATACACACACATACAGATGGTATTGCATGAGAAGAAGATGACACACGTATATACCTGCGCGACTGCACGTGCACACACAGATGCAACAATGTAAGTGGTTTTGATGGGAGATTTTGGGTTGTTTTGTTTTTTGTTTTTGTTTTTTGCACAATTGGCCTTGTTTTGTGGCATTTTCCTTAACTTTTATTCTTCCATAATTTCCTTATTTTTTTTAAATTCGATGAATATTTATTTATTTATTTATTTTACAACCGCGTTACACTGAAGCCACACGAATTAAAGTGCAAAGTAGCGAGGGATCATGTAATATTTAAAACAGCTACATAACCTGATTTTCTAGTTTATCTTTTCAATCATCCAAATCATGTTTGTCAGCAGCAATTCAAAACATTTCGAACATGTAAAGAAAACATGGATTTAATTATCTTGAAAAGCAAGTGCAACACACCTTCGGAAACATACAGTACGTTCATCCCACGGACTGGTTAGTGCGAAACCAAGTTTATAGCTTAGCTAGCTAATACAGTACGCTGCCCTCGTTCACTCTCATTCACTCAACTACTGAACCGCTTAATCCTATTAGTGCAGGGAGGGTGGAGCCTATCTCAGCAGACACAACGTCAATCAAGAATTAACAAGGTCTATCTTCAATTTGAATGAAATGGCAGCTGGACCTTGTTAATTCTCGGTGGACGACTGGACAAAGGTGGATTACACCCTGAACAGCTTGTGTGACTATTGTCAGTTAGCTGAAAGAGCTTATTTTTTGGACAATAGGAGGAGACTGGAGCACCCAGAGGAAACCTAAGCGATCACAGGGAGAACATGATCACGGGATTAAGAACTTCGGCAAATTAGTGTGTAAGCCTGAGTAAATTATAATCTCGCATAATTATCCCACTTATTTGTCATTAAGGTAGATTTAGTTTAATTTAGCCAAATAGGGATCCACCCACATACATATTCATATTTAAAAATAAAATAATGTACTGTTTAAGCCCTGTACACCCTGAAAGCAGCAGAAAGCGTTCGGACTGTTGGTTGTTGGTATTTCAGAAATACCATAGTAACAAGCTAAACTTGTATAGCGTTCACGTCAGGTAAGTTGTTGGAAACGCCAAATCTGTCCAAGCTGTCATTTCCTTCACAATACAGGCAATCTAACTACAGTAATTTGTGGGTGGCGTAGTGTTAGGGTGCTGCGCTCATGATCAGGAGGTTTTGGGTTCAAATCCCAGTTAGACCCCCACCGTGCTAAGACCCCTGGGCAAGGTCTTAACCACAAGTGTGCCTCTGTTCACCCAGCAGTATAAATGGGTACCAGTAAAAAAAATACTGGGAAGGTAACCTGTGATGGTCCCATCCAGAAGGAGTTGAACTCCTGGTCGCTTCACGCTATGGAAACCAGGGATAAGCATTGGCCTGATGAACCGCTACGCTCGGGTGTAAAAAGCCCAATGGACTTTTCACTTTTTATATGTTTTATACTGTAAGTATTCATTGTTGCCATGAACATTCAGTTCAGAGAGAGCACGACTTGCAGTTGATTACTTAGGTTGGCGAGTAAAAGAGTTGATGTGCGTAGGCGCAAAGTCTTTCCATAACTGCACATGGGCATTTAAAAAGAAGAAATAAAAGAAGACAAATCAAAAGAAATAAAAAAAAGAGGGCGTGCTGATTTTTTCCCCTCTGATTTAGTTTTACTGAGCTGCTTACCTGGTTCTTGTCTTGGCTCCAACTGATTGCATCCAGACTATGTTCCATCTCTGAAAGCAGTGACGAGTTCCCATCAATGGTTCTCTGGAGAGAAACCTCTTCCTGTAGATCCTCGATCTGAGCTTGGAGATCTTGAGCTCTGGCTTTTGCTAGCTCCACCTCCTGCCACGCCTCTCCCAGCTACACACATTAAACGACATTCACGTTTGAACTCTCCAGGTGATGTTGATATAAAATCTCCTTTTTAAATGTCCCACATGATAAATACACGTGTGAGATGTACCTGCTGAGTTTGTGTATTACTTTGTTGCTCCTGCAGAGCCAGCCGCGTACATAGCGATGACACACTGTCTCTCAGCTCGGTGTTCTCCTTGCACATTGTCTCCAACCGTTGTTCCAGAGACTGCTCCCGTCTTGTCAGTTGTGCAACCTAGACAAACATAACACACGCGCACACACACACACGCACACACACACACACACACACACACACACACACACACACACACACACACACACACACACACACACACACACACACATTGTTATTCTCTGTGCGCAGTATAACTATACAGTGTAGCACAAACTAGTACAACCTTTGTTTCAATATACAAGATTATCTCCAATCTTTCAAAGTTCTAGATGTTCTCGATCAGCGTCATAAAATGCCAAATTCATGATTATTTGGATAAGAAGCATGACTGAAGATAAAAATGCATAAATTGTGCTCAGAAAGAGGAAGAATTCTGATAAGGTCAACAAGGGAAGGCATTTTGTGTGTGTACACTTTAAGTCTGAGTGTCTCACTTGTTCTTTAAGGGCACTTAGGACTTCCTCATCTTGTGGTCTCGAATGGCCCCTCTCGTCCAGCTCCTGTTTCAGGCTGTGCAGCTCAGCTCTGACAGCCAGTTTGGCCTCCATAGCCTGCAACCACAAAGATACAAAATGGATTATTATCTAATAAAAAGTCTCTGGGTGCAATATCAGTTTCTGGGAGATTGAGAACGTTAACTGGCCTCTAAATAGTAAGGGTGAGGGCGCAAGTCAATAAACGATTGTCAGATTGATAGCACTCAAGTGATGTGTTAATCACTGATGTCAATATGCTTCAAAGGTCTACTGCAGTGTTTTTCAAATAGTGGGGCACGCCCCTCTTGGGTGTGATGCCGGGGGCAACGCTTATGACCCTGGGGAACATGCTTTTCTGAAATAGTGTATGAGAATTAAGTGTAATTGCACCTCCACTTCACTAGTTGGCAGTGGTGCTCTCATTGTCATGCTATGGTGTAGCGGTTTTTCGCACGAGCAAACGATATGAAGTGCAGTAAGCAACCCCTCAAGAAACAACATGGAAAATTTTCTAACAGAAACGAAGAGAAAGGTGGAGAGAGACGGAGATATTAAGACATAAATAAGTTGAATGAGTCTAAATAAGGATGTTTTTTTTTTTATTTCAGGCACATTGGTGCACCTTCAATCTTTACTGTTACAGATTAAAAAAACAATTAATGAAGTTTTTCTTTGTTGTAAGTTGAACTACAGTGGAACCTCAACTTACCAAAGCCCCAACAAACGAAAAATCCAGGTTATGAAAAACATTTTCCTAAAATTTTTGTCTCTGGATACGAAAGAAGTTCATGTTACGAAAGCAGCAATTTAAAAATTCAAACAATGCACGAGTTGCTCTCCCATTGACTACATTTTCCAACATCCCGCTCTGCTGGCCTCCCATTGGCTATCTTCCAACATCCCGCCTCACTGGCTTCCCATTGGCTAGGAAGGGTGCCTCCTATTGGCTATTATGGAGCACCCATAATGTTTTTCGGACAGAGTTGTTGGACAGAGTTACTGTTTCATGAGTTTTTCGAGTGTGCTCATTGCAACTTTATCTTTTGGCTCAGGCTTTTAACCTTCCATAAACATTTGTAAGTCTGCTAAGAAGACATGGTCAACACATGCGTGCAAGCGCAAACACACACACACACACACACGCATGTGCGTGTGATTCCCAGTGAGAGTGAAAAGAAGAAGTGGGCTCATGGCATGCGGTTGAGTGATATCGCAAAGGAATATGGCCAAATCCGCCTACCATCAGTATGATATTAAAACAGAAGGAGGCCTTAAAGGGTATGCTTTTATAATTTTTCAAGGGTTTAGGGGGTAGTATTGGGGGTCTTGGAATGAATCACACGTTTTACATGTAACATGCGGTTCAATTTACGAAAAATCCAGATTACGCAAAAGGCTCTGGAATGGATTAATTTTGTAAGGTGAGATATCACTGTATATTTCTTTATTTTTTTGTTTTTAATGTTAATAAAGATACAATGTTATATAAGGTACTTACCAACAATTTTATAAACAAATAGTACTATTTATAGTCGGTGGGAGGGGGTGGTGGTGAAATGTTTTTTTCTTCCTCGAGGGGGCGCTACAGAAAATACTTGATAATTGATAAGCACTGGTCTACTGTTATAAAGAAATTTATGAGAATGAGAGGCATGTAAAAGAACCATTGCTGACTTTCGTAAAGAGTAGCTGCAAAGTCGTCAACGTGTTTCTGTCCATTGCTGAAAGGGTTGTGACAGGAAGGGCATCCAACGTAAAAACCTCTGCCCAATCAAACGTGCGAATCAGATGATTCGCTGTGGCGACTCCCGAGTAAAAGGGAAAAAGCCGAAAGGAAGACAGACAGACTACTGTTATAAAGAAATTAGCAAAAAAATGAGCTGGTCAGTAGGTGAGATAAACCACACAATGTGATTATAATTTATATTACAGTATACAGCTGTAAAACAGCATGATAGTCCTGGCTTTGGGTCCCAACTCGGCTCGGGTGTTCCAGTGTGGAGTTCGTATGTTCTCCCTGTGTTTGCATTGGGTTTTCGTTGGGTAGTTTGGTTTCTTTCCACAGCTCAAATATATGGACATTAGGCTAACAAGCTGTTCCAAATTGACCCTAGGGGTGAGTATGAATGGGTTTTTTTTTTGCATTTTGGCCCTGTAGTGGTGTGGTGAGCAGTGCTGGCTGAGATAGGCTTCAGCATTCCTGCAACCCTACGGGGACAAAGCGGTTCAGAAAACTGATGGATGGATTTACAAATCAAACAGGAGAGATGGTAAATGAGTGCAGGAGAGTCTCTATGATTACTGCAGAAATGTTTCGATCGAATTCTAACACCCAAGTATATAACATACGCAGTGTTTCTTAGTCAACAGTCTACCTCAGCCCAAAATAATGATAGGAATCTCAGTACATGCCGTCATTCCAGTAGACCCACTTTATGGCTATACTTACTGTTGAAAGCTTTAGAATGTTGTTATAGTACTTTATAGTTACTCATGGGATTAAACGTAACTCAAAACACAACCATCAACCAATAAAATAAACTAAGTTCAATCCAGAATGGAATCCACAACACGATGCTACCACCACCGTGCTTCACTCTCGAGATAGCGCTGTCAAAATAATCAGCAGTGTTTCATGTCCAGAAGTCCTGAACTTTTTATTTTAGTACTGTATAATTAATTGAGAATTTACTCTCCCACTTGCTCATTTGATAAAACTGATTACTCCCATCGGGGTTGCAGGTGACACTGGGCGGAGGCAGGGTGCAACCTGCACACACACACACACACACACACACACACACACACACACACACACACACACACACACACACACATGCACTCACACACAACCATTCACATCTAAGGTCAATCTGGAACAGTCAGTTAGCTTAATGTGTGTCTTTGGACTGTGGAAGGAAGCCCAAGTACCCAGAGGAAACCCATGAATGTACAGGGAGAAAATGAGAACTCCATGGGGCAGTGGTGGGCTGGTGGTAAAGGTGCTGGATCCACTGATCCTAAGGTTGAGGGTTCAAGCCCCACTCTCAATGGGTTGTCACTGTCCCCCCAGTGCAGCTGACTGGGTTATCAAAGGCCAGCCATGTCTCTCACTGTCTATGGTGGAGGTTCATGTAAAATAACCATTGCTGACTTTCGACAAGATAGCCGTCAGCATGTTTCTGTCCTGCAATGACCTGGCGAAATGTCCAGGGTGTACTCTGCCCTCGCCTTGGGTCGGCTGGGATGGGCGCCAGGCTCCTCGCGACCCTAATTAGGATTAATCGGTTACAGAAAATGAATGAATGAATGAGACCTCCATGCAGAAATGCCCGAGTCAAGCCTGGGAACTTGACTTCCTAGCTGTGAGGCGGTTGTGATAATCATTACGCCACTCTGCCCCCTACTGCGAATTTAGTACCATGTAAACAGATTTGTGTACAAACTCCATTTAAGAACAAGCATGCTACATGTGTTCCAGTTACAGTTTATCTACATGAAAGGCCAAGAAATTGAAATATGAAAATTGAAGTCAGTACATACTGTTATTCTGTGATGGATTTTAATTGGATGGACTGTAATTAACTTAGGGCCTCATTATTTTTTGGAAATACAATATTAATTGATGTTTTCTGCCACAGGTAATGTGCCTTAGTAACCAAACAGTGAAAAGGACTTATGTGTGCTTGTCAACACCAAAACAAAAGGGTGGCCTGATCCTGATTCAGCACTCTGTGTGCATCCCCCCCTCACGTCAGCTCCCATCACACACGCACGAGAGACGACCAAAGGCGAGTTCGGCAGATGGAGTGTGGCATCTTAGTCTTGGCAGTGGCACATCTCATGCCACATTAGCCACAGTTGGGGGGGCTACGGGATGTGCAGAATGGCGTTCGGTCAAAATCGACGGTAATGAGATCCGCAATCGTTATGAGAATGTGTGTTCAAAGTAGCACGCTGTGGGGTCCCAGTTCCCTGGTTGTTAACACACTTTACAGCTGAAAACCTCTGTCTGGAGTGGACCAATCCCCAAGGGAGGTAAAGAAAACAACAAGACAACCCATGCATGAAATCCTCCCCATAGGGGCGTGTCTAGGGCTCTGATTCAACCCAAAGTAGAAGCCAAAACAATCCCCTCTCAAAATAGGGCAACTATTTACCAACAGACATGTAAATATTTTGAGCAGAACACTCAATACATCTCACTCATCTCTCACACCTCTTAATAATAGGGTCATGTGGAGTC
Source organism: Plotosus lineatus (assembly GCA_024760905.1). Taxonomy (NCBI): domain Eukaryota; kingdom Metazoa; phylum Chordata; class Actinopteri; order Siluriformes; family Plotosidae; genus Plotosus; species Plotosus lineatus. The sequence continues at coordinate 36,999,732 of CM045743.1, read as the reverse complement.
TGGAGCTTGTCTCAGCCGACACTGGGTGAAGGTGGGGTACACCCTGAACAGCTCATCACACCATCATATCACAACACATACACTGCAATTCACATTCACAATCCAAACACTGAGGGGAAATTTGGAACAGCTGATTAGCATAATGTGAACGTCTTTGTACTGTGGGAGAAACCTGGAGTACCCAGAGGAAACCCATGCAAGCATGGGGAGAACAGAAACATTACATACAAAAACATCCTCCTCTGACCCAAATCCAGGACCGTCCGACTACAAGGCTGACATACTATTCAATATATCTATATTCCAAGAGTAAAATACAGTGATTCAACAAACTCAGCAAAGTCTCAATACCTCGTTACTTCGTGCTTCAGTTTCTGCGGCTTCAATGCATTGCGGGTTTTTCAAAAATATTCATCAAAAAAAAAAAAAAAAAAGGAAATGAAGGAAAAATCGGGAAAAGTTAAGGAAAATGCCGCACAACAATGCCAATTATGCAAACCCCCCCCCCAACAAACAAAAAACAAACAAACAAAAAAAAATCAACCCAACCCCCCCCAACAAAGCTACTTACATTTTTATGTGAGGTGTGTGTCTTATATCTGTGTGTATTTATACTTTATTTACATCTTATGCATTATTTTTGAATGTTTAATTGTTATTATAAGCATTTATAGGGTTGAATATGTATTTATTGATATTATATACACATGGGGGGGGGTCGATATTAATTCACAGAAATTGGCGGTTGGGGGGGGTCATCCTCGGTCCCCATTAACCGCGGAAAGTGAGTGATCACTGTAGGTAAAAACACTGTAACACGATTTTTGTTCCTGGCAAATAAGTGTCTTTTCCCAACGACTTTAATTGCAACACAACAGAAAAAGCACATTTTTCATGCCAAACTTCGGTTTTACGGGCTGCACAGCAATTGTATCCCCCAAAACAGCTATTTTTGACATTTTTCCCCCCTCTGGCACGATACAACTAAAATATGGAACATAACTGCTGCAAGATTTATTTTCACTCATTTGAAGAAATTTTACAAAGTTAAAAACGAACGGCTTTCCTTGATTTGTGAATAGGCAAACTTTCCCTTATCAGACGCCGGATGCCCCCCCCACCCGAATCATGTTTTCATTGTCATATCCTGATATCTGTGTTCAAAGTGCATTATGTCTTAGTGGAAGACATGCTCCCCATGTTCTTCTGATTATGTCCCATATTGTCCTTGAAGTTGTCAAGGTGAGCATCCAGAATGTGGACCTTAAGCGACATCCTACAGCCCATTCGGCCATAGTTTCTCAACAAAGTCTCAACCAGTTCCACATAATTATCAGCACTGTGGTATCCCAGAAACCCATGGACAACATCAGCAAAACATTTCTCTGCCTCCTGTTACTTTATTGTCAGTTTCTTTGGAAATTCAGTTCAGTCCATGATTTTCTTGGCTTGTTGACCAATGAAAACACCAATTTTCATTTTTGAACATTCTTGGGTACTCTTCACATTTCAGAATCTTCCGACTTAAAGGAGATAATTCTTCAAACTTCAGTAAATTACCTCCCTGTTCTTGAAAGTTCTTGCTCAATCTGTACAAATAAGGAGGGTTTTCATGAATATAATTTGCTTTGTCAACATTGTATTATACTCGGACAGCAGTTGAGGGTTAGGTACTTTGCTCAAGGGCACTTCAGCTATTTATGTGGAGGAAGGGAAGGTGCGCTCACTCCCCCACCACCACATATTTTTTTCTGCTGGTTCAAGAATCAAACCAGTGACCTTTTGGTCCCAAAGCCACTTCTGTAAACATTAGGTCCACAACTCTGACAAATGGACTTGACTTGTCCAGATGTTAGTAATGTCCACTCAGTGAATGGGAACATTCTGGTTCATTTACATTATTATTGTCATTCTTTTTCTGAACCGCTTAATCCGAATTAGGAAGACAGGTGCCCATCTCATCTGACTCTGGGCAAGGGCAGAATACACCCTGGACAGCTCACCAGGCCATCACAGGCCAGAAACAGGCTGACAGCCATGTAGTGACTCTTGACGAAAGTCAGCAATGGTTCTTTTACATGAACCGCTCACAATAGACAGTGAGAGACATGGCCAGCCTTCGATAACCCAGTTAGCTGCACTGGAAGGGCAGGGAGAACCTGTCGATAGTCGGGCTTGAACTCCCAACCTTGGGATCAGTGATCTAGCGCCTTTTACCACCAGGCCACCACTGCCCGGGACATTTTAATATATTTATTAAAATCCACCTTTGATAACCCAGTTAGCTGGTCTAGGGGGACAGCCGTGACAACCATTGACAATGGGGCTTGAACCCCCAACCTTGGGATCGGTAATCTGGCACCGGGCCATCACTGCCCACAAGTTTATTGTCCTGATCACAAAACCAAAGTTTGGAGGTAATGACCACTCTTTCCTCTTTTGACTGGTTGTGAAGAATTGAGAACTTATTGTTTTAACCCAGGAACAGGACCAAAATGAAAATTTGTGAAAGTTCAATAGTCGGATTTGGTGCATAGATTATGAAAGAACCGGAGACAGAGGAAATGAAGCCAGGACTAAGATAACCTAGTTTGATATTTACAAGCGCTAAGGCTAAGCTAAGGCTTGTTGGCATTACTGGGCTGAAATAACTCACATCTGATATTTTCATGACTGTCAGGAGTCAGATATCTGATCTTTTCAAATCAGATTTGGCACATAAATGTGTGGGCCAATGAAATACATGCATGCATGGTCATGTGGAACTCATGTGGCTTTTAGGCCTGTATACTGGTACTGAGAGCTGTTGTTAGAATCTACACTGACAGCACATCAAAAATGCAAAGGTAAGAACGACAGCTCTGGCACTTAACTTACTCACTGTAGTGCTTAATTCTACTTGGACTGCGGGGAGGCTGGACACTGGGACAGCCAACACAGGGAGAAAGCGATTTATGCCCTGAACAGCTTGCCAGGTCATCACGAGGCATCACACAACCATTCATACTCACACTCACACCAAGGGGCAATTCGAAAGATCCAATTAGCCTAATCTACCTGTCTTTGGACTGCAGGAGGAAACTGGAGTATCCCGAATAAACAGATGCAACACTGGGTGAAGGGAACGTACACCCTGAACAGCTTATCAGACCACTGCAGGGTCAACACACACAACTCGTCACATTGAGATTTCGTGCAATTTGAGCCACCAATAACCCTAATGTGTATGTCTTTGGACTATAGGAGGAAACTGGTGTACACAGAGGAAAGCTGTAAACTTGTAAACATCACACAGAAACACCTGAGCCTGAGCCCAGGACTCGAACCCAGGGCCTTCTTGCTGTTGGTTGGACGTGCCAACCAGTACGCCACTTATGATTCAGTGCAAGCCAGACTGCAAGGAACCTTCTGCAATTAAGAAGTGTTTAAAACAACTGCCAAAGAAATGGCAACACGTGACAAAGCGTAAGTGGCTATGCGAAAAACTGTAATATAGGATCCCAAACTTACCCTATTAATTGTACAGTTATGGTTATTGGTGGGATTTGATCTTTCTACATGCAACTATCAGTTTATCTAAGTCGTGGAGTCTCAGATGAACCGATCTACATTCCTTTGTTCAGAAACAGGACAGTGGTGGCGGAGTGGTGAGAACATTCCATGGCTCTGGGTTACTGACTGGAAGATTGGTAGTCCTGGTACAAATACTGCTAAGTAGTCAGTGTCAGGCAATGTAAATGTGACATTAGCTACTACAGTGTCCATTTTGTTGTTTCATGAGTATGACGCTTATTGATATTGGTGACACAAATGGCTCTTGTAAATATGAATGATGGGGCGCTAAACACACCTCGCCATTTCTGTAAACTGCTTTACGAAAATAACTGTTGTTAAAACGTTCTTATAAACTACAGTATAAGTGTAAAAGTAGCCTGGAACACAATCATAAGCAAATAAAATAAGTTTGGTTCAATTCACAACACGATGCTACCACCCTCATGCTTCACTCCAGGGATGGTGTTTTCATAGTGACAGCCAGTGCCTCTTATGTTCAATTCATGAGCGTTACATGAATGCTAACATTCATTCATTCATGAACCACACTTCTTACTCTTACTAGGGTCACAGGCAGCCAGGACAAAGGAGGGATACAGCCTGAACAGTTCACCGGTCCATATCAGAGCAACACCAACACATACTTACACCTAGGGGCACTTTGGGACAGCCAGTTAGCCTAATGTGCATGCCTTTGGCTTGTAGAAGGAAACCAGTACCTGGATTAAATCCCCCACAAGCATGTAGAGAACATCCAACCTCCAGACAGAAACGCCCTCGCCAAGTCTGGGACTCAAACCCGGAACCTTCTTGCCACCCACTATTGCGAAAAACTGTCATATAGGATCCCAAACTTACCCTATTAATTGGAGAATTATGGTTCTTGATGGGATTTGATCTTTCTACATGAAACTAGCAGTTTATCTAAGTCGTGGAGTCTCAGATGAACCGATCTACATTCCTTTGTTCAGAAACAGCACAGTGGTGGCGGAGTGGTTAGAACATCCGCCTCATTCCAAGAGGGTACTGGTCCACGTCCTGTTCTCAGGCACTTCTGTGTGGAGGTTGCATGTTCTCCCCATGCTTGTGTAGGCTTCCTCTGGGTACTCCAGTTTTCTCGTAAAGTCCAAGAACATGCACATTTGGCAAACTTGCTATTTTAAATTGCCCCTTGCTGTGAGTGTGAGGGTGGATGGTTGTGTGTGCTGCTCGGGGTGTAACCCGCCTTCGCTCACAGTCGGCTGAATAAGCAGTTCAGCAAATGAATAAGAAACAGCACAGTGATGAATAATTTACTTACATGATCTCATTTGTTTGGTTCTCGGCTTGATTCCTGTCATGGGATTTGTACTTTTAGAGCAACCCATAATAAATTTGTCATAAAATTCCCATATATTTCCCGAACAGTAAACATGCCCTGAGGATTATTCGTTGTGCAGGGAGGAGAGGAGGGTTATTAAAAGTATTGAAATACTTCCTTCTTTTTATCCACAGCACCTTTATTTCTTACATTATAAACCCAGTATGTTTTATGTTCTTCAACTTTTATCTGCTGCTTCATGGATCTAGTCTCTGTCACCACCCATTTCTTTTAAATGACAGCTTTATATACAAAATGTCAACATTGCAGAAACCGCCCTGAAGGTATAAAGAAGAAATTGGTAAAACAGCTCGCCTTTCACTTTCTGGCTCCTCCTTCTTCTGTTTGCTCAGACAGAGATTTTTTTTCATTTTGATGTATTAATCCCAGAAGGGAAATTATTACCATTGCATATAAACCATGTGTGCGAGCATGCATAGACTCGGAGCAGTGGGCTGCCACACGCATTGGAGCACCCAGATAGCACTTGTGGGTTAGGTGCCTTGCTCAAGGGCACTTCAGTCATAAATGTAGAGGAAGGGCAGGTGTGTGACACTCTCCCCACCACCACCACCCATTTTTTACTGCTCGTCCGGGAATCGAACCAGCGCCCTTTAGGCCACAAACCAGCTTCTCTATCAATTAGACCATGGCTGCCCACCCTGATACAAATGAGTATCACTAAATCGGCTCTGCTGGAAGGGGACGGCGCTATGTTCTGACAGCCCATTGATTCGACAGCCCTACTCATATAAATTGAGTGCCTTGCTTAAATCAGTAGCGCACCCCACCTGGTTCAGTTGGGTTCATGCTGTTGGATTGATATGCTGTCAGAATATTGGGCTGTAACCCTGATGGACCTGCTATTGTGTGTGATTTTTATTGAATCAAGAAACCGGCTGCTTGAGATTAAAATTTTCCTTTACAGATGAGGCCTGGCCAAAATTAACAGCCATTAAAAATGATTGAATATAATAAAAAGAGTAATATACAGGGCGACCGAAAAACCTCCCACATTTCAAAGGTAAAGTTTGAAGATAAGCAAATTATTATGTAATGTATTATGAAATAATAATTTAATTATCGTTAATGTTTACCTTTGAAATGTGGGACGGGTTTTTTTTTGGGTCATCCTATATACTGAGAGAGATTTCCTTTCGGCTTTTTCCCTTTCTCAGGGGTCGCCACAGCGAATGATTCGCACGTTTGATTTGGCAGAGGTTTTTACATCGGATGCCCTTCCTGACACAACCCTTTGTAGCAAGGGACAGAAACACGCTGACGGCTTTGCAGCTACTCTTTACGAAAGTCAGCAATGGTTCTTTTACATGCCTCACACCATAGACAGTGACAGACATGGCCCGCCTTTGATAACCCAATTAGCTGCACTGGGGGGGGGGGCAGTGACAACCTTGTGGGGACTCGATCCCCCAACCTTAGGATCAGCAATTTAGTGCCCTATACCACTAGACCAGTGGTTCTTAACCTTGTTGGAGGTACCGAACCCCACCAGTTTCATATGCACATTCACCGAACCCTTGATCAGTGAAAAATAAAAACATGATTTTTTTTACAAATTCAAGACACAGGTACTGTTGTGTTCTTGTATTCCCCATCTCCATGCAGTTTCACGAAGTGTTCCTTTAGTTTTGCCGGTGCGAGACTAGAGTTGCTCAACTTGGCATTGCCAATCATTCAGATAGGATGCTGAGTCCCATCACGTTCTGTGATGCATGTGAATCCATGTTGTACATATTCGTCCGACCACTTTCTTTTTTTTGCTCGACATAGTTAGTATAGATTAAAATATTCCAAAAAAATCTCACGACTTCACACATTGACTACTGAGCGCGCTAAATTCCTCGCGGCACTGATTGGCCAAGCAATGTAATGTGATCATCTGCAGCCAGTGATGGCCAAGCGGGGCGTGTCATCACTAATTGACATGATGAGTCGGGTGTGTCCTGACCTCCGTGGCAGAGGCTCTGCTGAACCCCTGAGACCGACTCACCAAACCCCTAGGGTTCGATCGAACCCAGGTTAGGAACCACTGCACTAGACCAATATCGACAGGCGAACAATAACATCACAGATTTCCTTTAAAACTGGAAATATCAAAGAAAAGCCTGATGATGTCAAGAATGTCAAAAGGTTTGTGGCATGATGTCCTATGAGCGCGGGCACACACACACACACACACACACACACACACACACACACACACACACACACACACACACACAGATAGAGAGACAGAACCATGCACAAACTCACTGACACACATAAGGAGAAACACAAGTAACACAACAAGACAGGGAGACACACTTAGAGACACACACATACAGAGACACCGAGAGAAACACACACAAGGAGACACACACACACACACACACACACACACACACACACACACACTGATAGAGAGAGAGAGAGAGAGAGAGAGAGCGAGAGAGAGAGAGAGAGAGAGACAGAACCATGCACAAACTCACCGACACACACAAGGAGAAACACAGAGATACAACAAGACAGGGAGACACACATAGAGACACACACACAAACACACCGAGACACAAACATATAGAGACAGAGATAGACACACAGAGACAAAGAGAGACAGGGAGAGACACAGAAACACACACACAGGGAGACACACACAGGGAGACACACACACACACACACACACACACACACACACACACTCACATACACACACACACCAAGAGAGACAGGGAGAGACACGTGAGCTGCACATACACAGGGAAAAACACACAGACACACAAAGAAAGAGAGAGACAAGGGACAGACACAGTGACATACACACAGGGAGACACATACAATACAGAGACACACAAAGACACACATGGAAAGACACACACAATATACAAAGACATAAAGGGAGACAATTATCCAATAATCATGCACACACACACAAACACACACACACACACAGAGAGAGAGAGAGAGAGAGAGAGAGAGAGAGAGAGAGAGAGAGAGAGAGAGAGAGAGAGAGACACACAGACTCTGGAAGTCTGCACTCACTGGTACAGGCTGATACAGAATTCCTGGCATGGCCATTTTGGTGTTCTTTTCGACCTCCTTCATATTTTTAGTTGAGATAAGCATGAGCAAAATTTCGAACCCTGAGTAACCTCAGTACATCGCGCGCGCACACACACACACACACACACACACACACACACACGCACACACACACACACACACACACACACCCAGTTAAATAGACTGTAACCTTACCTTCTCATTGGAAATGAAGGTGCTGTCATTCACTATGTCGGGTAAAGGCATTCCCTCTCCCACTGTGGAGATGTTACAGCCATGTTTCAGGCTGTTCTCTAACTCTTCCTTCTCTCTGATCAAAACCTGCGACTCATCCATGGTGGAGGTAGAATGCGAATAAACCTCCCCTTGAACACTCCAGAGACGGTTTGCTTCTTGTAAACGAACTAGTTTCCTTGAACTTTGATTTCTGGCAAGAGCCTGTTGTGCAGCCTGCGTTGGGAATTACACCAGGAAGTGTGCGACGAATGAATGTGTGACGCTGCAACAAAGCAATGCAGTGACAACAAAAGGCCCTGGCATTCATCTCTTTTATCCTCCCCATGGCCGTTCTGATCACCAGAATAAAACTGATAAGGAGACCGCGTGACTTTGAGACATATGTGCTGACATATTATGTAAAACTCGGCCTTGACAGAAGACGATCATGTGGAGATTAGATGTGAGGAGAGGAGCGATCCATCCCTTTCGTTTTTTTAAACCATGTCTTCTTTTTGTAAGATCATGACGTCACCATACTGAGCATGTTGTTGGTGGCGTAGCGGTTAGCATGTCTGCCTCACAGTCTGAAGGTCCTAGGTTCGATTCCCGCCCGGATTCCATGGAGCATTGGCATGTTCTCCCTGTGCTTCTGTGGGGTTCCTCGAGGGTATGCTGGTTTCCTCCAACAGTTATTGGCTGTTCTAAATTGTCCTTATGTGTGAATGATTGCTTGTGTTGACACTCTGGCGAGCTGCTCAGGGTGTACTCTGTCTTCCCCCAGTGTTGTTATATATGTTAATAATATACGTCTCAACTTTTCTGTGCACCCAATGGGATAAAGGTAAAGGTAAAGGCAAGGTAAAGTCCTTTGGGCTTTTTACACCTCAGACTAGTGGCTCATCGGGCCGGTGCTTATCCCCGGTTTCCGTAGCATGAAGCGACCTCAACTCCTCCTGGATGGGACGCAAGTCCATTGCAGGTTACCGTCCCAGTATATTTTTACTGGTACCCATTTATACTGCCAGGTGAACAGAGGCACACTTGTGATTGAGACCTTGCCCTGGAGTCTCAGCACAGTGGCGGTCTAACGGGGATTTGAACACACAACCTCCCGATCATGAGCGCAGCACCCTAACCACTACGCCACCGGTCCCACACACTTATTTTCTAAGTCGGTTAACCTTAATTATGTTTGCAGGGGAGGCTAGTGCCCATCTCAGCCTACTTTGGGTGAAGGTGGAGTACACCCTGAACACACAACCACTCACACTCACACCTAGGGCTGATTTGGAACCGTCAGTTCGCCTACCGTGAATGCTTTTGGACTGTGGGACTAAACCCGAGTACTAGGAGCAAAACCCACACAAGCACAGGGGTAAACAAAACTAGAAACTGACCACGGAATTGAACCCGGGACCTTGTTGCTGTGAAGAGAGCCGTGTTTACCAGTGCGCCACTGCACGACCCCTCCCTTATAGGAAAAATGAGTAACTGAAGGTTGTTTTCACTGTCTGCGCCCCACATAGTTCAGTAATGTTCTTGTACTCAGGAAGGAAGCAGGAAGAAGACGAGCATCGCTGCGGACAGTAAACACACAAAGCACTGCCTTCATTCCCCTGCACGACAAGTACAGACCTCGACATCATCTATATATACCATGATGCACTTCTACTCAACGCACTGGTGCAATTCGATATAGAAAACGTAGACGGTTATATTTGGGTTTCGTGGTCTATGTGTTTTGTCTTTTGTAACTTTGAAGTGCTAAAAATAGTCCAGTAGTTGCACCGGTAGGCTGTGACACTCCTTATCTATTATAGGCTACATTTTTTAAAAGCAGAAACAAGAACTGGGAGCGACAAGAATGTGTCCTCGGGGCAAAAACCCGACTCAGGCAGGAGCATTGTGTCATTCCATTCGTCTAGTAAAGTGCGATCAGATTTGAGTCAGCGTGCTTATTCGGTTCCACAGGGCGATTATCACTTTAAACCCGAAGACATGACTCACTCCGACTTAACAAGCAGAAATCCTGATGCTCACAGAGCTGACTCTTCCTCTAAACAACACTTTTATCTAAATGCATCACATCTGATTCCATTATAAAATGCAAACCTGCGTTCTAAAGATGATAAACAGAGCCGCGTTTTGCATTGCAAGCTATAAAAAGAGGAGGAGAGCTCACCGCGTCGAGCCGTTCCTGGAGCTGCTGAGTGATCTCGTTGTGCTGCTTTTCACTCCGACTGTTCTCTCTCTCTGCCTCGCTCGCTCGCTGGGTCAGACGCTCGACCTGGGCAGTCAGTGCCCGGACATCCCGCTCCAGGTCTCCGACCTGACTCTCCCACTCAGCCTGGCATCCCTGGAACTTTAGCCTCTGATTGTACCTGTCCTGTTCTAGCTCCTGTGGAAGAGGGTAGACAGACAAGGTCAGAGTTAGTCATGAAAACACACCGAAGCGTTCTAATAAAATCTGACTTACGCAAAATCAGTCTTGTCCGAAAATAAAAGCAAATTTTATTCAATGAATAAATTCAAATTGGAATTCGCATATTTTCTGAAAAATTCAGTAAATGATCTGTATTTGCGGTCAAGGTGAAAAATTTTGCACTTACGTAAAATTTGGTGATATCTCAATTAATTTATTTTTACAGCCACTAATACAATAATTGAAGCTATTCAAAAATATGGCAGTATTTATTCGCTGCACTATTTACCACCTCTATCTCTTACGTGTGAGATGATATTAAGTCTTACGTAATAACCTATAATTACAGCAATGCTCACACATGTGGTGAGAACGTAAAGTCATCGTTTTGCTTGCAAATTTTTCGCTAAGTCGAAGTTAAAATTTCGTTAAAAATTTGGCCACAAATTTTTCGTTTTATGTTTGCAAGGAAAAGCGCTTCCATGCATTGCGGGTTTTTCAAAAATATTCAGCGAAAAATAAAAAAATAAGTAAATTAAGAAAAATAATGAAAAAGTTAAGGAAAATGCCACAAAATAAGCCCAATTATGTGAAAAAAACCCCCAAAGAAATAAAAACAAAAAACAACCCAAAACCCCCCAACAAAACTACTTGCATTTTTATGTGAGGTGCGCATCTGTATGTGTATGTATTTATATTTTATTTACATCGTATGCATTATTTTCGAATGTTTAGTTGTTATTATAAGCATTTATAGGGTTCAATATGTATTTTTTGATATTATATACACATGTACATGCACGTATACGTCAGTCAGGGGGGGTCGATCCTACTTTGTGGAAATCAGAGGTCGTGGGGGGTCTCGGTCCCCATTAACCACAGAAAGTGAAGGATCCCTGTATACGTCAGTCAGGGGGTCGATCGTACTTCGCGGAAATTCAACGTTCACGGAGGGTCTCGAGCCCCATTAACCACAAAAAGTGAGGGTTCACTGTACTCGTACATCACTCGCAAAATTGTTGTGGGACCTTCTCACGGCTTTCGCACGATTTACATATTTAAGCCATAAAATATTAGTTTACATGTATTTTCTGTACCCGCTTAATCCTAATTTGGGTCACGGGGAGGTTGGTGCCCATCCCAGCCAACTTCGGGCAAGGGCAGAGTACACCCTGGACAGCTCGCCAGGCCATCGCAGGGCGGAAACACGCCGACGGCTTTGCAGCCTACTCTTTACGAAAGTCAGCAATGGTTCTTTTACATGCCTCACACCATAGACAGTGAGAGACATGGCCGACCTTTGATAACCCAGTTAGCTCCACTGGGGACGACAGTGACAACCTTGTGCAGAGTGGGACTCGATCCCCCAACCTTTGGATCAGCGATCCAGCACCCTATACCACTAGACCACCACTGCCCCTCGTTTACATGTATTTCCTTCACAAATATCTTGATGCTTATTTTAAAAATTTCAACAACAACAAAAAACTCCAAAACAATTCACATCAGTTGATTTTGTATCGCACCTCTATTGTGATCTGAGTGTCTGACAAAGGCCACACTGTGACGACAAACCGACAATGTCAATTCATCTCCAAAAACAACTTGGGCCTGGGTTGGGTTCCTGGTATGCAGTGGTAATCACCTACTGAAGGAAGGTGGTTAAAGGAAGGACTACTTGTTTTCTGGCAGGAATGTCATGCGGGATGAAGACTTAATGATGCACGTCGGGAATGAAGGTTGGCATGTCTGCTGTCAAATCACAGAAGAGCTACTGGAGTGCAAACTGTTAATGCTGGCTGAGATACAAAAGGCGGAGAGAAAACCCACACAGTCAGCACAGGAGCCATCAGGCAGCAGCACCACCTCTTAATCTTTACACCCAAGTCTATCAAGCATTCCTGCAATTCTTGGTTTTATTTACATGTACAATTTCAACATGCACATAAAAAAAAAAAAACCTCATGTATCTATATAAAAAGCCCATATGTGATCCAGACTATAGCGAAAGATAAACACAGACGTACGGAAAGGTAGCGGAATGCTATATTTACCAACAACAGCTAACAGTAGAAATGAGAAATGTTCTTTTTCAGAGTATAGTTTACTCTTCCTGGTTGCTAAACAACCGGACCTCAGCTGCTCCTATTGCTCATCACCCAACTGAACCTAAGGGAATTTTTCCCCGAGCCGAGGACCTGTGTAAACAGAGCGGTGAAAACATCACCACTGTAATGAGCGGTGCATACAGTGTAAACGTTTCAGGGAAATTCCACCCTTCTCAGAAATAAGTAAATATATTCATCATCCTGTTAATCTCAAAATTTCGCAATCATCTCCAGAGCTCACCAGCTGTTGCCCGGACGCACATGTGTTCCACGCTATGTGGGGGTCAAAGGTTAAATCATGATATCGAGTTCTCAATGTTATTTTACTATCGACATAAACAGAGTAGATTTGCATGGTGAGCAAGATGTTCTTCAGACTGGGACGTCTGACGTTCAAACGATTACGACAGTTATATCAGATGAAAGATTAAACGCAGACCTGGAACCTGGTAACCGATTAAAATTTTACAGCGTGATTTATGAGGTGGTTTAGTGGATAGCATGCCAGCCTCACAGCAAGAAGCTTCTGGGTTCAAGTCCCGGACGCTTCTGTGTGGAGTTTGTATGTTTTCACTGTGCTTTGGTGGGTTTCCTCCAGGTAGTCTGGTTTCCTCCTACAGTCCAAAAGAACGCGCTTTAGGCTAAAGGGGTCACTTTTTTAAATAACGAGATGAAACATGTACCTCTCACTTTCGTAAATAAAGGGGTGAAACATTTACCTCCCACTTTTTTAATTAAACGGGTGAGACATTTACCTCCCACTTTTTTAATTAAAGGGATGAAACATTTACCTTTCACTTTTTTAAATAAAGGTGTGAATCATTTACCTCACACTTTTTTAAATAAAGGGGTGAAACATTGACGTCTCACTTTTTAAAATAAAGGGATGAAATATTTACCTCACACTTTTCTAAATCTTCTTCTTTTCCTTTCGACTATTCACTTTAGGGGTCGCCACAGCAAATCATCTGCTTCCATCTCACCCTGTCCTCTCCATCTTCTTCTCTTACGCCAACAACCTTCATGTCTTCCTTCACCACATCCATAAATCTCTTCTTTGGTCTTCCTCGAGGCCTTCTGCCTGGTAGTTCCAACCTCAGCATCCTACTACCAATATATTCACTATCCCTCCTCTGTACATGTCCAAACCATCTCAATCTAACCTCTCTGACTTTGTCTCCAAAACATCTGACATGAGCTGTCCCACTGATGTACTCATTCCTGATCCTATCCATCCTCGTTACTCCCAGAGAGAACCTCAACATTTTCATCTCCGCTACCTCCAGCTCTGCCTCCTGTCTTTTCCTCAGCGCCACTGTTTCTAAACCATACAACATCGTTGGCCTCATCACTGTCTTGTACACTTTTCCTTTCATTCTTGCTGATACTCTCCTATCGCACATCACACCGGACACTTTTCTCCAACCATTCCAACCTGCCTGCACATGCTTCTTCACCTCTTTTCCACACTCTCCATTGCTCTGGATTGTTGAGCCTAAGCACTTAAAATCCTCCACCTTCCTTATCTCTGCTCCCTGTAACATCACCATTCCTCTTGGGTGCTTCTCATTCACACACATGTATTCTGACTTACTGAGGCTAACCTTCATCCCTCTCCTTTCCAGGGCATACCTCCACCTCACTAGATTTTCCTCCACTTGTTCTCTGCTCTCACGACAGATCATAATGTCATCTGCAAACATCATAGTCCATGGAGATTCTTGCCTAACCTCATCTGTCAGCCTGTCCATCACCATAGCAAACAAGAAGGGGCTCAGAGCTGATCCTTGATGCAGTCTCAACTTCACCTTGAATTCTTCGGTCACGCCAACAGCACACCACACCACTGTCTTACATCTCTCATACATGTCCTGCCCCACTCTCACATACTTCTCTGCCACTCCAGACTTCCTCATGCAATACCACAGTTCCTCTCTCGGCACCCTGTCGTATGCTTTCTCCAGATCCATAAAGGCACAATTCAGCTCCCTCTGACCTTCTCTGTACTTCTCTATTAACATCCTCCTCACACTTTTCTAAATAAAGGGGTGAAACATTTACCTCACACTTCTCTAAATAAAGATGTGAAATATTTACCCCACATTTTTAAATAAAGGGGTGAAACATTTACCTCAGACTTTATTCAATAAAGGGTGAAACATTTACCTCACACTTTTCTAAATAAAGGGGTAAAACATTTACCCCACATTTTAAAATAAAGGGGTGAAACATTTACCTCACACTTTTTAAATAAATTAAATAAAGGGGTGAAATATTTACCCCACATTTTTAAATAAAAGTGTGAAACATTTACCTCACTGTTTTTTAAATAAAGGGGTGAAACATTGACCTCACACTTCTCTAAATAAAGGGGTGAAATATTTACCCCACATTTTAAAATAAAGGGGTGAAACATTTACCTCACACTTTTTAAATAAAGGGGTGAAACATTTACCTCACACTTTTTTTAAATAAATGGGTGAAACATTTACCTCACACTTTTCTAAATAAAGGGGTGAAACATTTACCCCGCATTTTAAAATAAAGCGGTGAAACATTTACCTCACACTTTTTTCAATAAAGAGTGAAACATTTACCTCACACTTTTTAGATAAAGGGGTGAAATATTTACCCCACAAATTTTATATAAAAGGGTGAAACATTTACCTCACTGTTTTTTTAAATAAAGGGGTGAGACATTTGCACCCTGGATTTTTTAAATAAAGGGGTGAAACATTGACCTCACACTTTTCTAAATAAAGGGGTGAAACATTTACCCCACATTTTAAAATAAAGGGGTGAAACATTTACCTCACACTTTTTTCAATAAAGGGTGAAACATTGACCTCACACTTTTCTAAATAAAGGGGTGAAACATTTACCCCACATTTTAAAATAAAGGGGTGAAACATTTACCTCACACTTTTTAAATAAAGGGGTGAAACATTTACCTCACACTTTTTCAATAAAGGGTGAAACATTTACCTCACACTTTTTTAAATAAAGGGGTGAAACATTTACCTCACACTTTTCTAAATAAAGGGGTGAAACATTTACCCCACATTTTAAAATAAAGCGGTGAAACATTTACCTCACACTTTTTTCAATAAAGGGTGAAACAGTTACCTCACACTTGTTTAAATAAAGTGGTGACACATTTACCTCACACTTTCTTCAATAAAGGGTGAAACATTTACCTCACACTTTTTTTAAATAAATGGGTGAAACATTTACCTCACACTTTTTTTAAATAAAGGGGTGAAACATTTACCCCACATTTTAAAATAAAGGGGTGAAACATTTACCCACATTTTAAAATAAAGGGGTGAAACATTTACCTCACACTTTTTAAATAAAGGGGTGAAACATTTACCTCACACTTTTTTAAATAAAGGGGTGAAACATTTACCTCACACTTTTCTAAATAAAGGGGTGAAACATTTACCCCACATTTTAAAATAAAGCGGTGAAACATTTACCTCACACTTTTTTCAATAAAGGGTGAAACATTTACCTCACACTTTTTAAATAAAGGGGTGAAACATTTACCCCACATTTTAAAATAAAGCGGTGAAACATTTACCTCACACTTTTTTCAATAAAGGGGTGAAATATTTACCCCACATTTTTAAATAAAAGGGTGAAACATTTACCTCACACTTTTTAAATAAAGGGGTGAAATATTTACCCCACATTTTTAAATAAAAGAGTGAAACATTTACCTCACACTTTTTAAACAAAGGGGTGAAATATTTACCCCACATTTTTAAATAAAAGGGTGAAACATTTACCTCATACTTTTTAAATAAAGGGGTGAAATATTTACCCCACATTTTTAAATAAAAGAGTGAAACATTTACCTCACACTTTTTTTAAATAAAGGGGTGAAACATTTACCTCACACTTTTTAAATAAAGGGGTGAAATATTTACCCCACATTTTTAAATAAAAGGGTGAAACATTTACCTCACACTTTTTAAATAAAGGGGTGACACGTTTACCTCACACTTTTTAAATAAAGGGGTGAAATATTTACCCCACATTTTTAAATAAAAGGGTGAAACATTTACCTCACTGTTTTTTAAATAAAGGGGTGAGACATTTGCACCCTGGATTTTTTAAACAAAGGGGTGAAGCTTTTTTTTTTGTTTGTTTTTTTTTTAATGTGGTGAAACATGTTGCACGAGGTTGCAGGTGCAGACTTCACACACTTCGCCACTGATCCCCATCATAGGACGCAAACCAATAAAAGGAACCGGTAAAAGGAACCTACAGCACCCCGAGCCCGACACCGAGCCCGACATTCATTCCCTCCGTCTGGAAGTTGTGATCTTCTCCTGGGACGTCAGTGTGACTGATGGGACTCTCGCCAGGCGCCGTGACCGCGCGCTTCACTGCCGCTCGGTATTACGCGCGCGGTTATTCTCGCGTTCCTTACCTCGATCTTGTCCGTGTACTCCTCCTTAAGTTTGTTGTTCTCCTCCTTGAGCTGTCGGTTCTCGGTAAGAAGCGCGTTCCCGAGCTGAGCTGCGAGCACGAGCTCCTCTTCCTTCCGGCGCAGCGCGGCGCGCACGTCTCCTCCGTCTCCATATGGGTAGAAATCGTCCTCCAGGTCCATTCCGCGCGCCCGGAAACAGAGCTCCTCCAACCGGCTCATACTGCACCCACACACCGTGGGCTCTCTCTGTTACCCCCGGGGATGAATGGAGCAGAGAGATGGAAGGATGGAAGGAATTATTCACCTCCAACGGTAAGGGGGGGGGCGGGGGGAGGGGGGCAGAAAGGGGGCAGGACCTGTCACTTACAGGTGGTGGTGTGTGTTACACTCAAACGAACCCAGTGCCAGAATCAATCAGATGACTTCAAGGTTGCCAGATTGTTATCAATAATCTTCCAAAGTCTTCATCAGTTCCATACTCATTCATTCATACAAACACAGTGGTACCTCACCTTACGAAATCAATCCGTTCCAGAAGTGGTTTCATAACCTGATTTTTTCTTAAGTTGAGCAGCATTTTACATGTAAAAGGCCTAATTCGTTCCAAGGCCCCCAATACTACCCCCTAAACCCTTTAAAAATTATAAAAGTATACCTTTTATGGCCTACTTCTGCTTCAATATCGTTCGGATGGTAGACGGATTTCGGCCATATTCCTTTGTGATATCACTCAACCAACCGCATGCCATGAGCCCGCTTCTTCTTTTCACTTGCACCGGGAATCACTTTCTTGGGGCCCATGATGGATGACGAAAAATAAAGTTGCAATGAGCACACTCGAAAAACTCACGATACAACAGTAATTCTGTCCTTAACGCATGTTAGAACTCTGTGACAAACAATGGGTTGAAAGCACACAAAAAGCATCATGGGTATTATGGAGATACAGCTCCCTCCTAGCCAATGGGAGGCCAGCGGGGCGGGGTGTTGGGAGATAGCCAATGGGAGCGCAACTCGCGCAGTGTTTGATTTTTTGACATGGTGCATTTCGTAACATGAATTTTTTTTTGTATCCAGAGAGGGAGATGTTTAGCTAAATGCGTTTCGTAACTTGATTTTTCGTTTGTTGGGTCTTTCATAAGGTGAGCTACCACTGTATAATTGATTTTTAAAGTAGTCATTATTTATTATATTTATTTAAAATTTCAAAAAAACAAAGGGAAACAGTTCGGTTTATTTTCCCACAGCTCATGTAATAATGTTTACGTCACAATTTACAACCAAGAAGTGAGGTAGCTATCACTGGTTATTCTATCCTAGGTTGGTAAATATCAGTAAACACGCACTCTGATTGGTTAATCTACTCCTGGGGTATCAGTCTGCTCACATCCTGTGACCGAATGCATTCATTTGTTCATTCATTCATTGAGGCTGGTTCCCATCTCAGCCATCTCTGGGAAAGGGCAGAGTACACCATGGACAGCCTACCAGGCCATCGCAGGGAAAAAACAAGCTGACGGCTATGTAGCTGTTCGTGATGAAAGTCAGCAGTGGTTCTTTTACACGACGCTCTCATTACAGACAGTTTGCTGCACTGGGGGGAGCCAGCAGTGACAACTCAGTGATAGTGATGCTTGAGGATTAGTAATCCAGCACCCTTCCACCAGACCACCAGACCACCACACCGCCCATGACCGAATGCAGTCAAGATGCATTCTAAGCCAAAAGCTAATGGGGACCTTTAAAAAAAACTGCAATAATTCGAAGTATTGACAGATATAAATGTATATTTTAAGGAATTTGAATTTTCACCAAACATGAATTTATTCGACAGCTGCATAAACCGTCCTCTTGCTAACCAGCTAGCTCTGTGCTATCTGGCTCTCCTGTAAAGTATTTAATGGTAAGAGTTTATATATTTTTCATTTTATACAATATAAAAATCCAATTTCTTACAATTCAGCAGATATAAAACAATTATTGTGCTTTGTCCCATCAGATATGAATAACTACAGTTGCCACCCCGCCCATTTGCAGTTCACCGGTCGCGGCCCCACATACTCGCGGATTAGCAGCAGCCCTGGAAGTTACTGGCATGTGACTCAAATTTAGCCAATGGCTGAGAGCTTTTGTTTCTCCCTCCTGCTGATTGGTTGCAGATGATATATACACCCCTTTTTTTCTCCTTTGCGCACAAGTCATCAACGCGATTGCTTGAATTATGAATTCACGGTTTTTTTTCTTCGTTTGTTTTTAATGATTATTTAAGTGCTATGATGTCACTCAAACGAGTACATTTTCTCTAGCTTCTGGTAAGGCGCCTAAGTGCTTTATTAATTAATAAATATTATCACAGTACAAAAAGAAAAAGTTTTCACTTAATCATTAATGCATTATTAATGCATTATTACTGTATTAATGAGTAAGACTGTCTATAGAATGTATTTAAGAAGCACATTTTAGTGCATATAAGATCATACATAGGGTTTTAAAACCGCATCAATAATTTTCAGATTTCTGAGATCCGCGTGTGGGGGAGGAACGCAATCCCCGCGAATAACGGGGGAGTTACTGTACTACTAATGAATAGCTAACACTACTATGAAAAACCTACTTGACAAACACCTCACCAAGACAGGAGCCAAATAATTTGCTGTACAGGGAACGAGACAACACCCCCCCCCCCTCCACGACTGCCGATTTCTGCGAAATAGGATCGACCCCCCGACTGACATATATGTACATGTATGAGAGAGAGCAATAAATACATATTCAAAGCTATACATGCTTATAATAAAAATTAAACATTCAAAAACAATGCATAAGATGTAAATAAAATATAAATACGTACACAGCCGTGCACCTCACATAAAAATGTAAATAATTTTGTTGGGGGTTTTTGGGTTGTTTATTTTATTTATTTATTTTTTTTTTGCATAATTGGCCTTTGTTTTGCGAAATTGTCCCCCTTTTTTCCTTAATTTCCTTATTATTTTATTTTTCATTGAATTTAAAAAAAAACCCCACCATGCACTGAAGCTCACTGTAATTATATTTATGTCAAAAGAAGGGGTTTCAAGTCTTCCAATTAAACTGCAATTGACTTATCTGTAGTAAGCCCATTTTACCAAATAAAAAGAATCTGGCAACCCCAGACTTCTTCCAGACCTTCAGAAACTAATTTTCTCTACAAGCCCATGTGTATCCACATGAGTAATATTCTGTAAGAAGGGATGAAAACAGTGAACCCTAATGAAACTCAGCTGATAATACTAACTCATTTCACACTGAAATAGTTCACACAACGTGAGTGAGTGTTATGTAATAAAGTTCCACAGACCATAAGCTTGTCGGTTTTCTTAATCCAATGCCAAATTTAGTTATGGGTGGCATGGTGGCTCAGTGCTCATCCCATCCATCTCACCATAAGAAGGTTCTGGACTCAGGCTTTTCTATATGCAGTTTACAGGTTCTCCCCAGTTTCCTGTCGTTTCCTCCTGATACTCCGGTTTCCTCCCACAAGCCGAAGACATGCACATTAGTCTATTTGGCCATTCCAAATTGTGTGAATGATTGTACATGTGTTGGCCCTGCGGTAGTCTGGTGAGCCTATCCAATGGTTACCCATTGG
>CM045743.1:36943939-36973939 GCA_024760905.1 Plotosus lineatus | reverse complement strand
CATAAATGCTTGTTATGATTTATTACCTCCACCAAGGACATTATGCTTCATCTTTGGCTTGTGTGTGTGTGTGTGTGTGTGTGTGTGTGTGTGTGTGTGTGTTAGTCCTACATAAGCAAAAAATAAAAATAAAAAATTACAGGAGGTCCAGATTTTGGAGATGATCCAGATCAAATTCTGGACCCAGGACATTTTTCAAGGATTATTTAACATTGTGAGACAGGACAATTTTTAACATTTTGGTTCATATATTTGACTCCTGAGAGAAGGGTTGTGACCCCCAAGTGCTCTTGTCAGCTGTAATAATTGTTTGGTTGTTTCGTGTGTGAGAATTTAAAAAAATTATACATAGATTTGAATTTAATTCTTTTCCAGAGTTTGGTAAGGGACAAATAACATTCCATTAAATTTGAGGTGATCCATTTATGGGATAATGTTGAAAAGATTTGTCAAGATCCTGAAAGATACCTATTCTTGATGGAAAATAAAACAACAACAAAAACCCCCACCCACTCGGGGGAGAGATTTCATTATAATTGTGCAAAGTTACAATTATACAATCCACTTGTGCCTTGTGCTCTGATGGCCCTTCTAGTTGTCTTGCCAAGATAACTGGCAAGTGTGGAACGCTCTCACTACACTAATACCCCACATGAGATCATTCCAACTTTGAAAATAAGAGCCTATAGTTAAATTCCAGAAATCAGAATATCTGGGGGGAGGGGGGAACCATATAATACTAAAATGACCATCAAATACAACATTAAATAATAAAAAAAACCTAAAGTATGACATGGCTGATGTTTTAGCACCACCTACTGGTTGATATACTGCATTGCACGACCATCTATTGTTTTTTTTTTTTTTTTTTTTTTTTTTTTGTTGACGTTCCAGAATGTTAAGTTGTCAAGGCACCTTGACCTGAAGTAGATGGACTGATAAAGAAAATATGGTGTCAGCACACAAGCCGCTACACCAAATGGCTGAATCATCACTTCTATTATTTATGACATCATAATTATACTTGAACCATAAGACTGGGCATCCGACGTAAAACCTTCTGCCAAAATCAAACGTGCGAATCAGATGATTCGCTGTGGCGACTCCCGAGTAAAAAGGGAAAAGCCGAAAGGAAGACAGACAGAAGGGGCCAAACTTCAGAAACTTAGTACACAAATGGAAAGTAAAGCTCAGGACTGAGTCTAAACCTTTGGTACATCTCATATGCTCAATGACTGCTTTTCTTTGAATGAAGAAATAAAGTTTCTACAGCACAAGTCTCATTAAAGTACCTTCAAATGTGTTAATTTCTGAGGCGTAAAACGAATTAACCATGGATAATAACTGAGGTAAATTTCAGTCAATGTATGTGTCCAGTGTGGTCAAGTGTGAAGATACTAACCACAGCAGTGAACTGGTGGAATTCAGGCTTGAGATCAGATCCCCTGAGATGAATATAGGCTCCCTTGTTACCCATCTGGTCACTAGAGCCAGAAAAAAGATAGAAAGGATGCTTAACAGCATGTAAACATCTCACCTACACAAATCCTCACTTGGCAGCCATGCAGACAACAAGACCCATGTCAGCAAAGGGTCTCAATATATATACTGCACAGAGATCAGGGATTTTTGATAGGGGCAACATTTTGAATATTTGACGGCTGGATCACAGTATAGTGATACCTCAGCATATGAATTTAATCCGTTCCGAGGGTGAGCTCGTAAACTGAAAAGTTTGTTCGATGAAACGATTATTCCCATAAGAAATAACAGAAAACCAATTAATCTGTTCCAACCCCTCCCAAACTCATATAACCTGCCACAAACGTATATTTCACTTGATAAACAATAAGTCAACTAACACTCCCAATCATCGACTGTGGGCAGGTACAAGGTGGCGCGTAACACAGGAGGAGGAGAATTTTGTGCGTGTGCATGCTACGAATGCCAGTGAGGAAAGGCTCATGGTGAGCTCCCACATGGCCAGTGCTTCTCAAATAGTGGGGGCCCTTGGTTCGCAGTGTGATGATGGGGGTGGGGGGTTGTTAATGACCCTGGGGAACCTTTTTACTACCCTACCACCTTTTTATTGCCATACTGTACTAGAATGAAGTGGAATTGCACATCCACTACAGTAGTTGGCAGTAGCACTCATTGCTGCACTATGGTGCAGGGAAAAAGCACTGAGCAAACCATGTGAAATGCAATAAACACTATTTATAGTCATGTGTGGGGCATGTGAAATGTTTTTTTCCCCCCTTCCTAGAGGGATCGTCACAGAAAATAATTGTGAAGCACTGCACAAGGCGTTCTGGGAGCATAGAGGAAACACAAAAATTTGCGTGCGACGTGACAACTTTGCAACCGTCTTGGCGATGCGTGCAGACTGTTTGAGACGACTCCGCGTCAGAGCCTCATTTTGGTTCCTCCCGAAGTCCAAAAGCATGTATACCAGGTCAGCAATCTAGCCTAACCAATCCATGGATATGAATGGAGGTGTAAAAAACTGTCTATCTTTAGGTGTCAGCCCCGAGATAGGCTGGCAGTGAATAGGTGATATTTTTATATTAATAAAGGAGTACTGTACCAGTAATTTGGTGCAGAGAACACCGTGATGCACTTCCCTGAGTGAGTGACCTCATAGCCCTCAGCCTTCACCTCATGACTACGCACGATGTACTGCAGCTTGTTCTGTTCCAGGAAACGTTCGGTGACGTCGGGCCCAAACTGACAGCTCACGCCACGCTTACTGATCGACCGTCCATTCTGAAACATGCGCAGTAACATTTTTTAGTGTAACCGGTCAGTCTATAAATGAAGTAACACCATAAATACACCCCATTTGAAAATATTACTCCAATATCTACCATTGAGTCCAAACTTCACATGACATAAACATGCCTACTCAACATAGTCTGACAATATCACAACACAAGTAAAATAAATAAACAAATTTCCTGAATACCATCAGTTGTTCATGATGGATCTTTATCCACCCAAACAGCAAACAAGAGAAATAACTTGATAAACACACGACAATCATTAAAATTTTAACTTAGTAATTCGCTTTGAAGGCGGAGAGACTGACCTGTGGCTGAGGATCTGACCATAGGAGATCGCACATAGGACCTGGACAGTTGATGAACATAATAAATGAGGTGGGGGTTGGAAGGTGGGCACAAATGAACACACACACACAAAACAAGCCAACATAAAATATATACTTTTCCACTGAACTCAGAGAATCTGCACTATTTGTGTTTTCGTACCCGAGTCGGGAGGCTGTCTGTTTCTGTCAATCTTTCTAAGATCATCTAGTGTGACACCATCTTCGCTAAACAGTCCCCCATGCATCACCTAAAACACAGGATTCACTTCAGCACAACAATACACACACCAGGACACACCCCGACGCTAATGCACTACATTATAAAAGGCCCAGGTGGATACCAAAATAATGATGCGTTCTTGAGTTAACATACGGAACACAAATTCGAGATGGCAGAGCTGCGGTGGCCATACTGGTATTGCACGATGGCGAAAACTGATAAGCTTGTGTGGCTACCCTGTCCCAATACACACACCAAAAATTATTACAATTAATAATAGCTTTTTTGAGTTGGTGAACATAATGCAAATTTAAGATGGCAGCTGGGTCGCACCATGACGAAAATCATGATCATCAACCGCACAAGAGTGTTGAGCGGTTACCTAGTCCCAGCATCCACACCAAAAATTGTGATGGAGTTTTTGAGCTAGTGTCTGTCTTGTCTTCCTTTCGGCTTTTTCCCTTTTACTCGGGAGTCGCCACAGCGAATCATCTGATTCGCACGTTTGATTTGGCAGAGGTTTTTACGTCGGATGCCCTTCCTGTCACAACCCTTTTTAGCAAGGGACAGAAACACGCTGACGACTTTGCAGAGTTTTTGAGCTAGTGTGCGGAATAAAAACTCAAGATAGCGCCTGCGGCGGCCATATTGGATATCGGACCTGAACAGTAATCGACAGGCTTTTGTAATTAAACAACCCCAGCATCCACACCAGAAATAGTGGTGATCAGTGATGGTGTCTTTGAGTGAGTGCGCAGATTACAACTGTGGACAGACGGAGACAGACGGACATTGCCCATGAGAACAGTATCCTTTGGGCTGAGGAATAAAACGGAAAATATAATTATATTTATTATGTTTATTATAAACCCGACATTTTAATGTCGGTCATATTTTTGTCACTTGTTAAGCATTGCTTTGTTCAGTTCAGGACACAGGAAGAAGCAGCTGTGCTGCAGGACGCAAAATATAACAAATAAAATGCTGTGTTCAGGTCACGAATGCTGGAATTTTGCAGACACGCACATTGTTACTGCGATTACTCACCAGCACTTTGCTGTTGATGCACTGGGCAAGTGGAAGCCACTGAAAGACTTCGCTGAACAGCTGGAACATCTGCGCCGTGTACTTGGCCTTGACCTCACCTTCGAACCCATACATCTGATTCATATTATCTGTTTCATGGTTACCTACGGATGAGCTGGAGGTTACTCTCTTACTCTGTACAAGTGTGTGTGTGTGTGTGTGTGTGTGTGTGTGTGTGTGTGTGGTAATGTAAAAGCTGAAGGTATGACACACCTCTCAGCAGGTGGAAGTGATCTGGATAAAGCAGCTTGAAACCGAAGAGCGTGAGAATGACCTCCAATGAGAAGGAGCCACGGTCCACAAAGTCACCGTTGAACAGCTGCAGTGTGGTTAAGACTCATACGGTACGTGCATCAGGGTGTAAACAAGAAACTTTAATCCTCGCTTTCAAAAGTACGACTGCATGGTGTACTGATTATTAAACACAGATTATTCTAGAAAAGTACTGACAAACATTCTGAATATGAATTTAATTGGTACAATCATAGAACATGTTATTAAACTGTTAAGCTTCCTTGGTTTAACCCAATACCACCTTCAGCAGGACACACCTGCCCTCAGGTGATTATTGATTTTTAAGACCCACAGCCTTCCGAAAAAATGCTTTCAGAGCTTATTCTATTGCAGTTTTCAGTTCCTGGTGTGGGGAGAAACGCCATTTTTCAAACGGTTGTAAACAAAAGGAGTTTCATGAACGTCACCAACTTTGGCAATACGATTGGATAATGTCTTAATCTATCTCTGATGGATTTTAAAAGAAGGTCTGTGATTGGTTATTGAGAAATCAGGTTGAGAAAAGTTACATCATTATTTTCGTAATATTACACTGAGGGCTGTAGCGCTTATCATTTTGGCTGGCGCCGTACTGCGCCGTGGGCTGTGCAGAGACACAATGACGGTGGCTCTCTTGTGCGCTGAACGCGGTATTAGGGGTAAACAGCAAGCATGAAAATAGTCATGAAAGTGGCAGTGGTGGCTTAGTGGTCAAGGTAATGGGTTACTATCACCACCATCACCACCGTTGGGCCCTTGAACAAGGCCCTTAACCCTCACAGTTGCTCAGTTGTATTAAAAACCCCAAAACAAAAACATAATTGTAAGTCACTCTGGATAAGAGTCTGCAAACGCTGTAAATGTAAAATGAACATATATTGTATGTACGCATGAATTCAAACTATCCGATTACGAGCAAATGCTTACCCAGCAACAAGCAAACAGTTCTTACCGACTGTCAAAGGGATCCCAGTGACTGTCAGATGTCTCCTAGCAACCACCAATCACGGAATGCCTTTTCCTATTGGCTCGCCACCTCTTGGCTTGTGTAGCGTTGCACTAATAGAAAAACACTTTGGTTTGATGTAAACAAAGTAAGATTAAGGGCAGTGGTGGCCTGGTGGTAAAAGGTGCTGGATCACTGATCCTAAGGTTGGGGGTTCAAGCCCTCCCCCCCAAAGCCCCCCAGTGCAGCTAACTGGGTTATCAAAAGCTGGCTACGTCTCTCACTGTCTATGGTGGGAGGTTCATGTCAAAGAACCATTGCTGACTTTCGATGATAACCATCAGCGTGTTTCTGCCTTGTGATGGCCGGTGAGCTGTCCAGGAGGGATTCTACCCTTGCTAAGAGAGAGCGGATACATGCAAGGGCCAGTGATGCCAGGAGCGTGTCAACACACCAGTAACTAGTAACCAAGTAAAAATTTTTTTTTTTTAAACTCACTGTCAGGACTCAATTGTCTAGAAACATGTGTTTCACACTTACAGAGAACTGTACTGCGCAACAATGCTGTAGATCTTCCTCTTAAGACGTTCAATCTACAGTCTGGAATCTGCTTTGAAGTGATTACATCATTACTCACGAAACAATCGCGGGGTGTTGCGTCATCTATTCATTATCATGCGAGAGAACACTAGGTTTGCACCACATCGCATTACTCACCTAAGAATCAGCAAGCATGGAATTGGACCGACCTCTAAATATTTGCATCCATGTCAAATACTAATGATAAGAATAATTATACAGGGATCCCTCGCTATTTCGCGCTTTAATTCATGCGACTTCAGTGAATCGCGTTTTTTTTTTTTATAATATTCATTGAAAAAAAATAAGGAAATTAAGGAAGAATAGGAGGAACAGTTAAAGAAAATGGCATAAAACAATGCCAATTATGCAAAAAAAAAAAAAAAAAAAAAAAAAAAAAAACCCTAAACAAACACAAAACAAAAAACAACCCAAAACCCCCCAACAAAACAACTTACATTTTTAACATTTTTATGTGAGCTGCGCGTCTGTATGTGGGTGTATTTATATTTTATTTACATCTTATGCATTATTTTTGAATGTTTAATTGTTATAAGCATTTATAGCGTTGAACATGCATTTATTGATATTATATATACACATATACATGAACGTATACATCAGTCGGGGGGGGGCTGATTGTACTTCGCAGAATTTGGCGGTCACGGGGGGATCTTGGTCCCAATTAACTGTGGAAAGCGAGGGATCCCTGTAAAAACATAACCGCTCAATAGCGTTGTAAACATGTTCCCATAGTTCGAGCTTGTGTCCACCGATGGCAATGAACCTTTCTTAGTAGATTAGCATCTGGATTAAATCCTTTGAAAAACACAGGGGAAAGGATACATATGGATTGGCTGGAGATGGTAAACCGTTCAGTTTGAAAATATTTAAAAGGTCGTAGTACTGGCCATGTGTGTCTCCACAAATAGTTATTTTCTCTGTCTGGAGCATTTAGAAAGTGATCAGTTGCAATACAGTATTAACAAAAAAAAGAAAACAATTTTGACTAAAATCAAAGAAATAATCCAAACATGCTTTAGAAATGACGGACTCACCTCCTTTAACGTAATTTCAATGAGACTTGGTAATTTGGATAAAACATCTTTTACTTGCACCAGCATCTGAAAAGATGTTCAAACGTCACACTCTGGGATACGGTACACGTGTAAATTGTAAATGACATCATACGGTACGGTACCGTGTGGAAGTTTGAGCCCGGGTGTTTTATCCGGTCTTTATTGCGTGCTGTGCAAATGTCTGCTGCTGTTATATAATCTATTCGGCTTTTTACACACCACAGCTGGAGATCGCCCCCCGTTTCTGACACTTCCTGGATGGGACTCGAATTCATCACAGCTTACCTTTTCGGTAATGTTTACTGGTACACATTTACACTGCTGGGTGGGTGGCACACTGGTGATTAAAACCTTGCCCCAGGGATCTTCGCATGGTGGAGATCAAACCCATGGAGGATTCAAACCCATGACCTCTTGGTTATAAGCCCAGCACCCTCTCCACTAGATCACTGTCGCAGTACACGGTGCTTGGGTGTACGTGGGTGACGGCTCATTTTTGTCCCCTAATTTTAGTCGGATCCGATTACCAACCCATCAAGTGGTACCTCCCCATCACATGCGCATGCCCCCTCCGTGATGTGCATTGCTGCCGGCGCCGGTGCCACCACCCACATCTTTTGCAAACTGCTGCGCATACCCAACAAACTTAAAATAAAAACATATACACACATCACAATCCACCCTTTATGGCTCAGATGGACTTTTTATATGGCGCTAGTCACTTTTAATTTCAGAAAGGTCCTCAAGCACCAGTCGTATGGGACGAGCACAAAACAGCAGATGCCACCAGTCTGCTCACATGACCTCACATGACCTTTGACCTAAATGATTGGCCCTGATAATAGCAGAATTCTGACAGAGGCAGTAAACGGTGTAAACTTGAGCTCATGGACACTCGTGATTGGCTGGTGGTCGCTCTGAGTGACAGGGGGTGTTAGTGGACGCCATTCCTCAATTCTGTGACGGCTTGGTCAATTAGCTCCCAGTTGTGGACGGCTGCAGCTTCAACGTGGATATGGAACTGTGATGCCCGGGTCGATAGCCGTGCACTATGCGACGGAGCCTGTTAACTGAGTCCAATGCAAACAAGAACAGAACCGAAGTTGGGTTGTGAGGGTTACCTGGTAAGCGCACTTCCTGTGGAGTTTCTTCTGCTCCTTAAACCACTCCATCAGCTCTTTCATGAACTTCAATGTGACCGTCCCGTCCTCCAGTTTTGGGCCAACATACTCATCCTCGATCGCTGTGACGGAGACAATTCAGACACGTATCGACAGATTGTTCCTACAGACGACAACATTGGCGATTGTTTATGTGTTAAATAAATGACCATGTAGGACAGGTGACAACTCACTCATGTTCTCGATGTCTAATGAATCCACGACCGACCGCTTCAGTTCATCACTGGCGATGGCTCTCTCGAAGGCCTTCTGCTTTACAATCTTGTTGCATTCTTGATATTTTAACTTGGCATCCTTATCGTTGGGCCGGACCCTCACTACCTGTTTGCGTTAAAGCCGAGAAAAACCCAAGACACGTGGTGTGATCAGTCTGTGCAAAGATTCCCAATGTTTACATTTAGGGTTTGATCAGAATTACCTTCTTGTAAACACAAGTGTAACGAGAGCTGGTTGTAAGTCATTTAAATTTATCTTCATGGCATTCGGAAGACGCCTTTATCCAGAGCGACTTACATTTTTAACAGATCAGGATCAGGGGCCTTGCACATTAATCCAGCAGTGGCGGCTTGGTGGCAATAGGATTTGAACTCACGACTTTCTGAGGAGTAACCCAAAATTCCACCCCCCTGCACCAACACTACAACCGTTACTTCACATAATTATTAATCGCTGGTAAAGACTGAAATCAGCAGGGACCACCTGATATATCTGTATCTGACGGAAGACATCTGGATAAATTATCACTGGCGTTACGCAATAAAACAGAGATTTGGACTCATCTGGGATCATGTGATGTGAATCCACACACACACACACACACACACACAAAAAAAATACTTAAAGTAGTTGTGTTATCGATTCACAGCCTGCCCAGGGTACACCCCACCTCCTGCCTGCCATCACCTGGGACTGGCTCGGGCTAACCTGTGACTATGACGGACAGTGTGCGAGAGTTGGAGGTATCCAGCCCCACCTAGAGGTGAGGATCCAGATTTAAACCAAGTGAAATTTAATTCCTGATCCTTCCCCCATCACGGCCTGTAAGATTCTGGGCTACTCTCAAAACATGGAAGTGCAAGATGGCGGCCTCCATGACAGAAGACCCTCCCTTCATAGATATAAACAACTTATTCTAAAGTTTCTGATGACCCAAGTTCGTTTTTAATGATTATAGATTAATAAAGGGTGTGTCGCAGCATGGTGGTCTAGTGTTCCAATCTAATCGTGGTGGAGTATCTGCCTCACAGCAAGAAGGTCCTGGGTTCAAGTGCCGGGCTCAGTAAGGGCGTTTCTGTTTGAAGTTGGAACCCCCCCCCCCGTGTGGGTTTCATCCCGGGTTCTCCGGTTTCCCCCCACAGTCCAAAAACATGCACATTAGTCTAACTGTCTGATGTGAGTGGTTGTGTCTGTATATTGCCCTGTGATGGATGGTTTGTCAAGCTGTTCAGGGTGTACCCTGCCTTTATCCAGTGTCAGCTGAAATGGGAGCCAGCCTCATGATGACCCTAACCGGATCCTCCAAAATGAGACATACTGTACCTTGAAATGTACAGGAGCAGGTTGCAGATTATCTACAGCCAACAGTATATACCAATATCTGTCATGAGATTATTTCTGGACCACACGGATACCCCTGCATACCGTTTCGTAATCTTTAAGCGCGGCCTTGAATTTGCCCAGTGCCATGTTCGAAGTGGCACGCCGATAATAGCCCTTAATGTAGTTCTTATCATTCTCCAGGGCACGGGTCGCATCTGCAAGAGCGTAGCCATAGCACTCGGTGCGCAGGTACGCCAGGCTCCGGTTACTGTAGTAGATGGCATTGGATGGATTCAGCTCGATCGCTTCTGTGTAATACTTGATTGCATTCTCGTAGTCTTTTTCTGAAAAGGAGGAGAAAACAGCGATGACCTTTCTTTAATCTGTTGCTGGACGCCGAGTCAACAAACTGAAAATGTGCAATAAACAATCAGTGTAGGAAAAAAAAATGCAAACTACCGGAACCGGGGTAGTACCGGGGTAGGGTATTTTTATTTTTTTTAAACAGCTGCTTTACAGATCCTTTGTCAGCAGGTTTATACAGCCGGGCTAAAGCAGGGCGGCCCATCAGCCGACCCTGATTAGCATAAATGTTATTTCTAACTAGTTGTTTGGAATAAACAGACCCGACAGCAATAAATATCAGACAGCTTTCCAGATTACCAACTACACTATAATGACTACACTCCACAAGGGAAACCTGGCGCTGGATTTATCACATACAAGTGAGTCTACACACGTAACCAGCAAGCACACACATCACACTAAGAGCAGTGGGCGGTCATAATGGGGTGCCTGAAACTTGGCAGGGTGGGGTGTCTTGCGCAGGAGCATTTTAACCACAAAGGTGGAGGAAGAAGAAGTGCTGCCCACTCTCTCTCCCTCCACAACACATTTCCCTGCTGGTTTGGGAATCGAACCAAGAATCAGAAGATGCTTCTTTAGCCATTAGGCCACAGCTGTGCCTGTGCAAACTTTCTGTAGGCGCATGTGAGATTAATAAAGAAAAAGGCGAGGAAGATGTTGAACAAAACCAGTTTGAGGGGTTACAACTGGGCAATTTTCTGCAGGAATGAACAGCACTGGAGCTGACAGGATTGCGCAGAATTCCATGTCAGACTTCTGGATGACAGGGTGCAGCTGGACAAACTCTCCACTGAAGCGAATGCATGGTGATACTTTCTGGACAAGATTTGGGAAATTTTCTGTAGGCCTGGGTGGGATTGGTGAAACTTTCAGTTGGAGTTAAGAGACTTTGAGTCTATGCCAGGATTCCTTCAAGAGCAAATAGGAACACGATTAACATAGACACACATATCACTTCTTTGAAGTCCAACGTGCTCCCAGTGCAGCGAACTGGGTTATCAAATGCCGGACATGTCTCTCCCTGTCTATGGTGTGAGGCTCATGTAAAAGAACCATTGCTGACTTTCGACAACAGCAGCTGCATAGCCATCAGTGCATTTTCCTGGCTTTGATGGCCTGGCAAGCTGTTCAGGGTGTACTCTCCCCTCACCCGGAGTTGGCTGGGATGGGCGCCAGTCTCCCTAATTAGGATTAAGTGGTTCAGAAAATGAATGAATGTATATAAATGGAAATATCGAACATAATTGAGCTGTATTTTAACCTTTGACTCACCTGTAAAGACACTGAAGCTTTGCTTGTTTGGCATCACCGTTATATTATCTTGAAACGACACTTAAAGAGGGTGATCAAGATATTAACTCATTCATTCATTCTCCCAACCACTTAATCCTAAGTAGGATTGTGTGGGGGCTGGTGCCCATCTCTGGGCAAGGGCAGAGTACATCCTGGACAGCTCGCCAGACCATCGCAGGGCAGAAACTCTTGACGAAAGTCAGCAATGGTTCTTTTATATGAACCTCTCACCAGGGACAGTGAGAGACATGGCTGGCCTTTGATAACCAAGTGAACTGCATTCGGGGGAGACAGTGACAACCATTGACAGTGAGGCTTGAACCCACAAACTTGGGATCAAAATCAGGTGGCAAAAGTTGCTGGATCACTGATCCTAAGGTTGGGGGTTCAAGCACCACTATCTACGGGTTGTCACTGGGTTATCAAATACTGGCCATGTCTCTCACTGTCTATGCTGTGAGGCTGTAAAAGAACCACTGCCTCCTCACGACCCTAATTAGGATTAAGCGGTTACAGAATATGAATGGATGATAAATGAAGTACTACATGACTTGGCAAATGTCAATTTGGTTGGCAAAAGGGATATTTGGTGCTTGTATCAGGGATCAGCTGATACTGAGAGCTGTAATGTACTTTCTGACCTTCAGAAAAAGCAAAGCCTTTCCTGACAACAGGAGATAAATAATACCTTGGGTGCAAATTTCCCTCTGGGATTAATAAAGTATCCATCTAACAGGCCCAGAATGTCAAAAGCAAGGTCAGGTCTGTTTATGCACCGCACCAGCCACACTAGAGGATGTAGTACATGCTTCTAAAGCCAGAACAGTCAAAAAACTACATTTCCCATGGACATGAAATGGGAAAACCAGTTTGTTAAATAAAGCTATTTTCACTCATCTATAAAACATTTCCTAAATTTATCACAGTCATTATAATTACAGGCAGTAAAAGGATTTATATTTCTGGCTGAGGTGTGTGTTTTTGAGGATAATCTCTGAGGATTGTGAAGCACTATGTAAACAGCCAAAGTTCCAGTTTCTAGAAGGTTCTGTTAATATTAATTAAAACGATATTGGTACATTACTCGATAATAATGAATGAATGACAGCCATTCTTCACTCGAACTGATTTTAACTACTAACACTGCTAAAATATGACTAAACGGATCAGGTGCATTGTAATAATGAGGTTATTAAATAATAATAAATGAAATAACGTTCAGCGTAGATACATAGGTAACCCCACGCGACTCACCATGACGTCACGCTAGTTAGCACGCTAGCTAATAACACCGCCGCGTCACAGACTTATTCACTCAGCACATGTCAGACCTACTTTAGAATACGTTTCGTAGAAAGGAAATGTTAATGTTACGGGTAATTTCACCGTACTGTGAGTTTATAATAAATTTAAGCTGCACACCGGCTTCGTGACTACAGAATTCTCTAGCAAGGCTAACTACTCCGCCTAACACATGGGTCAAGCATTTTAAGAACACGAACAGTTTCCGACCCTCAAAAATACCAAACAATTACAAAAATGTCAAACGATTATTCCTCGTCACTGCCATTTGGTTTAACGTTACCTTTAAAATAATTATTAGCCTTCTCCTTGAGTTTCTCAGCCTCCGAACTCCGCTCCTCCTCCGCCATTTTCTTACTGCCGTATTCCGTTACCGTTGGCCGTCAAACGTTCAAAGATTGTCGTAAAAACTGAAATTTGCGACAGATTGTTTCCTTCTATGAGCAGCTTGACAACCTTCAATCTAAAACCCTCGGTAAAGCAAAAAAAAAAAAAAAAAAAGTTACGAAAAAAATTAACCCCTTGATATAAGTTGATGATATGACAAGCATTTTTCCGGATATTTTTTGATGACGTCACGTTATGACAGTTTACTCTTTATTCCTATGATGACTGCCCCCTTCCAACGTTGATGTGATATGAAGTGTAGATAAGATTTCTACTTGGAAGCCTAGTATCGCCACAGGGGTCCCACGGGCGGACATAATGAGTCAATCAAGAGAAAACAAAAAAAAATATATCTATGCAAGGAAAAGTCGTAAAACAACCAAACTTTGACAAAGTTGTCTTTGAGTCTTTGAGGTGGATAATTATAATAATTTATATATGTACAAACACACACACACACACACACACACACACACATATATATATATATATATATATATATATATATATACACATATATATATATATACATACATATATATATATATATATATACATACAGTATATTACTACTATAAAATATGAATAATGAGTAATTATTATTATTATTATTGCGTGGCACAGTGGCATAGTGCATCCACCTCACAGTAAGCAGATCCTGGGTTCGAGACAAAGGCAATTTCTGTGGAGTTTGTATGTTTTCTATGTGCTTGTGTGGGTTTCCTTGCACACATCGGCTCACTGGCTGTTCCAAATTGCCCCAATTTATGTGTGTGTGTGTGTGTGTGTGTGTGTGTGTGTGTGTGTGTGTGCGTGCGTGTATGTGTGTTGGTCCTATGACTGTCTAATGTGGTGTACAGAGTGTACCTCGCCTTCGCCTGGTGTCAGCTCGGATATCCCTAATAGGTTCAGCAAATGAGTGAGTGAGAATGTTCAGTGGTAAAATTGTTTTATTCATTTTCTGAGCTGCTTAATCCTCATTAGGGTTGCAAGGAGGCTGGCGCACATCTCAGCCGACTCTGGGTGAGGGCGGGATACACCCTGGATCACTGGGCCATCACAGGCCCAACACACACACACACACACAACCATTCACACCTCGGGGTGATTTGGAACAGTCAATTTGCCTACTGTACATGTTTTTGGACCGTGGGAGGAGTACCTGGAAGAAACCCACTCAAGCACGGGGAGAACATGCAAACTCTGCTGTGAGGCGGATGTGCTAACCACTACGCCACCATGCTGTCTATGATATATATAGCAAGTTTGAAGTTTTTTATTCATTTTTAAAAAAAAATCTCACAAGTATATACTAGTATAGACTATGGAACTGTTAAAATATGTTTTCTATTTTTTTTTCAACAGTGTAATTTATTTCTTATTAATTATATTTTTCTTTCTTCATTCTTTATTATTCAGCTTGGGCACAGAATTGAGCAAAAAGCTAATTATCCTTAGCTAGATGATTACGTATACAGCACTCGCCTGTAAAATTAACTTCTTATTCTTGTAATTTTCCTTTGGATCTGAAGGGGGCGCTGCATCTCTATTGGAGGCAAGTGATGTTTTTATGGGCCATAAGCATCACTCACGTTCTCATTTGCCAAGCTGCTTTATCCTAGTGAGGTCACAAGGAGACTGGAGCTTATCTCAACCGATTCTGACACAACCACTCACACTCACATCTTGGGGAAATTTTTGACACCGGTTAGTTTTTGAACTGTGAGAGGAAACCAAAGTACCCAAAGGAAACCCACGCAAGCACGAGAACATGCAAACCTCACACAAAAATGCATTCGCCAAAATATGGACTTTGAACCCAGGGTAATTCTTCCTGCTGCGAAGCCGACGTTCTGCCCACTATATTCTAATATATAACAAAACGAAAACAATAATTCAACTGAACTATTATTTTATGCCATGTAAGAAATTTGACCGGTAGCGTACACTATAGGCTTATTTATGTGTATTTTCATTATGAGTTATACAAATCTTTCTTATTTACATATAATTATAAACATATGGTTATACGACTCAGTGACAGTCACTCTCCATGTTGCAAATAAATAACGAAGTAAAGAAGAGCCGCATGGTTACATTGGGGTTAGCAGGTCTACCTCATTGCAAGAAGGCCTGGGTTCGATCCTTGGGGTCGGACATTTCTATGTGGACTTTCCATGTTTTTTCGCCATGCTTGTATGGGTTTCCTCTGGGTACTTCAGTTTCCTCCCACCATCCAAAGACATGTACAGAAGGCTAAGTTGCCGTCCCAAATTGCCCCTAGGCGAGCGTGAATGGTTGTGTGTTGTTCTGCAATGGCCTGTTGAGCTGTTTCGAGTGGACCTCGTTTTTGCCCAGAGTCGGCTGAGATAGGCACCAGCCTCCCCGTGACCCTAATAAGGATTTAGGGACTTAGAAAATAAATGAATGAATAAATAATTAAATAAAGTTGGGTCCAGTGGAAGCTGTTGAGATGGTCTTGTTGCGCTTGTCAACAGCAACATCCAGCCGAAACATTAAAACCTCACTAACAACCTCAAGGCTATTCTCTCAATAGATTAGTGTGTATCACATCTACAAAGACTAATGAGTTAGACTTGGGTATAAAATGCTTCATTCTTGATTCATGGGGTGTGACTAATTAAACATTCCTCCGTTTGATCCCTTCTGTTCACCCAAGCAGAGAAGGTGAGACGCAGCTTTTCTCCAGAAGATCGGCATGAATCATCCGAGTATTAATGTGAGACAGTCATACAAACAAAAAGCAAATGTACATGTATGCTGGTGGTGGTGGTGGTGGTGGGAGGTCCTGTCATTTTGACTCACCAGGGGTATCCCTTGTTGGAGTGATTCAGCGAGCCTCATCAAATGGCTTGAGAATCACAGACATTTTTTATGGTGCAGGTGAACTTTGGGTCACTGCTGTCTGAGTAATACGTTTCTCTCCACAGTGTTTTTTCGTC
Organism: Plotosus lineatus; assembly: GCA_024760905.1. NCBI lineage: Eukaryota > Metazoa > Chordata > Actinopteri > Siluriformes > Plotosidae > Plotosus > Plotosus lineatus. The sequence continues at coordinate 36,957,616 of CM045743.1, read as the reverse complement.
ATGCAGGGTAAAGCAAAGTGGGCCCATGGTGCAGGTGAGAAACAGGAAAGGAGAACTGAGTGGAAAAAAATCTCTCACAGGAAACTATAGTGCCAACATATAAGGCAAAGTGGAGAAGACGGAGTGAGGCACATACAGTCATCGTTAAAAGTGATGGGATGAAAAGAGCAGAAAAGACAAATTATTGTTATTCATTTTGAGTGAAATGCCAAGGATAGTGGATAGAACATCTGCTTCACTACAAGAAGGTCATGGGTTCAAGTCCTGGATGACATTCAGGATCTGGGAATTTTGAAAGGATTCTTTAACATTGTGAGATTGGACTTTTTTTTTTAGGCATTTTGGTTTATTTGGTGGACTTCTGACTTCGGGTGTTCTTTCTTACTATTATTATTATTATTATTATTATTATTATTATTATTATTATTATTACTATTATTATTATTATTATTATTATTATTATTATTATTATTATTATTATCATGTTATACAGGCATGTAAAATTTTTCTTTTGCAAAAATAAAAAATAAATAAAAAAACAAAAATCCATAATATTTACAAAACAACAACAGCAGCACTTAATACCACTTCATACCACTAATAATAATTTAAACTACTGCTTTCCCAAAAGATAAATTCCGGTCTGGTACTAATCATGTCATACAGCTCAAGAATCATCATTTCAAACCTTTATTCTTTTTATTTTTCACTGCATCTGAAAAAAAGAACCATTTCGAGCAAAGGGGTAAAACTCAAGGCTCATAGGCCAAATCTGACCCACCAATTCATTGTATGTGGCCCAGTACAGCTTTTAAAGAATATAATTATCATGCATTCTGCATCTACTAATTCATCATCCATCCACTAGGTGGCAGATATCATATCATTTCATTGTTCATTTTCTGTAACCGCTTAATCCTAATTAGGGTCACCTGAAGGCTGGTGCCCATCCCAGCTGACTCTGGGCGAGGGCAGAATACACCCTGGACAGCTCAGCAGGCCATCACAGGGCAGAAACACACTGACGGCTATGCAGCTGCTCTTGTCGAAAGTCAGCAATGGTTCTTTTACATGAACCTCACACCATAGACAGTGAGAGACACGGCCGGCCTTTGATAACCCATTGAGCTGCACTGGGGGGGCAGTGACAACCTTATGGAGAGGGGCTTGAACCTCCAACCTCCGAACCAAAAATTGTGTGTGATTAGAAAATGATAATTATTATTGTGTATTACAGATATTGCATGGAAAGGCATATTTCATTTCAGATGTTCAGTGATCATTCGGCCTTTGGTGACCTAGAAATTTTGTGATGTGGACTTTGGTGAAATTGAGCTTGACACCCATGGTTTGAGGATACACATTTAAAATATGTAAGGTTACGTAGGTAAAGTCTGTTGGGTTTTTACACCTGAGCCTCATGGCTCAACCAGGCCGGTGCTTATCCCCAGTTTCCATAGTGTGAAGCGACCAGGAGTTCAACTCCTCCTGGATGGGACGCTAGTCCATCGCAGGTTACCTTCCCAGTATATTGTTACTGGTACCCATTTATACTGCTGGGTGAACAGAGGCACACTTGTGGTTGAGACCTTGCCCAGGGGTCTGAGCACAGTGAGGGTCTCAGTGGGATTCGAACTCACAACCTCCCAATCATGAGCGCAGCACCCTAACCACTACGCCACCGGCCCCACTATTATTATATTTAAAATATTTGGAGAATGAAAAATGAATAAAAAGAGAACAATTGTATGAGATATGAAACAGACATTTAGCTCATTTTATAGAGAAGATAAACTTATTATTGTTTATTTTTACATTTTTCTTTCTCAACTGGTACATACTGTACATATGCCATAAACATGTGACATCACATGGTTGACTAAAAGAGGATGTTAATGCTCAAGACATACAGTATTTTCATGAGAAGCATCATTAAACAGCCAGTTTTAAAATTAATTTACTGTTTACTTACCTGACCTACAGGTGATAATATTGTATATAACCCCGTTAACCCCTTAATCTCCTCTAACCTGCTGCTTCATCCCTCAGTCTCATAACCGCACATATTCCAATTAGGTTCGAGCCATTCATTCAAATTCAGAACACTCAGGGATACTCTTCCTGTAGTGAACTGTTCACTCACTCACTCTTGTTTACCAAACCACTTGATCATTCTAAGGCCGTGGGGAGGCTAGAAGCTCAGGCGAGACCAGACAAAGGCACTGAACAGATTGCCAGACCAGACCATTGCAGAGCCTACACATGCACACGATACACACCCACACTCATACCTAGGGGCAACCTGGAAACTCCAGTCAGCCTAATGTGCATGTCTTTGAACTGTGGGTGGAAACCTGAGTCCCCAGAGGAAACCCATGAAGACTCTACATAAAAACACTCGAGCCCAGGACCTTTTTGCTGCGAAGTGGACGTGCAGATCAAAACACGACGTGTCACCATGAGGAAATTCATTACTCATTCATTCATTTTCTGAACCACTTAATTAATCCCTAATTAGGATCACAGGGAGACTAGCACCCATCTGAGCCGACTTTGGGCGAGGGTGGGGTACATCCTGGACAACTCGCCAGGTCATCTCAGGGCCAACGCTCACCCAAAAAGGTGATTTAGAACAGACAGTGAGCCTTCTGTGCATGTTTTCGGACTGTGGGAGGAAACCGGAGTACCCTGCGGAAACCCACGCATGCACTGTGAGAACATGCAAACTCTACACAGAAACATCCAGGCTGAGAAACGAGCCCAGGACCTTCTGAAATTCATTACTTTTTAAATTAAATTTTAACATGAAGTCTATTCTGTGTGTGTCCGGCTCCCTGATGGGAAAAACTGTCCATGAGTGCTGTTTGTATATGCTGCTATTTGCAGTCCATAACCATCTTCAAAGCTTCAGAGTGTATCCTTAGGCTGTACATATGGCCATCCTTAGTGTGAGCGCAGTGATGAATCAGTCGTTCAAATTCCACCACCAGATATTTAATTTCCTTTCTTGTTCCCTGTAAGCAGAGTCGAAGGAATCAAATCTAGAAATTATTGTAGCCTCTTGTTTAGTCAACCACGATTCATTCATTCATTTTCTGAACCGCTTAATCCGAATTAAGGTCACGGGGAGGCTGGCACTCATCTCAGCCGACTCCGGACGAAAGCAGAGTACATCCTGGAAAGCTTGCCAGGCCATCGCAGGTAAGAAACATGCTGACGGCTATGCAGCAACTCTTGACGAAAGTCATCAATGGTTCTTTTACACGAACTTCCCACCATAGACAGTAAGAGACATGGTCGGTGGCCTTTGATAACCCAGTGACCTGCACTGGGGGTCCAAGAATATGTTTACATACATTTACCATGCAGCGTAATTCATCATCCATCAACTAGGGGGCAGCTAGACATTCATGATTCGAGAAAGATGGTTTCTATTCATTACTCATGTCCTCATCTATGTTCTATAATATGTGACCAAAAAAGTCTGTCTTGTTTGAAGGTTTCCCAAGATGGCTGGACTTTGACCTTTTAAAGTCACTCAAGGTGAAGTCTGGATTTTTACACCCATACCTATTGGCTAATTATGGGCAGTGGTGGTCTAGTGGTATAGGGCGCTGGATCGCTGATCCAAAGGTTGGGGGTTCAAGTCCCACTCTCCACAAGGTTGTCACTGTCCCCCCCCAGTGCGGCTAACTGGGTTATCAAAGGCGGGCCATGTCTGTCACTGTCTATGGTGAGAGGCATGTAAAAGAAGCATTGCTGACATTCGTAAAGAGTAGCCGCAAAGTCGTCAGCGTGTTTCTGTCCCTTGCTAAAAGGGTTGTGACAGGAAGGGCATCCGACGTAAAAAAAAAACTCTGCCAAATCAAACGTGCGAATCAAATGATTCGCTGTGGCAACTCCTGAGTAAAAGGGAAAAAGCCGAAAGGAAGACAGACAGACCTATTGGTTAATTAGGCCAGAGTTCATCCTAATTTCAGCGCCAGTGACAACCCGTCGACAGTGAGGCTTGAACCCCTGCCCAGTTATCAGTAATCCAGCACCTTACCACCAGGCCACTACTGCCCCCTTTTGAAATTATAAGCACTCAAAATCAAGTGACCTTGATTTTTACCTCTTGAGGTCATAAGTAATTGTCTCAATCGAAAGTCGGTCTATGGTTTTCTGCTGGTGTTCCATAGTAACATCATGTCTATTGGTACTCGTAGTCAATAAAAAAAAAAAACTTGCGAATAATAGGGCCACAGGGAGGTTGAACCTATTTGAGCCAAATCTGGGCGAAAGTTGAGTACACCCTGAACAGCTTGCCAATCCACAGCAAGACCCTCGCACATAAGCGGAACAGCCAATTGTGTAAAGTGCAAACTTTACACATGAGCTTTTTAGTGTGGAACAGTCGTGCTAACTACTACACCACCATGCAACCCCTCCTCCGCTGGTCTCTAATAAATAACAAACTGTGTGCTTAAAAAAAAATCTCACAGGAGGTCAGGTTGAAGCCACAAGAGATCTAATGTACACTTAAACAGAGTATAGTCTGTCTTAACAGAGAGTATCATCACAACATTGGTCCTGTTAACATATTATCATGTCTGTGTGTGTGTGTGTGTGTGTGTGTGTATAAGTGACATACTGTGGTTTATATTGCACCATGAAAGCTTGGGTGTGGTCTTTTGGCTTGCTTTCCTCCCTTCAGCCTCACTTTTTCATTATCAGCGCTCCCTTAAGTGTGGTGGAACATGAGCGATAAGGGCATGAAAGCAGTGAAACAGTGCAGCTTTCTTTTTATCATTTATAAGTAGATGACTACAGGGGGTCTGCTGGAAGACTGGTGGTGGGGTAGGGGGGTGGTGGGGTGGGGGGGTGGGTGGGTGCATTTTTTTGCATGTATGTAAGCTTTTGGATTTGGTCGTAACTAAAACATCAAAAAAAAACAACAAAACCCTGAAGTCATTTCTTAAGTAAATAGAAGTTCATTTGGATGGTCCCGCCCTTCCGGCACACACGCACGCACGCACGCACACACACACACCCACACACACACACACACACACACACACACACACACACACACACACACACACACAAAAAATTCTCAGTTAGTTTCCTTCTTGTTGTTTTTCTTGCGTTCCAATGCTAGAGGGCATCCTGTCATATTATTTCAATTCTTTCTTCCTGTAATGGTATTAGTGCATTTCATTCACTTGTGTGTGTGTGTGTGTGTGTGTGTGTGTGTGTGTGTGTGTGTGTGTGTGTGTGTGTGTGTGTGTGTGTGTATGTGTGTGTTAATTGATGATTCCAATAACTCATTTTGACTATTAACTCTCTCCAGAATTATCCAGGAAACATATACTGTATAAAAGTGCCGATTATGTGTCGATCAATGTTGAAAAAAGTTCACTCGGGTTGTTTCAGCTTCACTGCATGGATGGAAATTTGATACAGCGGAAAATACTACAGAATACCTACATACCTTAGTGAACACTGCCTCCTTTCCTCTCTTTCTCTCTCTCTCTCTCTCTCTCTCTCTCTCTCTCTCTCACACACACACTGCAGTCTCACAAGCTGCACACACACACACACACACACACACACACACACACACACACACACAGCGTTCAGAGAGAAAAAGAGAGATAAGACAAAGACAGAGTATGTTTATAATATATAAACGATCTATTTACATTTTTTTCTCAAGCTTGTTTTAGATGTCCTACACAGTTTTTTTAACCTCGTCACATGTTCTGAAATCCCCTAAAGACCCAAATTTCAAATATCCAGTGGGGGTGGTAATGTATTTAAACATTAGTACTATTTATAGGTCCGCTCATGGAAACAGGAGTACCCGGAGGAAACCCACACAAGCATGGAAAGGCCATGCAAACTCCATACAGAAAGCCCCAAGCTTTGGATTTGAACAGAGAACCTTCTTGCTGTGACATGGACACGCTGTAAAATGACACTACCGTGTACAAAAGATCCTCAGTACAGTACGAAAACTAAGTAACCAAGCAACAAAGTACTCAGCAACATGGTGCCAGAATTGCGACATACAAGAGCCCTACAGTGATTTAAAAAAAAAACCTAATTCTGCAATGTTCATGCAATGATAAGAACAGAATAATGAGGTGGTCACCAGCCCTGTTCCTGGGAATCTACCCTTCAAACCAAAATATATATTACACTTATTTTATCTGATCAAGTATGTCTTAAATCAATCAAAATTAGATCAGTCACGTGGGCATGATTGGGATTGAGCCTGAACTCTGAGAACACGGTTGGGAGCACCGTTGTAAATGTAAACATAGACAGTGATTTCTGGAAGTATTCCTGAGCCGATGCTGTGATTTCAGAAGGGAGCTGTGCCTGTTTTTAATGCAGTGCCACTATCATCGTACAGACAAATTAACAACTAGCCACATTAGCTGTAAAATGTTCCTCCAGGGGTGGTATGGTGGCATAGTGGTTAGCATATCTGCTGATTAGCATGTCATGGTTTCCTCCCATCGAGCAAAAACTTGCGCAGTAGGCTAATTGGCTGTTACAAATTGCCCCTAGGTGAAAGACTGAGTGTGAACAGTCGTACGTGTATTAACCTTGCTATGGCCTGGCAAGCTGTTCAGGGTGTAGACAGCCTTCGCACAGAGTCTACCTACCAATGACCTTGATTAGGACTAAGCGGTTTAAGAAAATGAATGAATGATGAAACTTTAACGTACAATATATACATTTTTAGGATTAGGCAGCTTGTCATCAAACCACTCATGTCCAAAGGAGACAGTCATTAGTGACTACAAGAACAAATAAAGGAGACAGAACCTGGGTCCAATGGTGAAATGGACAAAGCAATATCCATAAACGTTATTCTCAGATTTTCTGTCAAGAATCGACCTGTGTGAGGAAGTTGATGGTGATGGTAACATTAGAGCTGGAACTGCCTCCCTGAAATCAGCTCCATTGGGAGAACACACTTCAGCTTCTTCTTCAGTCCATCAGTCTGGTATACCCTCAGGAAAACACCAGACGAGTACTGAAGATGAGAGCATGTGGTGAGGTAGATCCCCAGATGCACGCCAACCTTAAGTGGAAGGTCAAAGAGAAAGTTAGTGAAATAATTAATGTATGCCAGGCCAAAGAAATCCCCCTGAACAGCAAGCTGGGTTATGAAAGGCCGGCCATGTGTCTCACTGTCTATGGTATGAGATTCATGTAAAAGAACCATTGCTAACTTTCGACAAGAGTAGCTGAATAGCCGTCAGCGTGTTTCTGCCCTGCGATGGCCTGGTGAACTGTCCAGGGTGTATTCTGCCCGCACCCAGAGTCGGCTGGGATGGGCGCCAGCTTCCCCGTGACCCTAATTAGGATTAAGCGGTTACAGAAAACTATGGTGAGGACATAGAAATTGTTGGCTGGCTCCAGTAGGGTAGACTGGCCTGGGTTGTGGAAAAGCTTCGCAGGTCTGGCGAAAAGAAAATAGCAAATAGAAGAAGATTAGTTTTGGCAGAGGTAGCGAGGGTGGCGGAAGAGAAGTACAAGGATCAAGGATATGTCTGGGTGAAAGGAGTGATGGACAGTATGACTACAGTCAACCTTACAATTAGTTGGTTTGACATTTTCCTGATTAAATTCACTTTATAATTTTCAGCAAAATTTTATTATGCAAGTTGGCACATCCAGTGGTTACGATTCCTGCCTTAGAACAAGAAGCTCCTGGGTTTGTGTCCCGGGCCTGGCAAAGGTATTTCTGTTTGGAGTCTGCATGTTGTCCCATGTGTGGGTTTCTACTGGGTACTCTGGTTTCCTCCCACAGTCCAAAGTGCACATGCTTGTTAGGCTAACTGGCTGTTCCAGGTTGCCCATGGATATGAGTGTGAATAGTTGTGTGTTGGTCTTTGGATGGTCTGCCAAGCTGTTTACGGTGCACCCTGGCTTTTTAAAATAATTATTATTATCATGATGATGTTGTTGTTGCCGTTGTTGTTGGGCGGCATGGTGGCATATTGGTTAGCATTTCCACCCCATAGAAAGAAGGTCCTGGGTTCGATTCCCAGCCTGGGTGTTTCTGTGTGGAGTCTGCATGTTCTTGCCGTGCTTGTGTGGTGGTTCCTCAGGGCACCGCAGTTCCCTCCCACAGTCCAAAAACATGCACAGTAGGCTAACTGGCATTTCCAAATCACCCCAGGTGCAAGTGTGAATGGTTGTGTGAATGTTTGCTCAGCGAAGGCCTGTCGAGCTGTCCAGGGTGTACCCTGCTCTTGCCCAGAATTGGCTGAGATGGGCTCCAGCTTCCCTGCAAGCCTAATTAAGCGGTTCAGAAACTGAATGAACGTTGATGTTGTTATTACTAGTCGGATTTGTTTATTTGTTTATTTCTGTTCCAAATGAGAGACAGTATCTCACATATTTCATGCCATTGGCCTGTTTTGATCATTTTTGTCTAAAAATGTAAATGTTTGTTTGTTTGACCACCAGCAGACCATGAGATGAATACTAACTGACTAAAAGTTAAGCCGTGGGTTAGTTAGTACTACTAAGTCTGTCTGAGGGAACTCTTTAACATCACTAGATATTCATGGCTTGTTAATCATTTTCTCAAGAACGACATCAACATCCTGCTTTACCTGTAAAAAAAAAAAAAAAAAAAAAAAAAAAAAAAATCCCCACGTTTCAAGTGATCCATGAATATATATAAACTGTCCAGTGGCTCATTTTCCTCCCACATGGACATAGTGGACAAGATGACCTAACAAGGGTTTGTGTATTATTAACAGCCCCCACCCCCCACGTGGACACATACGCTTGGGTACAGCCAGAGGTTGGAATCCTATTTAATCTATAATGAGGAAATGAGTGGTAGGAATTAACGAGTTTTATTGGGCAAAGCCGTCATAGCCTTCTCCAGATTAACTGGCACCACAGTTTCATTAAAAGGGATTAAGAACCTTTCTGGTTAAGTACATAATTGATAGAAATGAAATAAACGGAGTGGAAGAGAATGTCTGACACTTCTCAAAACCCAGCATGAATGCAGTATTTTGGGATTTGAGACGCTTTGCCCTCGGTGTTTATAATATGTAGACTCATTGTCTCGCTATGAAGACGATCGGGAATTTTTTTTATATTAACCCGCTGTGATTCTCACTCCCTCTGTTTTTGTCCATCTACCTCCTCTCCTTCTCAGTGCCTCCCCTGCCACCCCCCGAACTGCTTCAGTGGTTTATCAGCCTTCACTTTCTCCATCTCCCATATGTTTCCAATACCATCAGTTCTGAGTCGGAGGTTTCGCCATAGATGGTTTTCCGTTTCGCTTTTCCCGTCCTGAACTCCCTCGACTCCTAATTCACTCTCATTCACTCATTCTCAGGCTGCCACTTGGCTCTCTTGAAGTCAAGCCTTCTCATTTTGCTTTGAAGTGTGTTGGGCAGAAGAACAAGGGATGAGGTACACACCCCAAAACAGGAAATGAGAAATTCATGCTAATCAGCAAATGCCTGCGAGAATATACCGTACATCTGTCTGTTTAGCTATCTCAATCAGAAAGGAAAAGAGAAAGAGTTTGCATGCTCCCCATGTGTTTACATAGGGTTTTCTCAGGGTACACCAGTTTACTCCTACAATCCAAGGACTCCTAGATATTCGTTATTTTTTTTAACCTCTCCTGTCCAAATTGCTCCTAGCTTTGGATGTGAGTGTGAATGCTTGTACATGTATTGCTCTGTGATGGGTCTAGGTGTTCCCCACCTTCACTCTTGATCGGCTGACATAGGCTCCAGCCTCCCTGCAGCCCCAGTAGGATTAAACGGTTTAGAAAGTGAATGTGAGAGCGCATAGCTGCCTAAGTTTTCCTAATGTTGCACACTTATAACTTCTTTTTACTGCCACGAAAAAAGACCACGTCCGTCCACAGGACCAAAGGGAAACGCCCAACCACCTCTCAGTCACCTTTTCTAGTGTTTTATGATCATTCAGGTAAACACTGCACCGTCTATTTGCCTCTTATGCCTGGCACTGCTTTGGGCCAACTCTAGCATCCACCCCACACTGGCTCTGGTAATGTGTTGGCTCACCAGTTGCTAGCGGTTACTGAGTGTGGCCCATAAAAACAGCCACCGTCTCAGCCTCAGAAGTTTCCTACAGAGCGCAGAAGCAAAAACTAGCCTTTCATGCTAGTTTGGTTCTTCTTGACATGCAGCTACTTTACTCATACTACTTAACAGTAGCCACAATGTCTTGCGGTGGGTAATTTTGCGTGTTTTCTTTTACTGCAATTATTTGTTAATGGTTAATCGGCGTTGGCATGAGTACATATGGTTCAACTAACCCACAGCAAATATCCAACACAATAACTGAGTCAGTTAGTGAAGCATACAGACTTCAACAGGAGGGTGTAGGCATCCCATGAGGAAATGATCCACTAAAGGCTGTTTCTAAAGTGTTATTTGCAAAGTCTCAGGTCATGACATATACGAGACAGGAACATGTTTTTATTTTTTATTTTAGTGTTTTAACGAGACCTCCTACGTGAAATTTTGTGACACACGCACAATCAGCCTTCTGTGCCGAGTGACACAAAGGCTAATACATCGCCAGATAGAAATACTGACAATAAATCAATGACTCAAAATGGTTTTCTTACACATTTCCTCTTCCTGTTTCTCACCGTTATGAAACATCCTGTTGTCTCAGGTTAGCACCCGGGCTGGAAGCTATTTTTGTACAATCAGAAAAAACACAGAATGAGTCAGGGTGAACCTCGGATTTACAATAATACTGTTAAAAATTCAAATTATAAAAATAAAACTATATTTAAACCAAAAATTATTTATTCATGACTATTGTCAGCATTACATGAGCATCGTCATGCATTCACCTGGGGGAAATGAACATGATAGTAATTCCCCATTACTTTAAAGTGCAGATCAGATTACAGGGATCCCTCACTTTCCACAGTTAATGGGGACCGAGACCACCCCCCCAACGCGACCGCCAATTTCCGCGAAGTAGATTCAACCCCCTGAGTGACGTATAGGTACATGTAATAGTATATGTATATGTAATATCAAAAAATACATATTCAACACTATAAATGCTTATAATAACGATTAAACATTCAAAAATAATGTATAATATGTAAATAAAATATAAATACACACACATACAGACGCGCGCACACACAGATGCACACCTCACATAAAAATGCTTAAAAAAATTGGAGTGGATGGGCGCTTATTAAAATGTTACCAGCGGAGTGGAATGGTAAGTGTTTATTACCATAGAGGTGGAAAACTTGAATAATAGAACAATAAGAGTTTTACTGGTATTTGTGTTATTCATTTTGCGTTAGCAACCAAACTACTTACATGAAAGTTGAAAATAAACAGAAAACAGCATAATAAAAAAAGACCTTCTAATTTTCCTTCCCGGTGCTGTTCCTTTAAATATTTTCCCCCGATGTAAAATCGAGCCTATTGGAGCAGGGCACTTATTATATAGGATACGGTAGTTTTGTTGGGGGTTTTGGGCTGTTTTATTGTTTTTGTTTCTTTGGTTTTTTTTGCATAATTGACCTTGTTTTGCAGCAGTTTCCTTAACGTTTCCCCCTATACTTCCTTAATTTTCTTCTTCTTTTTTTTTTTTTCGATGAATATTTGACTATTTGAATGAATTTGAATATATGAATGAAAACCCGCAATGCAATTTGAAAAAGTCCACTCTCTCCTTCTCAGGTATACACTACCATTCAAAAGTTTGAGGGCCACCCCTCATCTGCTTTTTTCTGTTTAATTGATATTTATGGATAAAGAGTACTGTACTTCTACTGGCCATCCATACAGCATTATGTGCATATGTGATAATTTTGAGCAACATATACACTTATTTTAACATGCAGTTAGTTGCACTTTAGTAAATGAATGAGTAATTTTTTTTTTGGCCTGTTAACATGTCTACTTCGCAGCAATGAGGTCAAAGGTTTGAGTCTCAGGCTTGGGCGATGTTGTGTCTTCATGTTCTTTTCCTTTCAGCTGTTCCCTTCAGGGACCTCTGATCTTTCAAACAGGTACTGTAATTCCGCTTTAAATACAACATTCCTTCTCAAAAGCTATGCGGAGCTCGCATTGGGCAAAACACACCAGAGAAAGAAAGTTTTGTGTGTGTGTGTGTGTGTGTGTGTGTGTGTGTGTGTGTCTGTGTGTGTAAGAGAGAAAGAGAGACAGAGAGACATAGAGAGCGAGAGAGCGAGAGAGAGATAGAGAGAGATATAGAGAGACAGTGTTGTGTCTGTGTGTATGTGCGTTAATAAAAAAATGTTTAATATTGGTTTAATTAATAAATATGTTAATAAAATGTTTAAATTGTTTAATAAATAATAATTTTCTTTTACTTTTAACACATATTTCATACAAAATTGGTGTACGTTTATCATTTTTAAAGGGTTTATGGGGTAGTCTTGGGAGCCTTGGAACGAATCACGCGTTTTACATGTAAAATGCGCCTCTACTTACGAAAACTCCAGGTTAAGAAAAAGGCTCTGGAACAGATTCATTTCGTAAGTAGAGGGCCAACTGTATTCACTATCCCTCCTTTGTACATGTCCAAACCATCTCAATTCAGCCTCTCTGACTTTGTCTCCAAAACTGTAGCGTTTATATATTCTCAACTGTTACTACATGACTTTCTTCTGGGCACTCAAGTTTTCCTCCACAGGGCAAAGACATGCATCCGAGGCTAATTGGCTGTTTCGTGGGTGTGAATGGTTGTGTGTTGGCCCTGAAATGGTCTGGCAAGTTTCTCAGAGTGTACCATGTCTTCGCCCAGTATTGGCTGAGATAGTCTCTAACCTCCCTGTGACACTAGAAGGGCTAAGTGGCTTGGCCAGTAAAGGAAGTGAATGTTTTTTAGTTTTTGGTTGAACTGGAAACTGGAAAAATGGAGGTGTTTTAAAACCTTTGGCTGGTGGAACATAAACCATGTGATACACTGATGGGTATTTCCCACTTGCATCCAGTGCTCAGATTACAGCTAGAGGTGGTTAAGGCTCAGGGTTTGTAATGCTGAAGGCTGGGGTTTAAACCCGAGCACCATCATGGTGCCACTGTTAGGTTCCTGAGCAAGGCCCTTAACCTTCAGTTTCTCAGTTGTATAAAAAAGATGATAAAGGTGCCTGGTAAATGTAAGTTATATTTGTACAATGAGAAAGTGCAAAAGGTCAAATGAGTCAATAGAAGCCTCATATTAATAGTATGTGTTCTCATGAGGATACAGCACGATGAAACATATTTACATAAAAAATAGTTTATTCCTCCCCCAATATAATTTCCTCTTCCCTCGGTGGCCTGAGTTAGGAGGATCTGGATGTATTGCTCATTGTTCACTTAACAGGAACATCACAAAGTTCACAGAGATACTCGATCTTAACCTGGGGAATTTCAAATGATTATAGTTCTCATTTTGAAATACAGACTAGAATATCATGTTGATATTGACTCTTTACAAAAGGCTCAGCATGATCCGACTCCTCAGAAAGCAGAACCAATGATCATAAATGTCATGTGATTTCTTTCAATCAATATTGGAACTGTCTGCATTTGGCTCCAGATCCTCTGCAACCCTGACCAAGATAAAGCAGTCACGGGAATTGAGCTGTCACCGAGCAAAGGTTGGGGTACATACACCCTG
>CM045743.1:36928939-36938939 GCA_024760905.1 Plotosus lineatus | reverse complement strand
CCTGTTTTATTCCCACTTCCTGGTTCTTTTGACACATAGAGTATGTCATACATTGGTAAAAGATGATGTCTGGTCCTAATTGACCTGGGGTTCTGTCTGAATACCCATACTTGCGTACTGTTAGTGGTGGCTTATTGACCCGAAGCTCAGGGGTGCGATCCCCACTATCACTGAGTTGCTGTTGCTGCGCCCCTTGTGAAGCTAACTACTGTATGCTAACAAATGCCAGTCATGTCTCTCACTATCTGTGGTGAGAGGAATGCAAAACAACCTTTGCTGTAGGTTATTGAGATGCCATCAGCATGTTTATGCCCTGTGATGGCCTGGTGATTCTGCCCTTGTCCAGAGATGGCTGAGATGGGCACCAGCCTCCCTCCCTGTGACCCCGATTAGGATTCAGCGGTTCATAAAATGAACTCATCACTCATTTTCTTGAACTGCTTAATCCTACTAGGGTTTTAGGGAGGCTGGAGCCTGTCTCACCCGACACTTTGCGAAGGCGGTGTACGCTTTGACCAGCTCGCCAGACCATTGAACACAACCATTCAAATACACACTCATACCTTTTTGGAACAGCTTATTGGCCAAACATGGATGTCTTGGGGCTATGGGAGGAAACCCACGCAAGGACAGGAAGAACATGCAAACTCCACACAGGAACGCCCGAGCCACGCGCAGGACTCAAACCCAGAACCTTCTCGCTGTGAGTCAGACATGCTAACCATAGCCTGGTGAATAATAATAAAAACAGAACAGGCCTTTCAGTTATGTAACTGTAAATGAAAAAAGAAAAAACGAATAAAATAAATTCCTTTGAAAGCATGCCTGTGTTTGTGGGGAAAAAAGCTTTTTTTTTTTTTTTTTTTTTTTTTTTTTACGGATTTGTTTAAATTGCTTACGTGATACTCGCTTGCATGTATTGTACGCACACCCAAGAGTTATTTGTATAATGAGATGAAAGCACAGAAAGTCAGAGACAGCTTGGGAAAGAGAGGGAATGTTGAAGTCCGTGGGGAACTGAAAGAAACCCGCGAGAGGAAAAGACCAAGCAGAAGAGGAGGGGTGAAGAGAAAGCGAGAGAGAAAGCGGCACTAGGGGACCTTCAAACGGTAATGGGAGCTACGAGGCCGAGTTTCACTCCTCTCCCTTTAGCCATCAATTCTACCACAGGGCCAGTGACTGGCAGGCTGGAGAAATATAGATACCAGGAGGCTAATCGAAAACAGAGTACACCCGCAATCCAACTGTAATCCCCTGATAACGTCAAAGGATAACCACAATGTCCTGCAAGGGAATCCAGTTACTGTTGAACTGAATACTTATGAAATGTAGACCTCAGCTCAAAGGTATGAAGGTTTTCAGAATTACCCTTACATGAACACGTAGATACGAGAGCAAAACCTGATCCTAGATCAGACTGACTCTGGGAGCGCGTATGATGTCACATGCCCAGGTCATAGCACGGTCAGATCTGCCATTCAGATCACTTTGCAATCAAACTCATCATCATTTTCTGTAACCGCTTCATCCTAATTAGGATCGCGGGGAGGCTGGTGCCATCCCAGCCAACTCAGGGCGAGGTACACCCTGGACAGCTCGCCAGGCCATCACGGGGCAGAAACACGCTGACGGCTTTGCAGCTACTCTTGTCGAAAGTCAGCAATGGTTCTTTTACATGCCTCACACCATAGACAGTGAGAGACATGGCCGGCCTTTGACAACCCAGTTAGCTGCACTGGGGGGGGGGGGGGGGGGGGGGGTAGTGACAACCTTGTGGAGAGTGGGACTTGAACCCCCAACCTTTGGCTCAGCAATCCGGCACCTTATACCACTAGACCATCACTGCCCTTGCAATCAAACTATCAAATGAAATATAACATACTCAACGCAACGGATTCAAAATGGTGAAGTATAAGTTATTCACTAAATTGCTAATGGTTAGCATGTCTGTCTCGTGCCAAAGGGGTCCTAGGTTTGAATCCCGGGTTCAGGTGTTTTGATTCTGGTTTCCTCCCACAGTTTCGGAGATATGCACATTAGGCTAATTAGCTGCTCAAATTGCCCCTTGCTGTGAGTGTGAATGGTTGTGTGTTAGCCCTGGTATGATCGGATGAGCTGTCCTGGGTGTACTCTGCCTTTGCCCAGGATCCAGTGCTGTATACCTTCCTGTGACACTAGTAGACTTGAGCAGTTCAACAAAATGATGACATGAGTTTGGAATGGGATTTTCCAATGAAATTAATCACCCAGGATAGTTTGGCAGATTCCTGGTTTACATTTTGAGATCCCTGCCAGCTGCTGTTGGAATATACTAAGTTTCCATACTGAAATTATTTCAATCTTAATCGAGAATATTGAGAAGTACTGAGTCTTTATGACATGTTGGATCAACATGTCGATGATACTGGCCCATTCCTTCATGTAGAATATCTAAATCATCTTTATATTATTAGGTTTTCCTTCTTGAATTCCACCCACAGGTTTTCAATAGGGATCAAATCCAGAGAATATTATGCTATGCTTTCACTTTGGGTCCTGTGTTTGTTAGCAATATTATGCTGAAAGTTCTATGTCTACCAGAAGTGGGGCTTTGTTTAAGGAAGACTACAGTAAATTTTGGACTATTCAAATCAAATTCTCAATGCAGGATTATTTTTTCAAGATTCTTTATCATGATTTCCTTTGTTATGATTTTTTGGAAGTGTTGTATTATAGCAAGCCCAGGAGGGGGTGCTGTGTACTTTGCTATTTGTGAATTTTCATGCATTTTCTACAAGCAGCAGGGCTTTGGACAAGGAAGACCCCTTACATTTTTTGCCAGGATTCTTTAGCATTGAACTAGAACTAGGATGAGTTTTGACATTTTGATTTATATGGATGATTACTGGGCTTGGCAGAAATTTGCACTATCCAAGTTGATGAATGATCTCTATCTGTAAGGTTTTTTCCCTTATTCAAATCATCTATATGCATTTCTGTGCACTCATTCATTAATTTTCCGAACTGCTTAATTCTACTAGGGTCGCAGGGAGGCTGGTGCTTATCTCAGCCGACACTGGGTACACTCTGAACAGCTTGCCAAACCCTGAACAGCAGCCCTTACTCATATCCTATGGTCAATTTGGAACAGTCAGTAAGTCTAATGTGCATATCTTTAGACTGTAGGAGGAAACTGGAGTATTCCAGAGGAAACCCACAGAGGCATGAGGATAACATGCAAACTCCAGACAGAAACACCCAAGCCGGGGACTCCAACCCACCATGCCATTTCCAGATTCTATGTTCTGCAGCTATTTCCAGGCTGATTTGAGGTCGTCCTCTTTGTTTTTCCGAGGCTGCAATATTAGTAGGTGGCTCATCCTCAGAAGAAAGTGTTACGCTCCCACTTGTGCATACATGAGTTCTCAGATACCCTTGATTTTTCTAGTTTCACTGATTAATAGGGGAAAGAAACTTTGGCACCCTTTTCTGCTTGAAATCATGACCAATTTTCTCTTGTGCTCCCATCATGGATGACAGTGGAATCTTTGGGATTTGAAATGTTGACTCCAGTAATTGGGTGAATGCTTTTCTATTTAATTTGAACTGCATTTATATGAATATTGAATGATTTGTACAGGTTAACAACCATCTATATATTTTTGTGTCTATTGTTAGCGTGTATTTTTGTGTTTCCAATTTGTCAAATAGTCAAAGACAACAAAAAGTCAGGAAAGCCAGATGTTTTTGAGAGAAGACGCTAAAAGGGTCAGGTTTTGATAGATAAATATGTTTTCACTAATTATCGTAACGACAATTTTCAAATAAATTCATATTATATCTTCATGGAAGTCACATTAATAGTTCGCATATTCGAATTGGAATAGGTTTTTAAGTCGGATGCCCTTCCTGACACAACCCTTAGCAATGGGCAGAAACACGCTGATGGCTTTGCAGCTACTCTTGTCGAAAGTCATCAATGGTTCTTTTACATGAACCTCTCACCATAGACAATGAGAGACATGGCCCGCCTTTGATAACCCAGCTAGCTGCACTGGGGGGACAGTGACAACCCCCAACCCCAGCATCAGCTATCCAGCACCTTTTGCCACTGCCCTCTGTTGAAGGAAACCAGAGTCCCCAGAAGAAACCCACAAAAGTACGATGAAACCATGCAAACTTTACAAATAAATGCCTTCAGTAAGCTTTGGGCCATTTACGCTCACACCTAGGGGCAACTTTGAATAGCCAATCAGTCTCATGTGCATGTCTTTGGATTGAGGGAGGAAACTGGTCTACTCTGAGGAAACAAGTACATGGAGAACACGTCAACTCCACAAAAAATGCCCTCGGCAAGCCTGAAACTTGAACCCAGGACTTCCTTGCTGTGTAGCGGATGTGCTAACAACTTCACCACATGCTGGACCTTAATTATATCAAATACTTATTTAATGCATCAGCTGTTTCAGTTGGCTGTAATGAGATCTAGTCATTTGCCAACCACATAAAAACCATGATTGTGAGTAAGATCAAATTTAGTTCAGATCATTCGTAACTGTACAACACCCCCATTTGATCTCAAGAGACAAACAAGAGACTGTGAGTGTTTTTGTGCTTTATTGGAAGGTTTATTCAAATTATTGTGCTTTTCATATTAGAGATTTTAATACCAGGAATCCATGATGCGCCTCATGCTCATGAAGTTCATGTTGCCGTAGTCCCTGAAGCTGCGGTACTCTCCAGGCCTGAAGTACCACATCCTGCCTCTGTAGTGGGGCTGCTCGTACATGAGCCAGTGGCCATCCATCACGTGACATGAGTGGCATCCGGCGGACCAGTGGTAGCGATCCATGATTGAGTCGCAATCGTCGCTAATCTCCATCGTCTGACCCGTGAAGTTCTCCCTCTCATAGATCTTCATTCTGTAGGAGCCCCTGTACTGTTTTGAGGAGGACACGTTGCATTCAATTAAAAAAAAAATAAGCACACACGTGGGAATTGCTAATATATTAGCGGCATTGTATATTGCTTCTAGCGTACCATGGGGATCATGCGGCAGGACCGGATGCAGTTGTTTCCCCAGCCCCACATGTTCATGTAGTCAGCGTACTCTCCCCTCCTGATGAAGTACTGATTCCCCATGAAGTTGGGGCGATCGTACACCATCCAGCATCCGCTCTCCACCCTGCAGGAGTGGCAGCGGCTCAGGTAGGACGACATGTCCGAACAGTCACTGTTGCACTCATAGGAGCGACCCATGAAGTTCCTGTCCTCGTAGAAGATGACCTGTTTTGGGGACAAAAGAGCTAATTAGACCATAGCAGATATACTTTATTTGTTCCTTGAGGGAGAAATCATTTATGTAATGAAAAGCAATGCCTTCATGTTTGGTCTTTACCCTGCCCATGATTTCCCAGTAGCTTCTACACCAACGCTTCAATCGTTCAAAGTCGCTTCCGACTGGTGAGCTGATCCCTCGCTGGGTTTAACTCCTTACATTTATATCTGACGCTGAACCCAGAGAGCATGTGTGTCCTATTGTATAAACTGCTAACACAAGCAACATAGCACAGAGATCCAAAAAGAGCTGAAATGCTTTCCATTTGATTCAGCCTCCAGAAGACTTTCGAATAGGGACTACTGGCAAAACAATGCCGCGCTACTGTATTCTTTTGTTTTTTACATGCTGGATTAGCGGATCTGTTGTGCACTGAATGACCTCTGGCCTTAGTTCAGTAATATGCTTTTTTAAAAAAATCTCATCCAGGGTTGGCAGCCATAATATTTCTGCTTTGTTGGACAGTTATAACAAACCCTTTCTTTTTTTTGAAATTTAGCCTTTCTTTAGTTCCATGCACCTTAATAACAAACAAATAATGCAAATGACCTGGGTAAGCATTAGTTCAAAAAAAAAAAAAAAAAAAAAAGAGCGCTTCATTCATTCCTTCAACAACTTATTTCATTTGTATAATTTGCGTGCTGGAATTTAAACCTTAAAAAAAAAATAATAATAATGTGTACCCCATCATTATTGCCTGGAAATCTGGAAATACTGGGCAAAGGGGGATTTTTATTTAATTTTTATTTAATCTGGCAAACACTCTGTGTAATGAGACTCTAATAGTGTTAGAACTTCAGAACTTTCTGTTCTCGTAGGACCACTCGTTATGTTTCAAAATAACAATTTCTTTACCAGATGACAGAACTGATGTTAATAGTTGATGACATCAGTCATGTAATATTATTTTGGTACATTCCAGTAAGATTAAAAAAAAAAATAGACCAGGTCCACTGGACATGTTACCAAAATCTACTACAGTGATACCTTACCATGCGATAGTCCCAGCAAACAAAAAATCCAGGTTACGAAAAACATTTTCCAAAATTTTTTGTCTCTGTATATGAAACAAGTTCTCCTTATGAAACTCGCCAAACATGTCATTCAAACATTCAAACAATGCACGAGCTGCTCTCCCATTGACTATCTTCCAACATCCCGCCCTGCTGGCCTCCCATTCGCTAGGAGGGATAATGCAGCTCCCTCCCATTGGCTATCTCCCAACACCCCGCCCCGCTGGCCTCCCATTGGCTAGGAGGGATGACGCAGCTCCCTTGAACAAAAGCAAGTTTCATGAGCTCTTTGAGTGTGCTCATTGCAACTTAATTTTTTGGCTCAGGCTTTTAACCTTGCATAAACATTTGTAAGATTATAACTCTGCGAAGAAGACATGGTCAAAACGAAGTAAGTACCTTAAAATGTATGCTTTTATCATTTTTCAAGGGTAGTATTGGGAGCCTTGGAATGAATCACGCGTTTTACATGTAAAATTCGGTTCCACTTACGAAAAATCCAGGTTACGAAAAAGGCTTTGTAACAGATTAATTTCGTGAGGTGTGGTACCACTGTATTTCATTGTAACAAAGAGGGTGCTGTGGTAGTTTAGCACAGGGATCCCCAATCCCCGGTCCACGGACCGCTACCGGTCTGTGGATCATTTGATACCGATCCGCAAAAAAAATTATTTCATGGTACAACTTATATATTTTTTTTATTAGAGCTTCCGGATCTTATTTTGAAAAACGGCTGTTTTTGACATTGCCACAGAAGCCAATGACATAGAAATAAAATAGACTGCACACTCTGCGTACATTATGTATGCCGCTATGGTCAATAGGCTCTGACTTCCGGTCAGGGCAAAAAGCATGGTCAACATACACACATTGATATGGAAAACGATTCGATAAATTTAAATACGTAGAATGTTTTGGATCCCGAGAGACATGAATATAATCTAAACAGTTGCAGCATGCCCAGGAAGGTTTGGAAGATCCAGCGACACATAATAGTACTGTCTGTTTTCCTTTCGGCTTTTTCCCTTTTACTTGGGAGTCGCCACAGCGAATCATCTGATTCACACATTTGATTTGGCGTAGGTTTTTACGTCAGATTCCCTTCCTGTCACAACCCTTTTAGCAAGGGACAGAAATGGCTTTACGAAAGTCAGCAATGGTTCTTTTACATGCTTCTCACCATAGACAGTGAGAGACATGGCCCGCCTTTGATAACCCAGCTAGCTGCACTGGGGGGGCATAGTGACAACCTTGTGGAGAGTGGGACTCGAACCCCCAACCTTTAGATCAGCGATCCAGCGCCCTGTACCACTAGACCACCACTGCCTTAATAATATTCCCCATGCCAAACATGTCAACTGCCACACCCACCTTTCTTGTCTTAGTACAGTATAGTGTAGCAGGGATTTCAATTGATATATTCCACGAATTACAAGGAATTTTTCGGACACTTTTTGTACGAGAGGATGAACAATCTCAGAAATGTTATCAATATATTCCACACAAGTATCCCTCTCAGGTTCAGAAATCAATCATCTGAGGGATGTACGTTCATTTTATTCACTTAACGTTAGAACAAAGAACTCCCAAGCGGAATCAGAACCTACAGCCTGTCCCCAGAACTTGAGAGATGAAAATATACAAAACGGCACTACACATTTATAACCACAAACACTTACAGTTTAGCTACACATGTAATATTACATCATATAAATAAGCAGTAGCAACATGATGCATTTTGTATTGATTACAGATATACACAATAACAGATCAGTTGCACGTTAACAATCAACCCATTAAAGATATCGATCAGGGGTCGGGAACCTTTTTGACTGAGAGAGCCAAAAAAAAAAATAAATAAATATATATATATATATATATATATATATATATATATATATATATATATCTGAGAGCATATATAGGTTTTTTAATACTGAATACAACTAAATGGAAAAAGAAGAAAAACAATTTTAGAGCGTAATAAGACTCTGAATTTATTTTAAACAACATTGTTATAACAAAAGTTATTTATTAATAAGAAAAATACTCCTTACTATTAATGCGACTGCTGGTGCTGCATGATTTTGCTGATGGCTTTGTAGTCTGGTTGATACGGCCTGAGGTTCAGCTTCATGCAGGTGCTTAGGCTTCCATCTGTTAAACTTGACCGCAGGATGGTCTTGATGGTTTTCAGGTGTGATAAAGACTGCTCGTGTGCGCATGCAGAGCCAAACATGGTCAATACGACAGGACTCACACTGCAGTGTTTCTGTGACCGGAAGCGCGTCCCAAGTTTTTTAAAATCAGCTGGTCTGTGGGTTGAAGTTTTTTCATTCTGTCCATTTGTGTTTGCTTGCCAGCTCTGCTTGGTTTTATGCAAATGAGCTGATCAAAAACAAGGGAAATTTACCTCTTGACCCAAAAACAACTCACGCAGGCTGTTGCATATAATCCAATAAAATTAGAGTTTCAAGTATCTGCCCCGGCCAGACACTGGAGTACAGAAAGGATTGGCTCTCCGCTGCACGCCACAGCGACAAGTCGCATTGAAAATAGATGTTTAGATTTAAATACATGAGATTTAGTTATCTGTTTATGTTTTATTTGATGGCTTTTTTCTGTATTTTTATTTAATTTACAGCAAAATTATGTATTCGTTATTTTATTAAGAAAGGCCACCTGATTTATCTGAGAGCCAGATGCAGTCATCAAAAGAGCCATGTCTGGCTTGCGAGCCATAGGTTCCCGACCCCTGGACTCGACGCAAGTTCACCTGAGATATTGATGCACAATGGCCAAAAATATATACAGTACATGCAAATGCCATCTCAACACACTGAAACTGAAACACACTTACCATTGAAAATTTACTTCTTTACAACCGCCTGCACGGTTTTGACAGTCAACAGCACAACATGAATTAACCATATTGACACCAAAAAAGCTAAACCTAATGTATTCCAATTAAATTCGATGTTGTTATGTTTCATAATGTACAATTGTCAGGATGCCAAAGGATGTCAACTTTCAAGTGAAATACTACCCAAAGCAATGTTTTGCTCTAACTGGAAGTTGAAGCCGAATTACCTCGTGAAAGGGGTCTGTGCACAGTCTAATTTTTCTCTACGTCATTGACAGAAGCACTGAAAGCCCTTCTTCCGTTTCCAACCAGATATCTTTGTGAGGCGGAGTTTTCTGCGACGGCACCCACCAATACAAGACTACGGAGTAGACTCTAACCGGTCAGCGGAAACATTTTCATACATAAAACTGGTCTCTGGTGCAAAAAAGGTTGGCGACCACTGGTTTCACACGTCTGCCTCACAGCGAGAAGGTCCTGGGCTCTGGTAGTTCTGTGTGGAGTTTACAAAGTCTGTGCGCTTGTGTAGATTTCTTCCAGGTACTCTGGTTTCTTCTCACAGTCCAAAAACATGCACATTAGGCGAAATGGGTGGGCCAAATTACCCCTAGGAGTGAGCATAACAGGGCGGCATGGTGGCGCAAGAGGTTAGCAGGTCTATCTCACAGTAAGAAGGTCCTGGGTTCAATTCCTGAGCTTGAGGTGTTTCTGTGCAGTTCTCCCTCTGACGTTTCCTCCCACAGTCCAAAAACATCCACAGTACGTATGCTAATTGAATGCTCCAAATCTCCCCTACTTCTGAGTGTG
>CM045743.1:36743939-36926439 GCA_024760905.1 Plotosus lineatus | reverse complement strand
GTCTGATTTTCTTTCCCACACTGAAGAAGCCTTACTTTATGAATCATTCTCACTTTCCTTAGCATACGTTTCAAAAAAAGATAAACAACTCCTCTTCAGGCATCTGGTGGAGGTGTGTGTGGTCCCGTCTTCTCGCTGCGATGCTTTCTTTCCTTTCCTCTTCCTTCCTTCGCTTTTCTTTCCCATCCTCCTCCCTGACTCATCCCCTATCATGTATTGTATGAAGAAGACAAAAGCCGAGAGAGATTCTTCAAAGCTCCCCTACACGTGCTGTGGAGAAAAAAGATGTGATGCTCTAGTGAGCAGTGCAGATTTTGCGATAGCATCTCTGCATCACGTCTGCAGGTGAAGAAGAGAGGAATACAGAATGAGGATGAAAAGAGATTGAAAATCGGGGGGGGGGGCATTTAGAAAAACCTTTTCCTTCTAGCCAAGGATCATGGGAAATTTCACATGTAAATAGCATCTTTGAAGGATGTAGCCTGGTAAGTGCTGGGTCACTGATTTCAAGGTTGGGGGTTCAAGCCCCACTGTTAATGGGTTGTCACTGCAGTTCCCATAATGCCAGGGCCCGCAGAGTGATTTGAAAAGTGCGGGGTTAACTGAACATGTTGGGAATCCATGCGGTCAGTAAACAAATAGAGCAGTAATCCCCAGCCTTTCTATCACCGCGGACCGGTCAACGCTTGACAATTTTACTGTGGACCTTGGGGCTGTCAAACCCCGCCTCACAAATATATCTGGTTGGAAATGGAAGGGCTTTTAGTGCGTCTGTGGCAATGTCAAAAACAGTCGTTTTTCAAAATTCAAAATAAGATCCAGAAGCTCTATAAAAAAACCTATAATTTGAACAATGAAAGATTTTGCTTGAGCTACGGACTGGTACTGGTCCGCGGACCGCGGGCTGGGGACCCCTGAAATAGAGCATATATCCGCTCAAGGAGACTATGCATGGCCGATTTCCAGATTTTAGATGTCAGGTGTATTCTGTGTGCACATATCCATTGATTTACTTATTTCAAAGTTCCGATCCAGTCATGCCTCGGCTCGATCGAATCCGAAAAAAGAAGGAAAACCGGTACTGGTAGATTCCGTAGAAGGCAGCCACTATATTACTACATGCTTGGTGTATAAGCATTTACGGTACTGCTTGTCCTTTCGGCTGTTCCCTTTTCCAGGGGTGGCCACAGTGAATCATCTGATTCGCACATTTGATTTGGCGTAGGTTTTTCCGTCTGATGCCCTTCCTGACACAACCCTTTAGCGCAGGGCAGAAACACGCTGACGGCTATGCAGCTACTTCTGACAAAAGTCAGCAATGGTTCTTTTACATGAACCGCTCACCATAGACAGCGAGAGACATGGCCAGTCTTTGATAACCCAGTTAGCTGAACTGGGGTGGGTGGGTGGGTGGGGGGGGGGGGGGGGGGGGAGTGACAACCTTGTAGAGAATGGGACTCGAACCCTCAAACCTTAGGATCAGCAATTCAGCGCCCTTTACCACCAGCCCACCTCTGCCCCATATAAGCATTTACAGTACATGATGTACAAAATACACATTTTAAACATTTTTGAGATATCACTAGACATGCTTAAAAAAAATTATTTGTGTTGAGAAAAAGTGTGTGTGTGTGTGTGTGTGTGTGTGTGTGTGTGTGTGTGTGTGCTGGGCTTTAGCCCCCAGCCCCCCAAGCCCCCTACCCCCAAGTCCCCCAAGCCCCCAAGCCCCCTAGCCCCTAGCCCCTAGCCCCCTAGCCCCCTAGCCCCTAGCCCCCTAGCCCCTCAAGCCCCCTAGCCCCCTAGCCCCTCAAGCCCCCCCTAGCCCCCCCTAGCCCCCTCAAGCCCCCCCAGCCCCCGCTCTGTGGCCCCTGAATGCAGATAACTGGTCTGCCAGTTCACTGTTCTGACAGAGTTCAATATTGATATTGTTTTTCCAGAAATATTAATATAATATTTATGAGGGCAGTGGTGGGCTGATGGTATAGGGCGCTGGATCGCATATATATATGTATGACCAATAAGATACATAATCATTAATGTCCAAAAAGAGAAAGAAATTTGAGAAAGGAAATAAAACCACAGTTTATTAATTATTAAATTATGTGTCAACATACAGAACCTTAAAACAAGTGCAACTTACTGGAATTATGTTCTGTAGTTATTTGATATGATAGTCAATAATAATAATAATAATAATAATAATAATAATAATAATAATAATAATAATAATAATAATAATAATAATAATAATAATAATAATAATAATAATAATAATACTTTTGAGGCAAGGGGCAGTGGTGGTCTAGTGGTATAAGGCGCCGGATCGCTGATCCAAATGTTGGGGGTTCAAGTCCCACTCTCCACAAGCTTGTCACTGTCCCCCCCCCCCCCCAGTGCAGCTAACTGGGTTATCAAAGGCCGGCCATGTCTCTCACTGTCTATGGTGTGAGGCATGTAAAAGAACCATTGCTGACTTTCGTAAAGAGTAGCTGCAAAGCTGTCAGCGTGTTTTCTCACTGCGATGGCCTGGCGAGCTGTCCAGGGTGTACTCTGCCCTCGCCCTGAGTTGGCTGGGATGGGCACCAGCCTCCCCGCGACCCTAATTAGAATGAACTTACAGAACATGAAGTACATGAAGGTTACAGAAAATGAACTGACTTGAACTTTTGAGGCATAAAAAGCAAGAATATTTAACTGATAATATATCCTCAGCACAGTATTCTGTATAATAAGCAAATACTACATTACATGTCTAAGATTTAATGAAAGAATAATAGTATTTTGAGTCAGGGCCATGACATTCTTTACTCATTCACTCATTTGCCGAACTGCTTAACCCTATTTGGGTGCTGGGGGGGGTGTTGAGTGGGTGGGGAGTTCTATCTCGGATGACACCGGGTGAAGGCGGAGTACACCCTGAACACCTCTCTAAATTATCACAGGGCAACACACCCACATAACCATTCGCACTACCGCCGAGATGCAGCCAATTAGTCTAATGTATTCGGACCGCGGAAGACAGCATGAAAATTCCACACAAAGCAACCTAAGCCTGTGAATCGGACCCAAGAACCTCATGCCATGGAGTGGAGGCTCCAACCGCTATGCTATCACATGACCCAGATTTTTTTCCAGAAAAAAAAAGAAGGTTAAAATCAAGCCTAGTTCCCATTCACTAGTTCATACCGTGTCTGTGCTGTGACAAAAACAAATTCTTCTGGTTCTAATAAATAGTTGGATTGCTCAAAAACCCGGTTTCAGAAAGAGATAATTGCACTGAAGTTGTTGTGGTCGTTCAGAGAAAAATAATTCTTCAAGGCAGAATGAGATTCACTTTTCAACTTTTTAAAGTTATTGACAATTAAAAAAGCGCAAGTATAATTAGCGGTAAAAACATGTTGATTGTCAAACACTTAGATTTTAGTGTGTTTATAAAGATTTAACTCGTTTAACAGAGTCAATCAGTTAAGATACAAATAAAAGTTACATTTGAGGCTATAAAGAGTTTAATGCATTCCCAAGTTAATTCCAAGTTATGACCCTCACATGAAAATGATAGCAAGCAAATAGTAAACACAGCGATCCCTCGCGACTTCGTGCCTCAGTTTCTGCGGCTTCAGTGCATCGCGGGTTTTTCAATAGGGGAAAAGTTAAGGGAAATACCACAAAATAAGCCCAATTATGCAAAAGAAACCAAAACAAACAAAAACAAAAAACAACCCAGAACCCCCCCAACAAAACTCCATACATTTTTATGAGTGCGTGCACGCACGTCTTTATGTGTTCAGTTCATCAGTTCATTTTCTGTAACCGCTTAATCCTAATTAGGGTCGCGGGGAGGCTAGCGCCCATCCCAGCCAACTCCGGATGAGGGCAGAGTACACCCTGGACAGCTCGCCAGGCCATTGCAGGAACAGAAACTTGCTGATGGCTTTGCAGCGACTCTTTACGAAAGCCAGCAATGGTTCTTTAACATGAACCTCACACCACAGACAGTGAGAGACCTGGTCGGTCTTTGATAACAGAATTAGCTGCACTCGGGGGACGGTGACAACCTTGTGGAGAGTGGGACTCGAACCCCCAACCTTAGGATCAGCAATCCAGCGCCCTTTACCACCAGGTCATCACTGCCCTTGTCTGTATGTGTGTGTATTTATATTTTATTTACATCTTATGCATTATTTTTGAATGTGTAATTGTTATTATAAGCATTGAATATGAATTTATTGATATTATATACACATATACATGTATGTATACGTCAGTCAGGGGGTTTGATCCTACTTCGCGGAAATTGGCGATTGCGGGGGGGGGGGGTCTCGGTCCCAATTAACCGCGGAAAGTGAGGGATCCCTATAATTAAAATTTCCCGAAATAAAAAAAACGGTGCCCTGATTCTTAAGGGCTCAATTACAGAATTTGACATTTGTAAGATATGAAAGCATACTGGCCAACACCTTGATTGAATAATTATCCATATCATACTTCAATAATATTAAAATGAAAAATTTAAAGTATATTAATATATAATAATAATATTAATAATAATACTTCAACTCTTTCAATAATATTGTTTCAATAACATTGCACTCAGCCTTTGATGCTTCTCAAAGCCGTTACTTTCTTTCTTTGAAGTGGACATGCTAACTACTACACCACTGCGGCGCCCGCTAAAGCTGTCTATTTAATCTTAAACTCTCGGATGATGACGGGATGACAGACGGAACGTTGTCAGATCAGGTCTAACTGTGAGTCTGGAGATGAGATCAAGAAGTAGGTTCGACAAAAGTCATCTTATATTACAGCAATCCTTCAGAGAAGAAAAACTTTTACCCAGCGTTTGTGATCAGCCTGGGGACTGATATGCTGTAGGTCATGTGTTAAGACTTTGTCATGAGGTAATTGTTTATATCTGAGTACGGTTAGGAGTAGTGCTTGCTTGGGATGAAACATGAATGAAATGCAGATGATTGCAAGGAATTGGATAAAATTGTAATAGAACAGATGTATCAGGGTGACCATAGAGTGTGTGTGGGTTTATGTGTGTGTGTGTGTGTGTGTGTGTGTGTGTGTGTGTGTGTGTGTGTGTGTCTGAGGAAAGAATATGTTACACTCATTATTCACTCAACAATTATGGGCCGGGCAGCATAAAAGTGATTGCACAACAGGCAAAACTACTTCAAAAGCAAGTTCAGATTGTCACTACAAACAGCGAATCGTGTTAATTGCCCAAGCTGACACGCATTACAATACCACATCATGAGTCTGAGTGTGTGTGTGTGTGTGTGTGTGTGTGTGTGTGTGTGTGTGTGTGTGCGCGCACCATGGGCCTTGAGCAAAATCCTGTGTGTGTGTGTGTGTGTGTGTGTGTGTGCGTGCGCACGGGGCTTTAGCCCCCCCCATCCCGCTCTGTGGCCCCTGAATGCAGATAACTGGTCTGCCAGTTCATTGTTCTGACAGAGTTCAATATTGATATTGTTTTTCAGAAATATTAATATAATATTTATGAGGGCAGTGGTGGGCTGGTGGTATAGGCCGCTGGATCGCCGATCCTAAGGTTGGGGGTTCGAGTCCCACGCTTCATAAGGTTGTCACTGTCCCCAGTGCAGCTAACTGGGTTATCAAAGGCCGGCCATGTCTCTCACTGTCTATGGTGAGAGGTTCATGTAAAAGTACCATTGCTGACTTTCATAAAGAGGAGCTGCAAAGCTACTATATATATATATATATATATATATATATATATATATATATATATATATATATATATATATATATATATATATATATATATGTATGGCCAATAAGACACATAATCATTAATGTCCAAAAAGAGAAAGAAATCTGAGAAGGAAATAATATGTGTGTGTGTGTGTGTGTGTGTGTGTATGTGTGTAAATGGTCACACACTTTGTATCAACCCAACTGTTGAGTGAAGTGCACTTGGGGAACGTGGCCACTTTATTATCCGCCCAGTGGACCTGCTATATTAGGGCTGTGAGAGATTTATATTACCGATACTATCTCTCCATGTTGTCATTAGTAGCCTGATATAACAGGTGCCACTGCTAGGAAGTCATTCGCTCATCTTTACTTCTTTTTACTTCTTTTGGCTCTCTCTCTATTGCTCTCTTTTTTTTTCCTTCATCTGTTTTGATGAAAAGTCTTATTTACCACATCAAAGACATGCTAGCATGCTAGTCAGCACCAAGCCAATGTGTGCCATGTTTTATAGTCGGAAAAAGATGCTGGCTGGCGCTCAAACTTGACATGATGGAGTGTTGAATTTCACTGTCCGCACTTTCCCATGGCCTTGCCTTGCCTTGCCTTGCCTTGCCTGGTGAGGAGTCATCAGAGATGAAATGTTCCAGAAGTCTCTGTGGGGTCTGGACAGCATAAGTGATCAATCCTTGCACTTTGTGCTGTGTTTATAACACGTGTGAAGGCCCATGTGTGTTTGTATATGTGAGCTCAAGAAGCAAAGGAGTTAACAGCAAGTCTAGGCCTGCTTATGCGGTAGTGGAAAGACAATAATCCTCCTGTCCTGAGAGAGAGCGAGAGAGAGAGAGAGAGCGAGAGAGAACAGGTAATACAACAATTTTTGATGAACTTGTTTTGGGAAAAAAATAGTGCACAGAGTCCGAGAGGACGAAACTTCTGATGTGTTATCTGTAGACTCTAAAATGTTTCGAGTATCATCTGTTCATCCTTCACCCCAATAATCAAAGAGAGGCTAGAACCTATCTCAGTCAACTCTGAAAGACATGCCGGGGTATCGCACACAATCATTCACACTCACAGCTCTGGGCGATTTGGAACAGCCATTAACCTAATGCCTACGCCTTTGGACTGTGGAAGGAAACCAATGGACAGCAGACCCTCGTTTTTCGCGATGGTTCAGTTGCGGCCCTACCCACGGAGAAAACAAAAGCTCTCACCCATTGGCTAAATTTGAATCACCTGCCAGTAACTTCCAGGTTTGTCACCAGTCAAAAGTATGTGGGGGCGCGAGTGCTTAACCGCGAATGGTCAAGGGCCTACTGTACCCTACAATGCTGCCCTAATTTTATATATATATATATATATTATAAAATGCCATATATGAGAGATGAATGTGTGGGAATGAGAGACGGTACAAAATAAGGCCAACTACCAGACCAAACCAAGACCCAACATATGCTAACAATTATCATTTATTTCTTAATTAATTAAATTTCTAAGCCAGTTAATCCTAATTAGGGTCGCGGGGAGGCTGGTGCCCATCTCACCCAACTCTGGGTGAGGGCAGATATACCTTGGACATACAACAATTCACACTCACTCTAAAATCTAGGGGAAATTTGGAACAGCCAATTAGCCTACTGTGCATGATTCTAGACTGTGGGAGGAAACCAGAGTATCCAGATGAAACCCATCAAGCATGGGAAGAACATGCAAACTTCACAACGAAACACTCCAAGCCTGTGGAATCGAACTCAGGACTGTCTTGCTGAGAGGCGAACGTGCTACTGCGCCACAATGCCACCTAGAATTATAATCTAATTCGAAAATTAAATCCTAAATACTAAATAAACCAGGAGGACATGGAGAGCACAAACCTCTACCAAGCCAACCATTACCCAATATTCACCAACATGTCACAAAGATATTTTCCAATATCAAATCACTCACCGACTCATTTGCTGAGCCGCTTAATCCTATTAATGTCCCGTTGTTCGCTAGAGCCTATCTCAGCTGACAGTGAGTGAAGGTCGGGTACACCCTGAACAGTTCACCAGACTATTGTAGGGCCAATGCACACAACTATTCACTCTTATATTCACAGCTGGGGCAATTTGGAATAGCTAATTAGCCTAATGTGCATTATTGTGTATTGTGGTACCTGCAGAAAACCAATGCATACACAGCAAGAACATACTCACCCTCATCAAGCCTGGGACTTGAACCCACGACTTTCATGCCGTGAGGCAGATGTGCCAATCACTGTGCCAGGTCCCGCCCTGTTAAAGAAGCTTTTAAAAAATTAATTTGAGAATTTGATCTGGATCATCAGTAAAATAAGGAGATAATTACTGAAGCTATTACTGAATATTTTCGTGCATTATCTCTTACATTCTTTACCGGATTATGACTTGTCATTGAAAAATGTGGATCAACTGACAAGTAATTAATCATTACAGAAGTGATTTGTATACAATAATGTTTTTGTTGTTGTTGTTAAAATCCCATTCAGTCTTAAGCCTTAGCCATCCAAAAGAAATAAAAGAAAAAGCCTCAGGGTTAAGAGAATCATGGAAGTCTGAAAATGAAATTATTACAAAACAACCTCTGTGAGCATTTGTTAGTCGTATGATGATCATGTGATGACTCAGTAAGAGTAAGAGGAGGGTCTGTCTTTCGGGAAGCATGTGCTTTCTTCACTCACATGTGAAGAAGAACTGTGCCTGGCAGCGATGAGAGACTCAGGGACAAACAGGTGTGCACTGTGTACCAGTGGGATTTTCAACACCCCCCCAACACACACACACACACACACACACACACACACACACACAAGCATGTGCACGCCCACACCTACTTGACACTGTGTTTTTCCACAGCATTATCTTCTGCACGAACGCCACACACATCACCTTTGTATTTTAAAGTCATATATTATATATATATATATATATATATATATATATATATATATATATATATATATATAAATATATAAATATAAAACACAAATGTGAACTTCAGTCTGTAACGTGTTCTGCGTTCATTCCTCCAGTAAATCTTTGGTTTATTTCAACAGTGTATGAAGATAATGGAATAAAGTTGGTGCAAATACAAACCAGTAGATGATACATGATCACTGTAAGGAGTATGAGTTATGACCACAAAGCTTCTCAAAAATATTTTCATAGTTTAGAAATGAACTGATACATTTCACAAGAAAAACACACAAGTATTTCCACACATTACAGTACAATAAAAATTTCAAAACTTTAAAGCTCTAAAACATTCTACAAAGTATACAGTATATAAATATATACATACACTATATTATATTTATATATATATATATATATATATATATATATATATATATATATATATATATATATATATATACACACATACATATGTATATATATATATATATATATATATATATATATATATATATATATATATATATATATATATATATATATATATATATATATATATATATATATATATATATATATATATATACACACACACACACACACACACACACACACTCATAAAATTTACCTCTACATGAGGTTAAAATGTCTTTCTGTCCCAAAATATTGGTCTGTAGGAAATAGGTGTATTATGTATTATACTGTACTTTGGACTTTGGACTGCGCTCTAAAACCAGCATGGCAACCAACCTTTTTCATTTAGGAACAAGAAAGAAATCAGGCCACTGCTATAAATACCCTTGCTATGTTTGCTATACACGGCAAGGTCAAATTCATAGAAAAAAAGCGACATACTCAAAACTAACTCTCACCACTGGACAAAAAACAGACACGTGCACTTTAAACAGAGGTGAAGGACCATAAACAGAGTCTGCTCTGGAAAAAAACAAAAAAACAAAAACAAAACAAAAACAAAAGCTGCATGGATTGCTTTCGGAGAAAAGTAGAGGGCGCTCGATTTTGGGTTTGCATTGACAAGTCATCGAGATGCTGCTGTGGGTGGTACAGAAAACACTCACTCACTTATTTGGTGAACCGCTTAATTCTATTCGAGTTGCAGGCCCAGCTCAGCGTACTCTGGGTGAAGGCGAAGTACATTCTGACCACATCAGAGCTGATCTGTGTTATTTTGTACGTCAAGGATCGAGGCTGGAAATGGAATTTGTAAATCAATTAATGCAGTTTAAAACAGACCATGTCTCGCGGCTGGTCTGGGAACGTCCCAGTGTCCCCCTGGAAGAGCTGGAGGAAGTGGATTGGGAGAGGGACATCTGGACCTCATTGCTTAAGCTTCTGCCCCGTGACCCGACCCCGGATTAAGCGGATAAAGATGAATGAATGGGGGGAAAAAATGTAATTACGATAGAAACACTGTGCGCTACTCAAATAAAACAGCATTGCAGTCGCAAAGTCCTCCAATAGATTTTGCTTTAAATTTTTAGTCGCGCAACACCGACTCGTTTTAGGGTGACCCCTCAATAAAACTCCTACATTTCAAAGATTAATAAAAAACTGAAACCTTATTAAATACAGTTTTTTATTCATAAAGCAGCGCTAAGGTCTAATGGTAGCTCAACTTCAACGGTCCTCAGTCAGTAACTTTGATGGTCAGGACCACGCCCTGCTTCTGGTCTCAACACATTGCTGTGCCGGTTGAAATTTTTTTTCATATTCCACCAAACCGAAATTCTACAGAATGGAAAAACCATAGAGTTTCAGAACAAACAGCTCAGGTTTGAAAAGAATTTGCCCGTTTGACCTAGGATTGGTCTGTTGTGCTGACTCCAAGGTATTTTGCACAAAAGCACGCAATAGCGACAGGGGTTTCCCCAAGCAATAACCTCCACTTTCATTAAAAAGGGAAAAGACGATATTGAATAAAGTAGTCTGTGGCAATATTAATTCAGATTTTCTTTCATGTACTTTTGAAATGTGGGCGGTTTACTGGGCCAGCCTATACTTACTCCACAGTTTACATTGAGAGTCCACATATAACGCTTAAGCTACTCTATGGTATTTGTCTGTTCTTGACTTATACGTTTGGGATTGATGTTGGGTAGGATTCATATAAAAAAAATATATACATATTTCAAATCAAATGCAGGATCATGTTCCTGTATTGTAAAAGAAAACAAACAAACAAACTAACTAACAAAAAAGACAGCACAATGAACCCTTCAGTTAAGGAGTCAAGCCAAAGCCCCGCCCCCTTTATCACTCGGGGGGGAGGGGTTCACATGTAGCTGTCCAGAATAATGACTGGGAGGTTTGGTATACCTCATACATCAGGGCTCATCAGCGACTCTCTGTCCATAATTCGAAACGTAGTTTCCGAAAAACTGAGGTCAACAGTCCTTGTGGTCCATCGTTCTGTCCTCTAGGGACTCAGTGTCCAGGATTTAGTGCAAACATCTCAGTATTTGCTGGAAAGCACATTCATTGAGTAATTTTCTCCAGTTCACTGGACGGACTGTCCTCCAACATTGCGTGTTCCTTTTTTTATTTATTTGTATGTTAAAAGCACCATATGGAAATATAAATCAGCAGTGTACATCTGCTCTGTAGTTTTTCTGTGAGACTGTAAAATGTAACTTGACCTAAGCAACAATAAATTAATAAAAAAACAATATTGAAATGAACGCTGAACTATTGAACATTGAATTAAAGTCTACTGGGTTGTCTTTGGTGACTAAAAAGTCCAAAGTAATTCAGATGCTGCTTTGCTTTATACTTGGTCTGCGTCTCCTTTCTGTTATCTTTCCATTTGTCTTCTTCAGAGACACTCTGCCATCATGACTGTGTATGTATGCGTGTGTGTACATGTGTGTGTACGTGTGTGTGTGTGTGTGTGTGTGTGTGTGTTTGTAGGAGAGAACTTGACTTGAACTCCGATCACTTTAACTGCACTTGCAGCTTTTCACGACCATGTTGGACAGTTGCTCCACCTGAACAGACAACAACAATCACTTCTCTAGAAAGTAACATCACATCAGTGTAATCATGATATTAGAGCTTTACCTTGTATTGTCTTCCAACGTAATACATGATTGGAAGAGGATCCAGGAATTGAGGTACACAGCAAGGTTGAGCTGATGCACCAGGGTTATGGTGTTTGTAAAGGGCTATAATCTGTAAAGCAACAAAACAACATGCAATTTAAAACCCGGAACGTCCGTGCATGCAGCAAGCGATGAGCATTAAATAAGCGACCACCAAAAGGTCTATAAAGGCCAATAAAAAGAGAGATGACAGCTGGAATTTTCTCAGGTATGACTTTAAACTGAGCTGGACTTTCAGGCGATGCAATTGAGGCACTGAGATCAAAAACCCCATAAGTCACATTTCATGTTTTTTTTTTTATTTTTTTTTTAAGTCAGTGCCTCAATGTAACCGACTATCAGTCAGAGCCATGGGAGACACACTGCTGACATGGAGGGCTCGTATCGGCTGTTTTGGACCAACAAAGCCACGAATTTTGGGTAAATTGAAGACAATACACCAGTCGGGCTCCATGTGTATGAAATACCTAAAAATGATGTTGGTGTTGCCCCTAATATTACACCTTGGCTCGAATTGTTATGACATTGGGAAGGTGTATTACATGGCCAGAAACGATGTCTGCTGAGCTCACGACGATGATGAAGGTGTGTTGAGATTGGTGTTTATTCCATGGCAGTTAGAGTTGTGTGGAGACGTTGAGTCAAATCCGGGACCTCTGAAGCAGGCTAAAGTGCAAGGTCGGCCAACAAGACAAACCAGATTGCAGTTTGGTGAGGACAGAGACGATTATGGTCTGGAGGGGAGCGAAGAAAATGTGTCTCAGACTCAAATGTTGAAGTTGATCAGATCTGAATTGAGCGTTTTAAACAAGAAGTTTGACCGGATGTTTGAGGAAATCAGGGAGGACTGCAACGCTCTGAGAGAGGAAAACTTAATGTTGAAAACACGCTTGGAGACATTTGAATTCATTCTGGATAACCAAGATGCTCAAATACGACGAAAGAGCTTAAAGATACTGTTGATTGACAGACATAAGCAAACCCAGAGTTGTCCAAAATCCTCAGAGTCCTGTTTAATTATCCCTCCTAGAAGAGCGGCTCATTATTGCGATGTCTAAGTATCCTATTCTTTATGACTGCGCAGAGAACATGAATAACCGCCGAAGCATAATTCCTCGATCCAGATTTGGCATTTCCTGTCAGTACATATTTACCCACACACTCACTCATTGACCAAACAGCCTTATCCCACTAGGGCCTATCACAGCTGAAGGCAGACTACACCCTAAACCGCTTAGACCATCACAGGGCCACACACACACAACTATGTACACTCACACTCTCATCTAGGGGCAATTTGAAACAGCCAGAAAGCGTAATGTACATGTCTCTGAACTGTGGGAGGAAACTGGAGTACCTGGAGGAAACCCACACAAGCATGGAGAGAACCTGCAATCTCTACACACAACCACCCTTGTCCTTGGACTTGAGTCCAGAACCTTTTTGCCGTGAGGTGGACATGCTAACCATAATAACTATTGCTCGTAATATTTTAAAAGTATCATAAACGTTATTTTCTAGTGAATGGACTAGATACTGCTCACAGAGCTACACTTTCTGTCGTGAACAGGAAACATTTGGATGTGGAATACGTGCAAAAGGGTTACCTAGGTGGACACAGCTGGCAAAAATCAGGTTCTTTTTTGGCATCCATATCAGGGTGATTGATATTAACCACTATCTAAAAGTGTACAGCATCTACACTCTCAGCTCGGAGCCAAATTCCACCCTCTGAGTAATTTGGAAAAAATGCAAAAAGTTGGCAAGAGTCTTGGGCCAGTGGTGTTGAGATGCAGAGACAGGTGGGCCACCCACATAAAAATTCATAATTATTTTCCAGAATTTTTTTATTTCCTAATTTCCTGATTCGACTGAGATGATTGATTTTACATCCGCCTAGCCCTCACAAAGCTGGTTTTATTTTATTTTATTTATTTATTTTTTAAATAAAAGAAGCTAATTGTTATAATGTTGTCAGTATTAGCAATGGCTCATATCAATGTCTAATATCAATCACCCTGATATGGATGCCAAAAAAAGAACCTGATTTTTGCCAGCTGTGTCCAAAGTCATGAGACACTCTCACTCACTCATTTCCTGAATCCTACTATCAAGGGAGACAAATAAGAAAGGCTAGAGCCTATGTCAGCCAACCCTGAGAGAAGGCGGATAATACCCTGACCAATACACAAACACATTCACACACACACACTCACAGCCTAGGGACAATTTGGGACAGCCAGCTAGCCAAATGTGCATGTCTTTGCAAGGAAAGTGGAGGACCAGGAGGAAAGTCAGCAAACACGGGAAGAGAATGCAAACTCCACACAGAACCCAGGAGCTTCTTGCTATGAAGCGGATGTGCTAAATACTCCACCAATGTGCAGACCTCCTATTAAGCAAGTTATATAAATGTTATTATTATTATTATTATTATTATTATTATTATTATTACAGTTTGTTTTACTAGTTCCGAGTGCAACAACACCATTTATGGGCTTTTCACAGAATGGAATGTATTAGCAAGGCTGGGGCTGATTTCATCTTAGCCCAGACTGTAGTTTTTTCAAACGTGAGACACCCAGTCTTGATTTCTGATTTTCCTTGTATCTAGCTAGCAGGAATTTCTCCAGATTTTCAGAATAGAACAATTTCACTACGATGGCATGGTGAGCTATCCAGAGTGTACGCCACCCTCGTCCAGAGTCGACTGAGATGGGTTCCAGCCTCCCCGTGACCCTAATTAGGATTAAGTGTTATGGGAAGGTTGGTGCCCATCTCAGTCAACTCTGGGTGAGAGTGGGGTGCACCCTGGATAGCTCACCATGCCATCACAGTGAAATTCTTCTATAATTTGTAAATGAAATTTTTGTATATATATGTAACCGGACACAGTGGCGTAGTGGCGAGCATGTCCACCTCACAGTAAGTAGGTTCCGGGTTCGAGTCCTGGGCCTGGCGATGACATATCTGAGTGGAGTTTTCATGTGTTCCCTGTGCTTGGGATTCCTCGGGATATTTCAGTTTGCTCCCACAATCCAAAGAAATGCACATAAGCCTAAATGCCTATTCCAGATTTCCTATAGTTTTAACTGTGAATGGTTGTGTGAGGGTTTCCGTGTGGCAGTTGGATGTTTGGTACCTTGCTCAAGGGCACTTCGGCCATGAAAGTGGTGGACAGGAAGGTGCAGCTCATACTCAACCACTGCTACACATTTTTCCTGCTGGTTTGGTTCTCAAACCAGTGATGTTTTGGTTGCAAACCCACTTCTCTAGCCATTAGGCTATGGCTGCCATATTGTGAGATTTGCAAATCATTGCAACCTGTTTTTATTTAGATTTCACACAACATCACAACTTTTTTTTTTTAAATTGGTCTGAAGATATGCAACATGCATTCACAAAAACTTAGTTCAAGGACTAAACCTTATTAAAGTAACCCATCAGTCAACTTGTCTCACCAACCGTATGCACGTTGCGCTTTCAAAAAGTTTGGATCAAGTCCCAGAATGAACAGGTTTATAGGATATTATTACTCGTCTTCAATGCCTCGTTGGTGTGGCTTTCAACAAACGCAATGCTCTAATGCTCACGTTTCTTCTCAACTCAATTGAGGATTAGGAACTCTCTGTTCACATACCAGTTTTTACTTTGAGGGTGAGGCTCATGCAATTTTTTTTTTATCTATATAAAATGTACCAATTGATAAAAATGTTCATTCGTGGGTAGAAAATAGTAATTGTAGTTCATTACTATACTTAAGTAAAATTTCGATGTATTTAACTTTAATGACTGTGATTGACATTGAGTACATGTT
This sequence comes from Plotosus lineatus, assembly GCA_024760905.1. Lineage (NCBI taxonomy): Eukaryota > Metazoa > Chordata > Actinopteri > Siluriformes > Plotosidae > Plotosus > Plotosus lineatus. The sequence goes on along the minus strand of CM045743.1, from coordinate 36,910,843 downwards.
CTCAAACTTAATTACATATTCAAGAAATTTCAGTTCTGACAATTATAATTAAACTGAAATTCAAGAAGATTTCATTTTTGCTCATCTCATCGTTGACTGTACACTACGAAGTGCAATCCCAATGTTCCAGGCCTGTCCCTGCCAACAGTCGGACCTGTGTTACACGTTTTTCTCTGCTTCCTCCCGCTAGGGTTATGGGCAGGCTGACGTCTATCTCAGGTAACACTGGTTGAAGGCAGGGCACAGCCAGAACAGCTCGCCGGACTATTGCAGGGCCAACCCACACACAGCATTCACACTGATATTCAAACCTAGGTGTGATTCGGAACACCTGATTGGCATAATATGCATGTCTTTGGACTGGGGGAGGAAACCAGAGTTCTACGTAATGTCACGCATAATGTCACGCAAACATGGAAACTCCATGTTGCTCGATCTTGCCGAGCCTAGGTTTCGAACCCAGGACTTTCTTGCTGCGAGGTGGAAGTTATAACCACTATACCACCTTGCTCCCTGATGTTTTTGTAACACGCAAGTATCTGTGATTGGCAGCAATGAAGCACTGAGCAAGGCAAGGCATTTTGAATGATGTTCACTATCAGGTGAGGCACAAGATGTCAAGAATGGAAGACAATGTTCTGCCTGTCTCAACGCGAAAAAGATGTGGCTCAAAACACCTCACCCAGCTCACCCACGCCGCAGGCTTTGCCAAAGCATTTCAAATTTTCCTGCTGCTGATTTCTTGACTTTGACACAGAATTTGTTTTTTTTTCTTACTGGTCCATATTAAATCACAGATGTGCAAGTGGTTTATATATATATATATATATATATATATATATATATATATATATATATATATATATATATACATACATACATATATATATATATATATATATATATATATATATATATATATATATATATATATATATAAACATGCAAAACTCCATGCTTGAAGGATTCAGTGCAATGTAATGATAAATTATAAAGAAAGCATCACTTCTCTCTCTGTCCTGCAAGACTTGCACAAGTATGCTGTTTTCTGTTGATCAATCAGTAAATGGACACGGTTTAGCGTCCAATCAAGTACATCAGTATCGTAAAACTGCCAAGAATTCTACCAATTCAACCTTCTGATGCTGCACAATATAGTTATTATTATTGACTGTAATGTGGAAATTCAAGTCAGGACGACCTGCTACAGCAGGGGTCGGCAACCCGCGGCTCCGGAGCCGTGTGCGGCTCTTTCACCTTTCTGGTGCGGCTCCATGGCTTTTCAAAATAAAGTTGTGCTTTACGGTGGCTGACTGGTGCACCACAAAGTGCTGAGTTACTCATACAGAAAAGGGCCGGTGTGGGTGCAGGTTTTCACTTCAGCCAGACAATAGCCACACCTTCCACCTGTTCCCACCAATCACTGATCATCAAAAGAAAAGAAAAAAAACCTAGAGTGGACATTACTATTTCAATTCTGAATTGGAGCCATCTTCGTGAGCCACCTTGCTTTAAGTCTTAAACAGTCATGTGATCCCACCAAGATGGCCCCACTTCAGAATTGAAACGGTGATGTCCAATCTAGGTTTTTTTTCCACCTGAATGATCTGGGTACCCTTCCAATGCTCTTTTCGGGTTGAAAATTACATAGATGAAAATTAAGAGTCACAGATGTGGGCGGATATTTATTTGGTGTGGGCGGGGTGATTTTGTGTGTGTCCACAAGAACACAAGAACACACACAAAATCACCCCGCCCACACCAAAGAAATATAAAAGAGCCCTAAAAGAGCTCATGGCAAGCAGCAGTGCGGTGAGAGAGAGATTTTTTTCTGCCTCCGGGGTTTGTAATTCAGGAACAGAAATCACAGCTGAAGGAAGGAGATGTGGATGAGATTTGTTTATACACAGCAATCTCCAGATTAAATAACTGTCCTCATAGTGACAAAATAAAAGACTGGGTGTGGTTCAGTCTCCACTCTGAGAATGGGTCGGTCAGTGCAGCATTAAGCATTAATATTTATTTAAAAGAATGTTGAGCAGGCTCCTTCTTAAAATAAGTCTTCAAATACTTTTCCGTGTTGGTGTCATTTTTGTAAATTAAAACTATGACAAAACAACATTAATATAACGAATAAAGAAAAGAAGATCCCACGAAGGGCGTGATTGGTGAGGTTGGCAACCCAACCCGTTACACATCTGGCTGCAGCCCGTCCAGCTTCGTGGGATGGATATTCTTTTTCTTTATAAAAACACAAGAAGCATTCGAACACATTCATTCATTTTCTGAACCGCTTAATTCTAATTCGGGTCGCGGGGAGGCTGGCGATTTTTTTTTTTTTTTAATGTAAATGTTTTTGTTGCAAGCAGAATTGTAATTTAATGGTCTCTGCAGTCGTTTAAATCAATGTAACATATTGTTATTTTATATTAGCATGAAGGAAAAAGGGGAAAAACATTATATGCAGTGTGATTTGATTTAAAATGTCAAAAAAGCATTTGTGGCTCCCAGTGTTTTCTTTAATGTGGAAAACGGGTCCAAATGGCTCTTTGAATGGCAAAGGTTGCCAACCCCTGTGCTACAGGTACCATGCAATCTTGTACTATCTGTCTCATGGTCAGGTGGTTGGCAACTAAACTCGCTGCCACATCAAGTTTCCCTTGATGAGGTTAATGTGTGAACACCCGACAGGATGAAAAACAGCTCACTCAAGACCCAACTGCCATCCATACTTGGAGAAGAATGGGCACTACCAGGGAATTTTGCCTATTGAAACACTTAGCATGTTTACACCAGAAAGAAACCACATACCAGACCGGCTGAGTCTCGGGATAAAAACGACTGCGTCCTCCATTGTTACAAAATATGTAGCCGACAGAGGAAATTGGAAACGTCTGGTGGAAGACAGCAAAGTGCACCTACAGCCAAATGGCTCTGGACCTTGATGATGATGATGATGATGATGATGATGAATGTGGAAATTGAGAATTAGCATCTCCTGGCTATATTTGAATGCAATGTTCGAATACAGTGGAGAAAACAAAGACTTTTGAAAAACGAGCCTTTACATCTGTAGAAGTCATGAACACCATCTAATTTTTCAATTATCCCTATACAGTGATCCCTCGCTACTTCGTGCTTCAGTTCCCGCAGCTTCAGTGCATTGTGGGGTTTTTCATAAATATTCACCGAAAAATAAAAAAATAAGGAAATTAAGTAAAAATAGGGGAAAAGTTAAGGAAAATGCCACAAAACAAGGCCAATTATGCAAAAAACCCCAAAAACAAAAACAAAAAAACAACCCAAAACCCCCCAACAAAATTACCTACATTTTTATGTGAGGTGCGCGTCTGTATATGTGTATTTATATTTTATTTACATCTTATATATTATTTTTGTTTAATTGTTATCATAATCATTTATAGTGTTGAATGTATATTTATTGATATTATATACACACATACATGTAGCTATCCGTCAGTCAGGGGGTCGATCCTACTTTGCGGAAATTGGCGGTTTTGTGGGGAGGTCTCGGTCTTGATTAACCACAGAAAGTGTGGGATCCTTGTATTCCGAAAGCCCATAGGTCTGACAGTTAATTCAATTCAATTCAATTCAATTCAATTCAATGCAGAGACTTCAAACATTTTCTACAACCCCCTACATAGCCTTAATGGGCAATCCCGCGGCGACGGTGGAAAGAAAACCCCACCTCGGCGTTACATACTCCAAATTACTACCCATTGGTCTGACAGTCCAGTGTTCCAACAGTGTCGGCTCATTCGTAGAGCCCTTACCTGTGGGAGGAAAGTGGAGCATCAGGAGGAAGCCTACACAAGCAGGTAGAGAACCAGCAAACGCCACCCAGAAATACCAGAGTCCAAGACTTGAACACAGGATGCGTTTGCTGTTAGGTGGACGTTCTAACCGCTACACTAGTGTGCCACCCCAGAACAATACATCTTCTTTTCCTTTCGGCTTTCCCCATTTTATTCAGGGGTCACCACAACAAATCATCTGATTCCCGTGTTTGATTTGCCATAGGTTTTTACGTCGGATGCGCTTCCTGACACAACCGTTAGCAAGGGACAGAAACACGCTGGCGGCTATGCAGCTACTCTGTACGAAAGTCAGCAATGGTTCTTTTACACGAACCTCTCACCATAGACGGCGAGAGACACGGCCGGCCTTTGATAACCCAGTTAGCTGCACTGGGGGGACAGTGACAATCTTGTGGAGAGTGGGACTCAAACCCGCAACCTTAGGATCAGCCATCCAGCACCTTTACCGCCAGGCCACTACCGCGCTCCCCAGAACAATACTGTACATCACATTCTTAAATTTCTATACCTCGATTCATAAGTACTGTATATTTTTATCAAAAAAGTAATGAATTTTTTACATCTCTAATATGTTTTAAATTGTTATTATTATTATTTGTTATTATTATTATTATTATTATTATTATTATTATTATTCACATTTGCTTAAATATATTTTTGGCAAGATACTTTTATTTTTAGAAAAGCAACTTGTACTACTGTCCATCCCCAAGTTCATTATCTGTCAGCTTCCGAGCAGCGTCATACAAACTCATGTCTCCTCAGCACAGCCTCAGTGTAATGTTATCAGGAAACAACTTCAGGAAATGACAATGGCAGGAAGAAGGAAAATTCTGGAATGTTTTTCTGGGGAAATACTTGCTCATCAGGTAACACTGGATAAAAACTACGCAATTACTGTATTTCACTGTCAGTAAGAATAATACGTAGGCACAATGCATTTGTATGTGCTTTCATTTAAAAAAATAAATAAATAAATAAAAAATTAAAAAGAATCTCATAGACTGTACAAGCTTCTAAACTGATAGCATTTAGGAGACACAATTACATTTATCTTTTTTTTTTTTTTTATTGATTGATGATTAAGACCAACAGAGGCAGATTAATGGTAATGAGGTTTAAACCCCGACCTCTGGATCAGGAAGACAACGCCATAACCACTGAGCCACAACTTCCCTTTTAGTAATCGAGAAATAGATTTATTAATATTACTATTAGGGCAGCGCTGGCCTGGTGGTAAAGGCGCTGGATCACCGATCCTAAGGTTGATGGTTCAAGCCCCTCTCACCACAGGTGGTCACTGTCTCCCCCCATCCCAGTTCAGCTAACTGGGTTATCAAAGACCGGCTGCGTCTCTCACACTCTGTGGTGAGAGGTTCATGTAAAAGAACCATTGCTGACTTTCGGCAAGAGTAGCTGCATAGTCATCAGCATGTTTCTGCCCTACGATGGCCTGGTGAGCTGTCCAGGGTGCACTTTGCAATCACCCAAAGTTGGCTGGGATGGGTACCAGCCTTCCCATACCCTAATTAGGATTACGCGGTTAAGAAGACTTATTTTGGTCCATCGCAGGTTACTTTCCCAGTATATTTTTACTGGTGCCCATTGATACTGCTGGGTGAACAGAGGCACACTTGTGGTTAAGACCTTGCCAGGGGGTCTTAGCACAGTGGGGGGTCTAACTGGGATTTGAACACATAACCTCCCGATCATGACTGCAGCACCTTTCCCACTACGCTACCTGCCCCACTATGTTCGCACGTCTACCTGACAGTAAAGAATATCCTGGTTTTCGAGTCCTGGGCATGAAGTTTGCATTTTCTTCCTGTGCTTGCTGGGGTTTCCTCTGGGTACGCTGGTTTCTTTTTCCCAAAGACAAGACATGCACTTTAGGCTCACTAGCTGTTCCAAATTTCACCTAGGTGTGTATGTAAGTGTGAATAATTGTGCTTTCTGGCCTTGAGAACTGCTCTGGTGGACTGTTCAGGGTGTACCCCTCCATTTCCTCGTGTTGGCTGAGATAGGCTAAAGCCTCCCCGTGACCCTAGTAGGATTAAGCGGTTCAGGAAATGACGGAGCGCGTGAGATTGAGATTTGCACATATGCCGATGCATTATTTTAGACAGGAAGTGTTTCAGTTTATATACGCTGGACAGGAAATACCTCCCTACCTGTGAGTATTTGTTCTCAGCATTCCAGATGTAAGCACAGGAGCCCATGCAATAATTGGCAAAGTATCCTTTAGGCTTGTGGATCCACTTCCAGCCGAGATCTTTCCTGAAATCAATGTAGAGTTTCCGCATGCAGCAGGATTCTGTTTTTCTAGTGGAAAAAACAACAATGTTAAAAAAAACAACCAAAAAACATAGGAGGTCAATTGAGACAATTTACCTTCACATTTCTTAAATAAAAGTATTTAGTGTTACAAATTTACTCCCATCTGCGATTCTGAATGTAGCGTTTACATAACAGATTGGATAGATGTGTGTGTTTATACTCAGTGTTTATACCGCGTGTCCCAAATGGACAATCGGAATAGAATGTCTGACGTGCACGCAATCCGGCATAGCCGGCATGTTTTCCATCATGTTTTTCTCATTTACGCGAACGCGTACTGAACACATGCAGAAGGATACAGATGCTGAAGACAATACAGTCCAGCAGTACCAGGGTGATAGTTTAAAACCTTCTCACACTACCCAGCGGAATTCCCACTTGGAATGAACAGCTGTGTTCTGAGCAATTTCAAGAAATTTCCCTCCTTCATATTAATTCACAGAAGCCACTGGCAGAACAAGGAACTATACAGTATGCACAAGCAGTAGCGGTGAGTGAAAGAAACTCAAACAGAGACGATACTAACAATAAGAAAGTCCGACAAAAGAAAGAGAAAGTGACTCACTCATCACAAGTTGGCTCCGTGGTAGGGGATCGCTTTTTGCGTGTCGTCGGGCTATGGCCGTCAGAAGGAACTGACATAGCCAGGATGTACGGCTTGGCCATTAAGTCACTCAATATACCTTTGTCACCTCTTTCGTCAACAAGTCCTGAGAACACACATCCAGACATAAAAGGCTTTAGCGTGGTGTTGTTGGAATGCTAAGTATTTGATGTATATATATATATATATAACTGTTATTCTCTGAGGCTGAGGTGGATATCACAATATAATCCCCAAGACTGAATGTTGAGGGGACTTTGAAGTGTTTTAGTATCTATTACATGGGAACATAAGAAATACAGTGATCCCTCGCTACTTCGTGCTTCAATTCATGTGGCTTCAGTGCATCGCGGATTTTTTATATATTCATCGAAAAATGAAAAAATAAAGAAATTAAGGAAGAATAGCGTGGAAAGTTTAAAGAAAATTCAGCAAAACAAGGCCAATTATGCAAAAAACCCCCTCCAAACAAACAAAAACAAAAAACAACCCAAAACCCCCCAACAAAACTACTTACATTTTTATGTGAGGCGCGCATCTGTGTGTACGTGCGCATCTGTATGTGTGTGTATTTATATTTTATTTACATCTTATGCGTTATTTTTGAATTTTTAATTGTTATTATAAACATTTATAGCATTGAATATGTATTTATTGATATTATATACACATATACATGTACGTATACATCAGTCATGGCGGGTTGATCCTACTTCGCGGATATCTGCGGTCGCGGGAGTCTCGGTCCCAATTAACCGCGGAAAGTGAGGGATCCCTGTAAACTAAGACAATATTTTTATGATTCATTTAAATAACTTAAATGAAACCATGACAGAGCTGTATAAGAGCTGTGTGATGACTCTCCTTAAGAATTATATTTATATACTACATGCAAACATAACTAAAAGCAAACTCAAATGAGATTTTTATATTTTTGTTTTAACCATTACAGAGACAAGTCAGATAAGCTGTGTGTGCTCTGAGCAGAACTAAGTTATTTGTAGCTAATAGCATCTGGTTAGTTTACTCATTTAGAGTTTAATACACACTACATGGAAACACACATACATTTCCAACCATTTTAATAGTGATTTTTTTTTTTTTTAAACATTGCAAAATAGGATTTTTTTTGAAGTGAGTTATTACAACAGGGCCAGTAGGGGGCAGTGGGTAGCTGTGTACTTTCTGTTACTTGCAAAAGTAACAGAAAGTATATAAATTACTTTTGCAAGAGTAACAAAAACTGCACAGCACCCCCTTTGGGCCTGTGGTAAAAACACAATTCCAAAAAATTGTCCTACCTTATGTGCAGATTTTCATGAAAATTCTAGAAAAGGTCAAGATATGATTAGATTTAAAGGATTCGTGACTTCGGACAATTTTTTGGAAGTGTGCGACTATAAAATTCCCAGCAGGGGGTGCTGTGTAGTCCTTGCCACTTGCAAGAAGTTATGTATGAATTTTCATGAAATTTCTATAGAGGTGGGGCTTTGGATAAAGAAGACAGTGTTCAAATTTTGAGATGATTCAGAGCAAAACAAATAAAATTTTGGAATTTTTTTTTTAAGGGTTCTTAAAATTCTGAGAAAGGAGAATTTCGAAAAAAATGTTTGATTTATATAAGGGGTTGTTGGGCTTCAGTTGTAGGCTTCAGCAAGGTTTAGTGTTGTTTTGAAAGTGGAAAAGTCAATAATGCGTGCGTTATGCTTGTATTATTTAAGTCTGTGTGTGTGTGTGTGTGTGTGTGTGTGTGTGTGTGTGTGTGTGTGTGTGTGTGTGTGTCAGTTTCCATGCCGGACATATGCCTGTGTGTGAATAATTTGGGAGTGATGAGTGAAAGTGATGATTTTAATGATCCTTTCTGTCACCTACCAGAGATCATTATGAGGTGATGAGAAGCTAAACTTTGCACTTAACAAATCTGATTGTTGCTGTGATGAACTTTAGAATGAAATAATTTTATTTCACCGAGTCCTGGGTTCAGGACATGCGCTTGGGCATTGCTGTGTGGAGTTTTCATGGGTTTCCTGCAGGTACTCCGGTTTCCTCCTACAATCCAGACATGCACATTAGGCTAACTGGCTGTTCCAAATCTCCCCCGGGTGTGGACGTGTATGTGTTAGCCTGCAATGGTCTGATGACTTGTTTAGGGTACCCCACCTGTGCACAATGTAGGCTGAAATAGGCTCCAACCTCCTTGCGAAACTCGACGGTTTAGTGGTTTGGCGAATGAGTGAGTGAATGAGTGAGTATCTTAATCTGTAAGTTCGATGAATAATTTTTAAATTTCAACTTTATAGAAGTTCATTATGTATCATCAGGGAGACGCCAAGTTTGTTCTCAAGCCGAAAAAAGTTTGGAAAACCCAGATCTACAGTGTGTGGTTTTTCTACTCTGCAGTTTAGTCTTTATTTAAAATATGTATAGGAAACAGTTAAAACATAATAAACAGTGTTGTTGTGATGGCCTGCCGAGCTGTTCAGGGTGTACCCTGCCCTTTCCCAGAGTCGGCTGAAATGGGCACCAGCCTCCCCCCTTGCCGTAATTAGGATTAAGTGGCTTAGAGAAACTGAATGAATGATTGAATATAATAAACAATGTTGAATATACTGCATAGATATAGTTGTAAGTTGAGGCGTTAAGGGGTTGAGGTCATTTTCCTTTCAGAATACGCTGTAAAGATCCTTTAATGCACAGTCTTTGTATTTTTACTCACAAATCCCTTGAGACGGCCCACTATCGGCTTTCCAACTATAAAACCTAGTAAATTTCTGTCTCGCAAGTGACAGATTCACCACAAAAACGATTCGGTCAAAAGTATACGGACATCACTCCGTATTCCTGAAATCAGGAATTTTGTATAAACCAAAACTATACCTAGCTGGTGTATACAACAAAACACTTAACCACCACACCTAGACTACCACTGGCAGTTGAATGTGGTATGTTGAAGATCTCAATTAATTTAATGAATACTGAAGCACATAGCTCATAAAAATGGCCAATGACTACTCAAAGGATACATATATATATATATATATATATATATATATATATATATATATATATATATATATATATATATATGTATATACACAGTGATCCCTCGCTATGTCGTGCTTCAGTTCCTGCAGCTTCAGTGTATCGCGGGTTTTTCAAAATATTTATCGACAAATAAAAAATAAGCAAATTAATGAAAAATAGGAGAAAAGTTCAGGGAAATGCCAAAAAACAAAGGCCAATTATGCAAAAAAAAAAAAAAAAACCCAAACAAACAAAAACCAAAAACAACCCAAAACCCCCCAACAAAACTAATTAAATTTTTATGTGAGTTGCACTTCTGTATGTGTGCGTGTATTTAGATTTTATTTTTTATTCTTATGCATTATTTTTGAATGTTTAATTGTGATTATAAGCATTTATAGCATTGAATATGTATTTATTGAAATTATATACACATATACATGTACGTATACTTCAGTCAGGGGGGTCAATCCTACTTCGCGGAACTTGGCAGTCGCAAATGAAACACTTACTTACTTTAAACAAGTATTGCCTTCCTATCATGCAATGTGTGTGTGTGTGTGTGTGTGTGTGTGTGTGTGTGTGTGTGTGTGTGTGTGTGTGTGTCTCGCTCTCTCACTGGTCATATATTTAATCTAAAGTTATTTTTATTGGTCTTATCTTGAAATTATTATCATTTGTACTTGAACCAGTTTTTAGACTCACTTACTCATTTGCTGAACCGATTAATCCAGTTAGCATTACATGGTTGCTGGCGCCTATTGCAGCCAACAGCGGGCGAAGACAGAGTATACCCTGAACAACTCACTAGAAAATCCCACACACACACACACACACGCATGCACACACACACACACACACACACACACACACACACACACACACACACACACACACACACACACACACAAACACACACACACACACAACGGCCACACCTAGGGGCAATTTGGAACATCCAATTAGCCTGCATGTCTTTGGACCGTGAGAGGAAACCGGAGTACCCAGGAAAAGGCCATGCAAACAGGTGAGAGCATGCATACCCCACACAGAAACGCCTGAGCCTGGAAATCGGATCCATGACCTTCTTACTATGCTTAGCATTACACCACGATGCCTGACATTGATCTGGTTAAATATTTATCGTTCATGGTTTTTTTTTTGGTTTTTTTTAATTTCATCTCCACAAAGTTTGACAAGAAATAAAATCCTCCCGTCGGCATAATTACTGGTGCAATTAACAGATAATGATAGTAAACTTTTCTTATGTTGAAGGATTCATCCATACATGCTTTTATTTTCTTGCAACCAGAAACCATGTGGTGCGCAAATATTTGACTTGTAAAATAAACGGTCCAACCTGATATGAAAATTTTGAAATTTTTTTCCGGAGAACTCCCACATCCACAGTACGGCCTCAGCTCCAGCACTTGTTTGTCCTCTGTCAAAGAGAAAGTAATTATGGTTATTATGGTTACATGGAATTCCTAAACGAAGTAGGGATAACTTTTTGCCCTTTTACGAAAACTATTGTGGAATATAAGATTTCGGAATGACTTCCCAGTACACAAGTGCACACAGGTACCATCACCGAATTACCATGAATGGAGTAATGCCAACCCAGACACAAAATCTATATGACGCTACGGAGGTTGATAACCTACAGTACTTGGACTTGGTACATTGTCCGACGTCTGGTACTGAATGCTCAGTTGAACATTATTTACATTCATTAGCCTGTAATTATATATTATAAATGTAAAATAACTTACCGGGAGACTGGAGCCACTCTTTGAGAGTCTCGGTCACGTCATAGGATATCCATTTGTTTAGCAAATCGTTCGAGACGTCATGGAAACCCAGGTATTTTGCTGTACTTCCCACGCCCATGTAGAGCTCCATTCTCTGCAGCAAGCTCTTTTCGCTGTTTATATCTTTAACACGTAGCCTGAGCATGGCCTGGGACAGCAGCCGATAGTCCTGGATGCGCTGCCTTATTTCATTCACGTTAAAAAACATCTGCTTTTTCTCTGTTACATCACTAGTAACTGCAAAAAAATGGGAGAAATAACACTGAATAACTCGGTACAAATAGTTCACTCACTCACTCATTCGCCGAACCGCTCAATGCTATTAGGGTTATGGGGGAGGAGCCTAACTCAGCAGACACTGGGTGAAGGAGGGGTACACATTGAACAGCTCACCAGATTATTGTAGGGCAACACAAACACACAACCATTCACACTCACACTCAAACTGAGGGGCAATTTGAAATGTTCACGTCTTTGGACTGTAGGAAACTTGGGTACCCAGAAGAAACCCGCGCAAACACAAGAAAATCATGCTAACTCCACACGGAAACATCCAAACCCAGGACCTACTAGCTGTCAGGTGGACATGCTAACTAACGACTACGCCAATGTGCCTCCCCAGTACTAGGTAGGCCTCCGTCAGTCCCGAAGGACTATGGCTGCGCTCTGGCTGGTATCCCGGCTGGAGTAATGGAGGACAGGCAGCAAGCAGCAAGTCCCCCCCTCTCGGCGCTACCGGAAGGATCCAATGGAAGGGCGGGTGCCGATACGTCTGGGTTCCAGTGCCGCTGCAGCGGTTACCAGAACGCTACTGTGAACGAACCGCCTCAGGGGACTTGAATCTCTCACCACAGACAGTGAGCGACATGGCCAGCCTTTGATAGCCCAGTTAGCCAGTAGGAAAGGGGTGGGGGGGGGTGGGGGGGGGTTCAGTGTCAACCTTGTGGAGAGTTGGCTTTGAACCCCCAACCTTAGGATCAGCGATCCTGCACCCTATACCACTAGACCACCACTGACCCGTCTCTCCAGTACTAACAGTTGCGATATTACCGTATAGTACCATGGTTATGCCAGGCTTATATGACATGGTCTTACTACATGAATTTGCCCTCCGTTATATACAGTCTGCATTATTAATAACAACATATAGCCACTGGCATGACACATATATGACACGATTGCTATCTGGCGTTCCATATGCTATGCTAGTTTTATTAAGGGATGGCCTATGTAATGGGAGATCAATAAGTGGAGCTTTATCAGGGTTGGACCTTTGCCCTTCTGTCTGTTTGTCTCTCTGTTAAGACATCATGTCATTTTGCTATAATTCTACATCGTCTGCCACTATAAGCTATGTAATGACAATATTACACTATCTTGGCGGAGGTCTGCACTCTCTCAGGTTATTTCATGTTTCCGAGATTTTTTTTTTTTTTTGCCTCCTATTCATTGATAACTATGGGGGCAGTGGTGGTCTCGTGGTATAGGGCGCTGGATCGCTGATCCCAAGGTTGGGGGTTCGAGTCCCACTCTCCACAAGGTTGTCACTGTCCCCCCCAGTGCAGCGAACTGGGTTATCAAAGGCGGGCCATGTCTGTCACTGTCTATGGTGAGAGGCATGTAAAAGAACCATTGTTGACTTTCGTAAAGAGTAGCTGCAAAGCCGTCAGCGTGTTTCTGTCCCTTGCTAAAAAAGGGTTGTGACAGGAAGAGCATCCGATGTAAAAACCTCTGCCAAATCAAACGTGCGGATCAGATGATTCGCTGTGGCGACTCCTGAGTAAAAGGGAAAAAGCCGAAAGGAAGACAGACAGATTCATTGATAACTACAGAGAGAAGGTCTACATTATCAATATTCCAGGTAAAATAATAATAATAATGATGTTGGCACTCCTTGATTGGCTCTTTGTAAAATTAGGCGATCTCATTAACTCGCTGCTAACGTTACCTGGCTACTTCAGAAAATGTTTGCATTTCAGCATTTTGGTGTCACTGTCGAAATTTTGGAAACCGGGAGGAAGGTGTTTGTATTTGTGAAAAATTAAATAATTAGAAATGTGTGTCTGACTCACTTCCCAGAAACCACGACGAGCTACTAGAATAGGGTGGAGTGAAGGGAGTGGACATCCTGCTGCACAGGGCACTTAATAAAAGGCACCTGTAGTACCGACTCTGATTCTAGGCTACAGCACGCTACGTAGTCTACACTCACCATCCCCGAAGCGGTGAGCGTACAATTTGGCTTTTTGCAGCCGTTGCAATGAATTGTGGACGTATTGCTACTGAGGACTTGTAATTTCCCAAAGCAAGCCACTGGTAGTTGTGGATGGTGCATCATGATCATGTGCTGTATATGTCAGCTGCTTTATTCAGATCACAATAACAAGGGACTGACGGGAGTGTGACGGTGCGGGTGGAGGGTTTGCCTGTTTGCCTCACAACAAGAAAGGCCTGGGTTTGAGTCGTGAGCTCGACGAGAATGTTTCTGTGTGAAGCCAGCATGTATTTCCTTACACTCGCACGGGTTTCCTCTGGGTCCTCCGACTTCCTCCCAGAGTCCAAAGACATGCACATTAGGCGAATTGGCTCTTCTATATTGCCTCGGATTGTGAGTGTGAATGGTTGTGTGTGTGTGTGTGTGTGTGTGTGTGTGTCTTTTGGCCCCACGATGGCCTGGTGAGCTGTTCAGGGTGTAATCCACCTTCTCCCATTGTCGGCTGAGATAGGCTCTGGCCTCCCCATGACCCAAATACGACTAAACAGTCAGCAAATAAGTGAGTATAAATGGTAGACAGGATGATGTGAACAACAGCATTCTCATAATGGAAATTATTGGCGAGATAGCGATGAACGACGCGACACGTAATGTAAACAAACTGTAATTCTAGATTCAGAAGACTGCAGTATAATAACCAACCCCCCCAAAACTCTTTAACTTTACTAAACCTAAAACAGATATATCTGTTCCAGCCTGCCTGACTTTGAAATCGCCCACCCAAATGCTTAATCACACACGTAGACACACACACACACACACACACACACACACACACACCACAGTAATCCAGTGCCCTCCACACACTTCTGTTCCAATAAATCATTAACACGCATCTTTTAAATTAATCTGCTGTATTGCAATACCAGAGCAGTCACGCTTCCAGCTTAAGGCGCATCATTTCTGTCATAATTTGAGATCAGTTGTGCAATTAGCATGTCGCAATACTGGAGATACTTTAAGGAAGAAGAAGGATATTCACACGTTTGCATTTTTGCACCCATTGCAGTTTTTATGCAGCGATTTGGGTGGTGTAAAAAAAAAAAAATAAAATAAAAAAAAAAATGGAATGTGTGCACCATTTGCACACTGTACCGAATTTACAATGTTTGTGGTACACCGTTTCCATAGACGCTCCGTATTTCAGCTCTTCTTGTGGACGCTGATTAGCAATGGCCCTTTAATATGACTCCCATTTTCAACGTCCTGTGCTAACTGCGCTAAATATAATATTTTAATCATAATTTAAAATTTAAAATTAAATCAGGATTGGCTTTGGTTCGTGACTATATACAAGGATGCCTCACTTTCCGAGGTTAATGGGGACCGACCCCGCCTACTCACAACCACCGATTTCCGCAAAGTAGGATCAACCCCTCCCTGACTGATCTATACATACATGTATATGTGTATATAATATCAATAAATACATATTCAATGCTATAAATGCTTATGATAACAATTAAACATTCAAAAATAATGCACAAGATGTAAATAAAATATAAATACACACACATACAGACGCGCGCACACAGATGCACAGCTCACATAAAAAATGTAAGATGTTTTGATGGGGGGTTTTGGGTTGTGTTTTTTTGGGGGGTTTGTTTGTTTTTTGTTGTTTGTTTTTTTATAATTGGGCTTTTTTCCTTAACCCCTCCCCTATTTTTCTTTAATTTCCTTATTTTTTATTTTTCGATGAATATTTTTGAAGAACCCTCGATGCACTTACGCCGCAGAAACTGAAGCACGCGATAGTGAAGGATCACTGTACTGTATAGGGTTGTGAGGAGGTTGGAGCCTATCTCAGTCAACATTGGGTGAAGGCTAGACCATCGTGAGGCAACATGTACACAATCATTCATACTCACAATTACATCTACAGGCAATCTGGAACAGCCAGTAGGCTTAATGTGCATGTCTCTGGACTGTGGTAGAACACCTCACCATGCCCGGGACTTGAACTCAGGATCTTCCTGCTGTGAGGTGGACGTGCTAACCATTACGCTACCGTGCCAGCCAACTATATGCTCTCATTCATCTCATTCATTTGCTGAGCCACTTAATCCAAGTAGGGTTCCAGGGAGGACACTGAGTGAAGGCTATCTTTACCCTGAACATATTACCGGACCATTGTAGGGCAAAACTCTGCAGGACAACCAATCACACTCAAACCTCGGGGCAATTCAGATCAGCCAGTTAGCCTAATGTGCAACAGTTTTTGGACTGCCAGAGGAATCCCAACAAATTTGGGGTGAAGCTGCAAGCTCATAAAGGAACGGCCTTGCTGAACCTAGTACTCGAACCCAGGACCTTCTTGCTGTGAGGCGCTCATGCTACACACCGTTAACTTTCCACCAAATTATTTAAAATTTTAAATATTTTTAATAAGATTGTGACAAATCATAGGGGCAGTGGTGGCCCGGTGGCAGGGTGCTGCCTTACTGATAGGAAGGTCACTGCTACCCCCCCCCCAAGACCGCTAACTGGGTTATCAAAGGCCAGCCATGTCTCTCTCGGTCTGTGCTGAGAGGTTCATGAAAAAAACATTGCTGACTTTCATCAAGAATAGCGGCGTAGCAGCCAGCATGTGTCTGCCCTGCAATGGTCTGGCAAGCTGTCCAGGGTGTACTCTGCCCTCGCCCAGAGTCGCTGGGATGGGTGCCAGCCACCCCGCGATCCTAATTAGGATTAAGCGGTTCCAGAAAATGATGATAATAATTTATAAATATGGTACAGACTTCACAGGAAAGTATTTTCCTCTGGATTAGGAATCATCACATCAATCTACAACCAGCCGAATATCCTACCACAGCATAGCCTTGATGGTGGGGGTTATCCGTAAACAAAATAACAACATTTTATGTCAGAAAATAATGTGTGTGTGTGTGTGTGTGTGTGTGTGTGTGTGTGTGTGTGTGTGTGTGTGTGTGTGTGTGTGTGTGTGTGTGTTTATGTGAGAGAGATTACTGCACAGAGTCAGCAGTCACAGTGATTTATTTCATTAACAGGCCAGCCACGTACAACACCCTCATCCTTCATAATACGGTAATTACACAACAGTCATCCTCCATACATGAAGATTGCCCCAACACGCACAGTTCTCGCTATTCGAATCCTCTGTAATTGGTAATAGTATTTTGTGTCTACACTTTCAGGTGACTCACTGAGACATGAAGCTGCCAGCGGAAAAAATTACCACTAAATACATAAACATTATACATACATATATATATATATATATATATATATATATATATATATATATATATATATAAAATTTTCTGAGCAGATCCTTACGTAAGAGAGTGCTCAATACTTTTTCATAGAGCAAATATAAGTAAAAATAAAAGGACAGGACAAAGACTTTCTATTGAAACTTCATTTCCGATAATCCGTAATGGAAAAGTTCATCTGTAGTGAAAAATGAAGTTTCAGTAGAAAGTCTTTGTCCTGTCCTTTTATTTTTACTTATATATATATATATGTGTGTGTGTGTGTGTGTGTGTGTTTTAAATTGTATATATATTTGTATATATAGACTTCATGCTTTATATATATATATATATATATATATATATATATATATATATATATATATATATATATATATATATATATACAAATATATATACAATTTAAAACATATACACAAATAGACACACACACATATATATATATATATATATAAAAAGCATGAAGTCTATATATACAAATATATATACAATTTAAAACACACACACACACACACACACACACACACACACACACACACACACACACACACACACACACACACACATATGTGTGTGTGTGTGTGTGTGTGTGTGTGTGTGTGTGTGTGTGCATGTGTCTGTGTGTGTTTTAAATTTGAAGTCTGCTGCAGTTAATATCCACACTTGTATATCCAAACTGAATCCTCAGGCTTCTGCAGGTTACATATTTGCTGTGTTTTATTTCACTCCCACGAAATACCTGCTTCAGGTGTGTTCAGTGCTAGAAAAAACAGCACAAAATATGGACCATGTGGAATGAGTTGCCCTAAGGACTAGGTTGGGAAACACTGATCCATACTATTTGACTTTTTATTTTTCTTTCCAGCTCGAGAAAGAGCGGTATGTATTTGCAGGACTGGAAAATTCACAGAGGACAGAGATCCTTTGTTGGTGGGAAGGTGGATGGAACTTGTGTATGTCTATGTGTGATGCGCACGAGTGTGTGTGTGTGTGTGTGTGTGTGTGTGTGTGCGTGTGTGTGTGTATAGGCACACGTTCAGGTAAGCTCAGGACAGCTGTCCTAACAGGCACAATGGCAGGCCTATCATTACAGACGGGCGCAGCTACGTTCCAGCAAGCTTAAATACCAGCCTCCCAAAGCAGACTGCGTCTACCCTTCCATTCATCTATCCCTCGCTCGCTCTCGTTTCTCGGTTACTCGTTGATGGCTCTCACTCCATTGCTGTGCTCAGTGAGTCTCTCAGTGCTAATGACATGATATGAAAACAAAAAAAGTGGAGCAGCGAGGTGAAGGACAAGCGCACAGTCTCAATCCAAATCATTTCCCTTCACTTGGTCTTTGGCAACTTGACCACCGTTTCATTCCATTGTGAGCGCGGACACCCGGTTCACAATTCCGTCAAAGTCCCGTTCAGGTCGGGTGCATATTCAACACGTGACAAAAATTGCACAGGGAAGCGAATATAAACATTTTATTCCAAAGTTATATCCGCGGTGTGTTTTCAGGCCATTTCTGGAATGGTATCCTCAGCATATGTGGCATTCTCGCCATCAACATACCAAAATCTGTCTTCTATTTTTATACAGAAAGGCATTTAATACTAAGACCATTGGCATGTGTGCAGGCTAAAGCAAGTGTACTGTGACCGCTTAAAGGAGCCGTTTGCGGAAAAGTCTTGAAATGTTTTTGGTTATTTTTTTTTTTTTAAGTACATTGTACAGCTACGCAAAATAATTTTAAAATATTCGATTATTAAGTTAAAGTTCTAACCATATGTTTGACCACATTTCATCACATACACATTGCGTGACCGCTGTCTCACATGGCAGCCCCATGAAGTTGCAACATCCATCTACATGCTAAGGTTTTTTTCATTGTTATTACTTGTTTGTAGTCCGACTTCATCTAAAACCATCTCACTCACTCCGTCTGTTGCAAAACTACTCATCCTTCTGGGGTCACGGGGAGGCTGGAGCCCATTTCAGCTGACACTGGGTGAAGGAGTGGTACATTCTGGACAACTCGCCAGACTATGCCATTCATTCATTTTCTGAACCACTTAATCCTAATTTGGGTTGCGGGGAGGCTGGCGCCCATCTCAGTTGACTCTGGGCGAGAGCAGAGTACACCCTGGTCAGCTCGCCAGGCCATTACAAGACAGAAACATGCTGACAGCTATGCAGCTTCTCTTGTTGAAGGTCAGCAATGGTTCTTTAACATGAACCTCACACCATAGATAGTGAGAGACATGGCCGGCCTTTGATAACCCAGTTAGCTTCACTGTGGGGGACAGTAACAACCGTGGGGCTTGAATCCCGAACCTTGGGATCGGTGACCCAGCACCTTTACCACCAGGCCACCACTGCCACTTGCCAGACTACTGAAGGGCAAAACACACACACACACACACACACACACACACACACACACACACACACCCATTCAAACTCATCCACACCTACTAGCGATTTGGATCAGTCAGTTAGCCCAATGTTCATGTCTCCTGATGGACTGTGGGCGGAAACTGGAGTATCCAGAGGAAATCCATGCAACGTTGGAGAAAACATGAAAGCTTCACACAGAAACACCCAAGCTTGGGAATCAAACCCAGGACCTTCTGCTGTGCAGCAGACCTGCCAACCACTTCATCACCCTTATTTGTGAGACGCTTCACCGAATGTAGGCACTTGTCGCAAGTGACGTATGGTGGTTGTGAGACAAAGCGCGGCTTATTCGGACTTGCGATCTTTCAAGTGAGTAAGTGCACGTTGAATACTTGTGATCGTGAATACTTGTGATCTTTCAAGTGAGCAAGTGCGCGTTGAATACTTTTATTACATTGAATACTTGTTTAGTACTCAACCTTCACTTGCTCAATTGAAAGATCGGAAGTCCGGATAAGCCGCGCTTTGTCTCAAAAGCACCACACGTCACTTGCGACAAGCGCATACGTTCGGTGGAGCGCCTCACATTTGTCTTTTATAACATTTAACGACGTCATTAGGTTTTGTTTATGTTTATAAATTGCAGTCCTACGTTGTCTAAAACCATCTTATTCAATTTTCTGTTTATTTGTACTTCACTTTAATAACGTAACTTTACAGGTCATGTAAACCCGTA
Source organism: Plotosus lineatus (assembly GCA_024760905.1). Lineage (NCBI taxonomy): Eukaryota > Metazoa > Chordata > Actinopteri > Siluriformes > Plotosidae > Plotosus > Plotosus lineatus. The sequence continues at coordinate 36,890,593 of CM045743.1, read as the reverse complement.
CAGTGTGAGACAGGTATTTATGGTTTAGAGGCTCAACCTTTTGCCTTCACAAGCTGTTAGCTATTAGCTAACGGCTGAAGAGCAAAACCAAAATATTAGCCATGAACATCTAGCATGTGTTCACCATCCAAGTACAGCTCATGGTCACCGAAACACAGCAAGACCAACAATAGTAAAACAAAATACATCGAGGATTCGTGCTGGGGCTGATTTCTTTCCAGCACAACCAACAAGCGACAATTTTAGACTTATCCAAGCCCCACCCATCAGGTATTTCCTTCCCTTTCACATGACCAGCACCAACCAGGCAAGGGTGGAGACATGCACATGCCTTCGTCCATGACGTTCAGTGCTGCCATCTGCCTCTTTACAAACTGCTGTGCATGAGTATCTGGGGGCGGCCCAACACACTTGTAGGGAGCCCTATCCTCTTCATATGAATGAGCGCAGTGACACCTACGATGAGCTGGAGATTGCTGTGAGTGACAGAGACGTGAACACATGCCATCCCTCCCTAAGTGGTAAACATGAAACACCTCCCGGATTTAAGTTACTTTTGACGGGATATTTTTCTTCCATTTTGCTGATATATCAATAACTTGTGATCAGCATTGCTTGTGGCGCATGTCCGCCTCAAAATAAGAAGGTCCCGGGTTCAAGTCCTGGGGTTGGGGCGTTTCTGTGTGGATGTTCTCTCTCTGCTTTCACGGGTTTCCTCCAGGTACACTGGTTTCCTCCCACCGTCCAAAAACATAATAACTACTAATTAGCGGTTCCAAATCACCCCTAAGTGTGAGTGTGAGCACAGATGGCTGTATGGGTGTTGGCCCTGCAACGGTCTGGCGAGCTGTTCAGGGTGTATCCTGCCATTTCCTTATGGGCATCAGCCTCCCCATGACCCTACTTAGGATTACGATATTTATAAAATGAATGAATGAATGTGTTTCCTTTTTGGAGCACGGTGGCATAGTGGTAAGCACGCCTGCCTCACAGCATGAAGGTCCTGGGTTCAATTCCCAGCGCGGGTGCTTCTGTGTGGAGTTTGCGTCGATTTCCCCCTACAGTCCAAAAACATGCACGGTAAACTGATTGGCTGTTCCAAATCACCTGTAGGTGTGAGTGTGAGAATGAACGGTTGTGTGAGTGTTGGCCCTGTGATGTCCTGGAAAGCTGTCCAGGGTGTACTTTGCCCTCCCCCCAAGTTGGCTGATATGGGCGCCAGCCATGACCCCTAATTAGGATTAAGTGGTTGAGAAAATGAATGAATGAATTTCAAGCATTAAAAATAAGCATACGTTGTATTTTTCAGTTGAAGGACAGATGGAGAATGCAAACCTCCACCAACCTGGAAAACAATAACAGGAAGTATACAGCACCCTCTGCTGGGCCTGCTGCTAGACCACACTCGCAGACTATCTCACAATGTTGAGGAATACTAGTATTTTAAAAATTCCTTGATCAAGAACTTTATGGGCCATATGTGACATGGACCACCCCCCCAAAAAAAAAAAAAAAAAAAAAAAATTCAAACATAATTTCCTTGATGGGAGCAATTAAGGTACAAATTGCATGACAGAACCAAAGACGGTACTGAAAGTGTGGGTTTCGGTTGAATAATAAATAAAACAGAGCATTCAGGATTACCATATTTGGCGGTTAATCGAAGCCACATGGGTATTATGGAATTGAAACATTTTTAACCCCCACTCACACTCTCACTCATCTGCTGAACTATTTAATCCCGCTCGGGCTGCAGGGAGGATCGAGCCTATCCCGGCTAACACCGGGCTAAGGTGGCGTCCACCATCAAAGAGCGAACACCACCTTTAACCCGCACATACACCACTAGGGGCAGTCTAGAACAGCCAATTAGCCTATTGCGAAGGTCTTTGGACTGTAGGGCGGCGCCGGTGTATCTGAGGAAACCCATGCAAGCACGGGAAGCACATCGCAAACTCCACACAGAAATGACGGCACCCTAGAGACCTTCTTGCTGGGAAATGGATGTGCTAAATACAGCAGCATCGTGTCTGCCAACATTTTTTTTTTTACAAAATGTTAAAGCATTTTAAAAGATGATTTTAAAAAAATCCAGCATTTCAACTGTGGTAAAAGAAACAAAGAGTCGTACTGATTTATTTTTCAATTCAATTAATCCACCATTCATGTTTATTAACCAGCGCGAGCCTGGAACAAGTGTCCTAGATTAACCAGTTTACTCTCTGTAAATCCATTGTTCTTGTTTCTTAATCTGCCGTGAGTGACGGGGTGGGAGGATGGTACAGTGGTTAACATGTCTGCCACACACCATGAAGGTCCTGGGTTTGATTCCCGGGCTCTCACATGTCTTAGCTGTTGTCCCCGTGCTTGTGTGGGTTTTCTCTTGGAAATCTGGTTTCCTCCCACAGGCCACCAACATGCACAGGAGGCTAACCGGCGAACTGTTCCAAATCGCCCATAGGTGTGTGTGTGTGTGTGTGTGTGTGCAAATTATTATGTGTTGCCCCTGTGATGGCCTGTCGAGCTGTCCAGGGTGTACCCTGCTTTTTGCCCAGATTCAGCTGAGATGGTGTCAGGATCCCTGCAACCCTAAATAGCGTGATATAAAATGACTGAATGAATGTTCGTGACATAACAGGCTCGCTGAGCAGATGAATTTCTCGGTTTTGTCTCTTGATGATTGGTTGATTACAAGGTATTGTGTAAGCACAGTACAGATGGAAGGAATCATTTAAAACCACAGCGGCCAATAAATCTGGGGGGCGAGGGGGGGGGGCGAGGGGTGAGGGGTGAGGGGGGTGGGGGGGTGTCGTTGTATTTAAGGAGTTAAATAATGAAAATGTGTTTGGGAGTGAAAGTGGCTATTAAGGGAGCGAGTTCATTTCTCTCGTGAATACGAAGGAAGTGCCGCAACGCTTCTGGCTAAAACAATTCTGCTAAACTTAGCTTTGGCAGTCAGAGATTCTCATGTGTGTGCATCAATAAATTCCTGTGCAGGGCAGTTAGAGAGAGAGAGAGAGAGGGAGAGAGAGAGAGAGAGAGAGAGAGAGAGAGAGAGAGAGAGAGAGAGAGAGAGAGAGAGAGAGAGAGAGAGAGAGAGAGAGAGAGAGAGAGAGAGAGAGAGAGAGAGAGAGAAAGAGAGAGAGGTAACAAGAGAAAGAAAGAGAGAGAGAGAGAGAGCAAGAGAGAGAGAAAGGTAGAGAGGGAGAGAGAGAGAGAGAGAGAGAGAGAGAGAGAGAGAGTGACAGAGAGAGACAGGAAGAGAGACAGGGAGAGAGGTAGAGAGAGACAGGGAGAGAGAGAGACAAAGAGAGACAGAGAAAAGTAGCGAGGGAGAGAGAGAGCAAGAGAGTGAGAGTGAGAGAGTGAGAGAGAGAGAGAGAGAGAGAGATAGAGAGAGAGCGAAACAGATAAACAGAGAGAGAGAGCAAGAGATAGAAAGAGAGAGAGAGAGAGAGAGAGAGAGAGAGCGAAGCAGATAAACAGAGAGAGAGAGCAAGAGATAGAGAGAGAGAGAGAGAGAGAGAGAGAGAGAGAGAGAGAGTGAGAGAGAGAGAGAGAGAGAGAGCAAGAGGTAGAAGAGAGAGAGAGAGAGAGAGAGAGAAAGAGAGACAGAGAAAAGTAGCGAGGGAGAGAAAGAGAGTGAGAGTGAGAGAGAGAGAGAGAGCAAGAGGTAGAAGGAGAGAGAGAGAGAGAGAGAGAGAGAGAGAGAGAGAGAGAGAGAGAGAGAGAGAGAACAAGAGGTAGAAGGAGAGAGAGACAGAGAGAGAGAGAGAGAGAACAAGAGGTAGAAAGAGAGAGAGAGAGAGAACAAGAGGTAGAAAGAGAGAGAGAGAGAGAGAGAGAGAGGCAGAGAGAGAGAGAAAGAGAGGTGCATACGCTCTTATTTGGTAATAGCTGTGTGGAGGTTCATGTGTCATGTGACTTTAATTCAGTGAAGACGAGCTTCGAGACACTGGGTCTTTCACATCAGGCAAAACAATGTTAAAAAAGTGGACGCACGAGTTCACCCGCGGATCGACCGACGCACATTCACACGCGCATACCTTCAGAAAAATAACAACTAGAGTGGCTCGATGATAGTTTTGTCCCTGAGAGCGCTTGTCAGCAGGAAATTCATTGCCCCTCCTGGGACTGTTTAATTCTGAGTCACACACAGCATGCACCACCAGCCTTCCTTCCTGGCAAACAGCTCTGCCACAAACAGAGTGAGAGAGGGAGAGAGAGAGAGAGAGAGAGAAAGAGAAAGCCCAAGGTGGCCGGCGATCAAATTACAGGAAGCCCCCTTTCCCAAGGGACAAGAGCAAAAAGGACAAAAAAGATAAGATGAAAAAGAGGGTATAGGGAATCTTGCATGTCCACCTCATCGTCTCAAAATAAATGTTTGAAAATTTTCCTCTGTGTGGACGGTTCGGGTCTGAACTCAACCCCCTGTCTCTCATGCCTTTGTTCAGTGTTGTACGTCTGTGATCAAGGGCTTCATGTTAATGTCACCTTCGTTTGAAGTGGTTCAAGTGGAATCGAGGAGCGGTGATAAAAAGAAGGCGGGTGGTGAGCTTCAAAAACCGACTATTTACCCATCAACAGATGGACCTAAATTACTAACAGCAGGTTCACGACTTAGGAGAAAAGCCTGCAGTGCCCAGGGGAAAAAAAAAAAAAATTAAATGCCAGCCGCCGGAGCTATTAAACAAACAGATGCCCAAAGTGGGATAATGTTTAGATGTTTTTTAAATGTTAGAAAGTGCTAAAAGCCACAATCTGGCACAAAATCGCTTCTCTACACAAAGTAATATCAGGAAAACACTTAGAGTCACAAAAATAAACAAATAAATAAAATAAAATAAATAAAAAAAACCAGTTCCAAATATGATCTCATGTACTAATCTTACATATTTGCCTACAGACATGCAAGAAGAAGAAGAAGAACGCAGCTCCAGGACTAACTGTATGCAAAACATGATCTGGAACATGGTGTTGCCTTCAAAATTTTAAGCCGCTGTTCTGATGTACGGGTTTGATGATGAACCCGGTTCTGAAATGTATGATATTTGACCTTTCATTTTCTGCAGATTCAGAAAAAATAGTTTTTCCTACTTTTTAATGTGTGAGGCCGATATGCAGTAAATCCTGGTAGATGGAGGATTATATTTGTGGAGAAGCAGCAGCAGCATAAAATTATCAGTAGAAAGACTCAGAAAGTCAGTAACATGGACAGAACGAACAGCCTTCTATTCACTAATTATAACTTTAGGTAATAATTGTGTAATTAGTTACTCTGTGCTGATTGATGGTGCTTGATATGTTCAAGTTTTCTTTATTCATGTCAAATTAATAAATGTCTATCCATCAGTGATTGGTGGGCGCACAAGATCCACCGTGTAACACGGACAGGAAAAGTTACGTATATCATCGACCCCCGTTTTAATTCTGGTGCTTATTTATCAATTTTGCCATGAACATGAAAATTCTGTCATCCACTGTATGTGCACCTGTGCTCTGATTCAGATTCATGAGGTTATCGGACCTCTGGAGACCGGAGGCTCAGCGGGACATGAAAATAACGAGGTCTTTCGCGTGTCACAAAATTGAGCATGAAATGGTGTAAACTAGAAAGTATTTGAATTATTTTAGAATCTGTGTTCACCATGTGTACATATTTAGATATGATATTATCTCCCAGGCATGCACTAAAGATTTTGATGCATTGATTCACAAATAAACTTGGACATGGAAATATTTATTCACAGTTGAAGTTGGGTAGTTAGTAAATGTGCCAGTTTCATGATCAGACCCATATGTGTATTTTGTAGTTTTACTATAGAGATTTAGGCATTGCCGAAGAGCAGAGCTCTCCACGAATCTTTTGAGAGTTGAATTTATCCATTTCTAATTACTTCATTGTTCTCTCAATCATTTAAAGTTTACGCTATGTTCTCTGTAAAAGAAAAGATCTATAAAAGCATTGCCCAAAATACCTCATAAAATGATTTCAATTGGTTAGGATTTGGATGTGGGTTTTTTGATTAAAAAAATAAATAAATAAAAGTTTAAAAAATCAAAAATTCTCTTAGTGCACACTACATTCTCAGTTGTGGCATACATCAATTTCTTAAAAAAAAAATCAGCATTTTTGATGCATAACAGCCCATCATCATTGCGATGCATAACAACCAATCAGCACTCCAATGCATAGCAGCCAATAAGCATTGCAATGCTAAACATATGCCAACCAGTAATCAGAATCAGAATACTTTATTGATCCCAGAGGAAATTGTGTGCACACAGTTGCTCGATACCATGTAGGAATTAGATAACGATAAAAATAAAGTTAAAATTCTTGATAAGGAAAAATTTATATATATATATGGGCAGTGGTGGTCTAGTGGATAGGGCGCAGGATCGCTGATCCGAAGGTTGGAGTTGGAGTCCCCACAGGGTTGTCACTGTCCCCAGTCCCCAGTGCAGATAACTGGGTTATCAAAGGCCTGGAGAGGGATGGGCGCCACTGGGCCAAATCAGCCCAAGTCTCACCATGAAGACGCCCCAACGACATCCCTGGATGCTAAGGGATAAGTGAAAGTGATATATATATATATATATATATATATATATATATATATATATATATATATATATATATATATATATATATACACAAAACAAAAATAAAAGGACAGGACAAAGACTTTCTATTGAAACTTCATTTATCACTACAGATCTGTTTCGAGGGGTGGTGAAACCATCCTCTCTCTTCAGGTGATTATAGAAGAATCTTATATATAGAAGTTCTTCTATAATCACCTGAAGAGAGAGGATGGTTTCACCACCCCTCGAAACAGATCTGTAGTGATAAATGGAGTTTCAATAGAAAGTCTTTGTCCTGTCCTTTATTTTTGTTTATATATATATATATATATATATATATATATATATATATATATATATATATATATATATATATATATAATGTGTATGTGTGTGTGTGTGTGTGTGTGTGTGTATGTGTGTGTGTGTGTGTGTGTGTGTGTGCACAGTCATTATCCGAGTTACGACCTAGATCAATTCCGACCAACCAGTTGTAAGTCAGATATTTACACAACTGTGTACAGTAAATGAATGTAAAATTGTACTGTGAAAGAGATGTTACTGCGACAGTATCTAGTCACTGAGTGTAGTGGTAGAATCCTGTGAGTGTGAGATGCTGGGATGCTGTGCTGCCACAACTATCTTATGCGCTGTGCTGTCGGACATATACAGTACACTCATAAAAGGCATCTGCTAGATGTGGTCGCAAGTACGGGTGGTCGTGACTCGCGTATGTCGTAACTCGGATAATGATTATATATATATATATATATATATAATTATATATTATAATATAACTTTTATTGAGCTCAAAGCACTGGGGTGCGGGAAAGATTGTGTTCACCATAGTGGTGAGGGAAAACCAAAACCCAAAATCACTGGGAGAGTATCAACATGGAAACTGGTTGAGCACGGAGCTATTTATAGCATGCTGATGGCTGAGTGGCTTCAGGTACGCTCTCTGGATTTCGCCTGTGGGTAACAGCCATGCCCCTCAACAACACATGCAGTGTATGAGGAGAGAGGGAAAGAGAGTTAAACGTCTGTGAGTTTGGACACTAACATGATAGGTACTAAAGCAAAGGCTCTGAAGGTGCTGAGGAGCCCCAAACCAAGCACCAGTGTCACCAGTGATTCTCCTTCTTGACGTGGCCAAGGATTTGTTATTTATAAGTTTTGTTATACAGTGTTTATATATATTTATTGTCATTATTAGGTGTATAATTTATTTATATATTAATACACGTTGCCTGTATGACATTAACATGCATAGAAAACTTTAAAATTAACTTATATATATACTTTCTATATATATTTTATATAATATATAGGTGGGTAGCATAAGTCATTTTGTGATTTTTCGCAATTTCGCGTGGGGGGCTGGTCCCCATTAACCGCGAATAAGGGGGATTACTATATATATATATATATATATATATATATATATATATATATATATATATATATATATATATATATATACATATATGAAATTGGAACAATTACAATCAGAAATGCAAGGCACCCTGCATTACGATGCATAACAGCCAATCAGCATCAAAATGCATCAGGCCACCACACAGATGGATGAACAAGCGATCCTAAATCAAGTCCATGGTTTTTATGCATGGGCCACTATAATGGTCCTTTATCAACTGAAGAATTGCAGAATGGCAGAAATGACATGATGCTATGAGGTCAGAATAAGGATGTGCTCCTCTGTGTGCTTACATGCAACACCAATATTCTGATTTATATAATTTGGTCATTTAACCACAATATTGAAGTGGTTATTTAACCAGCGTGCTATGAGGTCTTCAATTGGATTAAAGCTGTCATCGAAAGTAGAAGTCTATTGAAGTATAAATTTACATAAAAGCCATTTTAGCCAAATCATTTGGTAATTCATGGCATGTTCAGATGTATCTGGTTTCTTTCACGTTTGCTTGTATATGCAAACAAATATAACCATGCTGATAAGACATACTCAGCAAACACTAAACATCAGTAGATAGTAATAAAGCTAAATTTTATTCGCAGAAAATTACAAAACAGATCAGTTAGTGATCGTTTTGTTTTGAGGTGATTTATGAGATCATTTCATTTAGATAGAACGTAAATGGTAACTCAAATATGAATATAATACCACCATGGTGAGCAAAAATAAAGCATCTCAGAATACCTAACACATTAAACCCTAATATAGGTGGGATAGGACAGCAGAAGACCACATCAGAGTTTACTCCTGTCAGCCTGCAAACAAGAATCTGAGCCTACAGTAGCCATAGGCTCACCAGAACTCGATGTCAGAAGATTGGGGAAAAGACCAGACAGCATCTTCTTTGCACATTTAAGAGCATCATTCTTTTAAATGTTGACTAAAACATGCATATTGAAATAAAATATCAACAAATATTGTGTTACTGAGCGTGGCACATTAGCACAGCGGTAAGCATGTCCGCTTCACAGCAAGTAGGTCCTGGATTCCAATTCCAAACTCAGTAAGTATATTTCTGTGTGTAGTTTGCGTGTTCCCTCCCTACTCAGATGGATTTCCTCCAGGTACTCCAATTTTGTCCAACAGTCCTAAGACTTGTACATCAGGAAATTTGGCTATATGTGGACCCTGCAATGATCTGGCGAGCTGTTCAGGGTGAACCCTGCCCCCTCTCACTATCGGGCTTCAGCCCCTCTGCAACCCTGGTAGGATTAAGCAGTTTTGGAAATGAGTGAGTCTGTGCTTGACTAAGATAAATGGAATTTATTACAATCCAAGAAATAAAATTCTGCAAAATCTGGTGTCCCTCAAAGTTCCTTCTTGGACTCCTTTTATTCTATTTACTGAAGTCCCTTCTCTAAATATTTTATAATGTTGGCAAGTTGAGGCCAATGCCAATTTAGGAAGCTTACCAAAACTACTCATCCATAGCATTGAACTGGAAATCTATTTAAAAACACAGGAAGTTCTGTTTTATGAAAAATTTTACGTATGCTATTTAACTGTTCCAAATTAAACTCCGATTGCACAACACAGAGGAAGATCCATAATTATAACAGATGCAAGATAGTATTCGCAAGGGTGGAAAAGTACAGAGAAATTATACAGTAATTAAGTGAAACTATAGACAATGTCTCAAAATCTTTTTCTTGGAAATATCATTAAGAAAGAATTTATTTAATCAAGTAAAAATAACTCTACAATAACAAAGTAAAATTACTCAAGGGCATTTCACCCCTGATTGTTAATTTTGTCAAGAGTAAAAACAACATACTAGTATTATTAGCAATCAGTAGACATATAGAACTGATCTTTAAATACCCTTTCCACTGACAAAGGAATTTTTACTCACCCCTCTTATCTAGCCTTGCCTGCTCCTACATTATGTATAGCCAATCCCATACAACCACTATTTTTGTTTGTACTTACCCTGTAGTCTTTGATAACTTAGCTGACCCTATTTCCAAAATGTAAAAAACCCTAAACAATTCGAAACCTTGACCAGGGTAGAACGGTTATTGAAAATGAATGAATGAACATAATGAAAATGTAGCACTTGTTTAGTAAAGCTTAACTACAGAAAAAATGTTGCCTTTTTCTTCAAAAAACTGGTTATATTTGTTAATATACTATAAGAAATTTATTTTGACCCCACTGGCCATATCATTTTAATGCATAGGTTATACAAAATCAAGAATTTCCAAGATATAAAATATGCCAGATGGTGTCCCACAAGGTTCTATTTTAGGACTGTTTAAAAGATTATTTATATCCAGCTATTTGAAAGGTATTAAGCCACACTGTGTCATAGTGGTAAGTACGTCAGTCTCACAGCAAGAAGGTTCTGGGCTTGAGACTTGTACCCGGTGAAGGAGTTTCTGTATGGACTTTGTATGTTCTATAGTGCTTGCTTGGTTTTTTTTCGGTACTTCAGTGTCCTCCCAAAGTTCACTGACACACACATTAGGCTAATTGGATAGTTTCAATTGCCCCAGGGATGAATATGTGTGAAAGGTAATGCGTCTGTTTTGGCCCCACAGTGGTCTGTTGAGCAGTTACAGTGTGTACCCTTCAACTGAGAAGATTTCAGCATGCCTTGAGAAATCATCCTTGAAATTAAAATGTAAAAGTTGAAATCTCCGAAATTCTGCTGACACCAAAAGCAAGATTGAATACAATAAGTTCTAAATGCTAAGCGCTAAATTTCACGCTCATGCTTCATGAGTTTTCTGTGACATTAAACACTAGTTAGGAACTCTAACTGCCAGTTAATAATTTACTTATGATGCACAGGAAGTAACTTTGCTCAAGCCTCACAGTGTCTCATGAATGCAGAAGCATAGCCAAACAAGGTATAATTCGTTTTATAAACGCTAACTTAATGTATGGTATATATTGAAGTATTGTAAAGTGTTGCCTGCTGAATCTTTAAATCCTTTTTTGCTCAGGGAAGCCAGCCTTTCTTTTAATCCAGTGGATCCCACTGAGCTCAACCAATGAATGTTGGTTGTCTGCCATGAAGATCTTGGTACTGGAAAAACACAGTGCTTCCTTTTCTGCTCAAAAAAGCTATACGGTGGTTCCTAATAAGACTTATGTAGAACTCAACTCTGCTTATATACCTATCTAGAACGTCAAGTAATGAATTCCACATGCAGTGTTGGTTTCAGCCATACATCTGTTCAACGAACCAGTTAATCCTACAAGGCTTGCAGGGAGGGTAGAGCCTATCTCACCCGGCTGTGGATGAAGATCTGGCATATCCTGAACAGCTCACCAGAACATGACAGTGAGATCAAACACAACCATTCACATACACTCACACCTGGGGCAATTTGAAACAGCCAATAAGCCTAACGTGAATCTCTTTGGCTTGTGGGAGGAAGCTGGAGTACCTGGAGGAAACCCACGCAAACACGGGGAGAACATGCAAACTTCAGACAAAAATGTCCACTGATTATTATTTTTATTTTACAATTTTTATTTATTGAGAGGGGCCAGTTGAGGTGGCGTGGGCATCTGGTGAGAATGCCTCCCGAACGCCTCCCTGGTGTTGTGTTTCGGGCATGTCCAACTGGGAAGAGACCTCGGGGTCGACCTAGAACATAACGGCGGGATTATGCCTCTTGCCTTGCCTGGGAACGCCTCAGTGTCCCCCGGAAGAGCTGGAGGAAGGGGCTGGGGAGAGGGACGGGAGTTAGATCCCCTGCGACCCGACCCCGGAAGAAGCGGAAGAAGAAGAAGAAGAAAAAGGAGAAGAAGAAGAAGCAGAAGATGATGATGATGATGATGATGATGATGATGATGATGATGATGATTTTTCACAGCAATTGTATTTTATGAGGTAGTTTATAGTTGGACAGTAAGTATTCTTAAAGTACCACAACAGGACTTATTTAACCTGCTCCTGCTAGTTGATTCAGGCTTATATATTTTTCCTATTGACTGCTATCGGACTGTTTACACTTCCCAACAATCATGTGAGTAGCACCAGTTGAACTTGAGTTTGCTCATGATCATGGGAGTTATAGACTAGGATTAACAAAAACTGATGGATAGCTCAGGCAGCTCCTCTTATTTTCACTTGAATAAATTTCCCATATTGTGTTCTGTACGTAGATACCTTCTAACACTCCTTCCACACCAATACTGCCCTTTCCTTATTTCTCCATCAGTGGTCATTTCTAGTGCATAACAACATGACAACAACATACATGCATAGACCCTTCCTACTGCTAGCCAGAAGATACTCACTGAATAAATACTTCAGATCAGATCTTTCCGATTTCTTTCAATTCAAAATTTCAGGTACTTACACTCAGTCATTTCGAATTTGTGCATCTCTTTGCCAAAGTATTCCTCTTCTTCCTGGTACTGTGAGGCAGGAACCGGCATGCTCTCCTGGTCTAAGGTGGTCTCCAGGGTGCTGTTGTAGAGTGAGATGATACTGATTGGGATGTTTGCTTCTGGGTCATCCTCTTCAGGCTCGGGCTCCTTGGCCATGCGTAGCTTACTCAGGATCTGTCCACGAATGGCTTCGATTCGCTTCCTCTTCGCCACCTCTAGGTCCAAGGTCTTGCAGGTGGACATGGCTCCGACTATAGATGCCAGAGAAACAATGGCTATCACCAAGCAAAGTTGCCTCATGGTGATGGAGAACAACTACAGAAATGTCGCCAGGTAAGCCGAAGAACGACAGATCGGATTGATGTCAGGAGTGACGACTCAGCAGCTGATTGACAAGGAAATGCTGGGATGTTCTCTGGTGTTGTTGATGATGGAGGAGACAAAGATGCTTGTCATGGAAAGCACCTGTATTATTGGAGTCATTAAATACGGGGGTATATTGAAGGAGGGGAATCCCCAGTACACACAGAGTCTGTTTTTTCCCCTGGAATCCAGACAGTCGAGAAACACATTCAAAGGTGGAGAGTTGATCTGTGACTAGCCCTCTCACTTCGAGTCCAGCCAGATGAGCCGCTGTGTCTCACTCTTGTTCTTGCCGTCTCTCCCACACACACTTACTCAGAGGGTGGACGCAAGGCAGCGCTTCCCCAGGGTCTGAGCACATGTGATGTCAGGGCCACACTGGAACACAAACAAACACTGGATACTGAAGAATTTGCTCAAAACATAACATTAGCTCTGTAGGTTTCACACACAGGAGCACTTGTTCAACACTGCAAGTCTGGCCGCAATCTCCGTCTTTTCCTCACTGTCTCAGGAGAAGACAAATCTGTGGGCTAGTCAATGCTTCATAGGTTCTGTTCTGTTTTGTTTTTTGTTTTTTTTTTGTTTTTTTTTTTCCTTTGCCCACAGATTGACAGGTTGCCGTCTCTTAAAACATCCCTTGTTTTGAGTCCCACACTCTTGATCTGACGACACCTTGCTGCCTAGATCGGTTCAATCGATGGCTCTTGTTTAGCCTGCAGACAAATCAGGTGAGCAATAGCAAAAGAAGAAAGGAGGACACTTTAACGCCAATCATGGGGAACTTGCTTTCAAGTCTTAAGGTTCAGCAGAAAGAGACACAGAGCAGAATCTAAAGTGCATGACTCATGGTGTTAGTACCTGGATTATACATTCAGGTCCTACTGAAGAAGATGTCAACAAAACCCCAGAACAGCGAAGCACCCATGCATGCGTCTTTCCAGCAACACACACACACACACACACACACACACACACACACACACACACACACACACACACACACACACACACACACACACACCTGAGCAGTGAGGAAATCGAAAGGTAAATGAATCCTTTTGGAAAATACCTTGTAGTTTCTCTGCTCAGTGATGTAACAGTCAAACAAAGTGTCTTTGGAGAAGGAGGTGTTGAAGGTCAGTCAATTTGAAATGAAAGTAAAGGAGAAAGAAAAACAACAACAACAACAACAACAATCCAGAACAGTGAGTGTTGGGTGAAAACGGAGCGTCAGTAGCAACAGCGGTAGTTGAAGTTATGAGGCGAGCGTTCTCACTGCCGGCAGTGTGTAACTCCTGGGATCGGGTTGCACTCCCACTCCCTCTTTTCCTCCTTTTCTTCTCCTCCTTCTCTGTCCGTTCACTTTTATGCTTCAAGCCCTGATGAGGACGCTATTCACACCTCCTCTTCTGCTCTCTGTCACTCTCTCACCCTCCCTCAGGCTCAAGGCTCACTCTTGTATCACAACGACCAAATAATTCTTTGGAGACAGAATGATATATGGAAGCTGTCCCTGTCACACTGTAACTAACTGTTCGTCCTCACACTCTCATATCTCTTCCTTTCTCTCTTCCTTTTTTCTTGTTCCTGTTACATCAGTAACACAGAAGAGAGCTCTCCGCCCAGGAAATGAGCATAACGGACTCGAAAACATCTGCTTTGCAGTCAGCCCGCGATAAAGTGATGGCATAATAAATCCAATAAGGCAATCTCTGGCGCGGTCTCACACACACACATTAGATGGACAGGGCAGACGGGTAAACAAGCCCTTTGCGACAATGATGTCGGCCAAACTAACCGCACATTAAACCGCCAAACTGACACTTTGAAAGTTTGCTGATGGTAGACAAAGTTGCCCGATCACAGAGCTGGCCTGTTCGGCTGTGAGAGACTGCAGCCTCTTCTGACTTTACACGTGTTTCCTGTAACGACGAGGTACCGCCTGGGAAAACACACCACACGGTCAGATATGAGTAGAAAAATAAACGGTTGTTTTCAACCAAAAGACAAAATCATGTTGAAAGCTTCAGATACACCGCACTTCCTCCACTTTGCATTTCCATATTAATAACCATTTACAGAAAAAAAACAAAGTAACTGTGACGCCTTCACAGATTCGCCCACAGTAGCATAATGTCTCGCACGTCCGTTTCACAGCAAGAAGGTCCTAGGACCGGGTCCTGGGTTCAGCAAGGGCGTTTCTGGATCGAGTGTACCGTATGTGTTCCTACCATGATTCTGTGGGCTTCCTCTGGGGTACGCCGTGTTCTTTCCACAGTCCAAAGACACGCGCATTAGGATAACTGGCTGTTTTAAACCGCACATAGGTGAGGATATGAATGTGAAGGGTTGTGTGTGTTTGCACTGTGATGGTCTAGCAAGCTGTTCAGGGTGTACCATGCCTTTGCCCAGTGTTGGCTAAGACAGGGACTAGCAAGGCTATACAAATATATCCATGGCTGGGCTTTGTAATAGGACGACTCTACTAGATTTCAGAGATGATTCGGATTAAATTCTGGATCTAGGAACTATTATTTGGCATTGTGAAACAAGATGATTTTTTGGAAGTGTCATGTTACAGCACGTCCAGCAGGAGGTGCTGTGTACATTCTATTGCTTGCAAAACAAAAAAGTTATAATGCACATTTTCACAAAATTTCTCACTGAGGTGCAGTTTTAAACCAAAAAAACCCCCAAACAAACACTACATTCGATTTTGAAGATGATCAGGATCAACCAAACCACATAATTTTCCTCAGTTATTGAGTAAGTTGGTGCCTATTTCAGCCGACACTGAGCAGAGACGGGGTATAGCTAGCCAGACAACACACACAACCTTTCACACTCACACTTAGAGTAGGACTTAGAATGTGCTTGTCTTTGGACTGTGGGAGGAAACCGGAGTAACTGGATGAAACCCCTGCAAGCAATATGAAGAGCATGCAAACTCCACACAGAAAGGAGGTTTGCGCTCTCCGAGCACTGTTTTATTAGTTGGTTTAAATATTCTAGTACTTCAGTGACGGTGTAAGGAGATAATTGGACCATTAAAAGCTGGCTATACTGTCAGGTCAGGTCAGGTCAGGTCAGGTATGAGGGCATGCGCCGGGACGGCACTTCACTGCGTTCACCAACCACCTCTTCTCATCCGGCCGTCTCCTGGCGATCGACCAGGCCTTCGCAGGGCCTATACCCCCCCCGACAGGGCAGCGCTCAGCTGCGACAACCACGTCGCACGCAGCCGTCCCCGCGATCGGCTCCAGCCCCTAGGATCCCGAACGGACAGGATCCGGTGTGCTGGGTCCGAAGGTGGGAAACGTGCCAAGTGTCCATAGTAGCGCAGCTGACAGTCGCGGATCAAGCAGGTTACTCTTACCATCCCCGCATCCCCGAGCACCTTCCGGTTGGTAAACAAAGTCCCGCCAGCGGTGTCCGAAGATGCAGCGAAGGGAAGTCGTAACGAAGGAGTCCAGTCGTCGTCCAAGCTCAACCGTGAGCGTCCATGACTCGCTCGAGTAGAGCAAGACAGAGAGCACAAGGGAGCGAAAGACGGGCTTCCATCCACCTGCTCAGATACCTCGACTGCCACAAGGTCCTGTCAGCGAGTTCATCGCCCCGTATACTGTCAGCCGCCAGCATTTGTTAAACTAATACATATGTGATGCATTTAAGGAGATAACTAACAGTAGAAATTTCCCACGTTCATCTGTTTTTTTGGTTGTTCATCAGAACTCAGCCGGAGCGACAACCAACCTCACATATGCAAAGCTGCAAGTCATCGCAATATGACAGTAAAGTTTCACTTTCCGATGTACTGACTCACTCTGTAGCACTTTCTCAGCTTTTATGATCTGTAGTAAACTTTGGACTATGCTTATGTTGGACGCACGGAAATCAGCACATCATCTGAAAATCATAACCTGGAGAATATTTTTATCGACACTTAATATTAATATAATAAGTGTTATTAATGAATTATTATTGAAGTAAAACGAGGCCTTGAAGTGAAGTCTTAATTCAGTCTAATCAAGGTCTATAACTGGAGAAATCATTTTTCTCCACGCAGAAAATGTTCTTTCATTCATTTTCTGAGCCGCTTAATCCTAATTAGGGTCGCAGGCAGGCTGGCGCCCATCTCAGCTGACTCTGAGCAAGGGCAGAGTACCACCTGGACAGCCCGCCAGGCCATCACAGGGCATATAATGTAAAAATGTCAAAAATAAGAGGCTCCTATATACATTCGTGTTTGAAACATACCACTTACAGTAATGTATATAACGTGTATGTGAATAATTTCCTGTATAAATAATAATTTCACTGTGTTGTAATGCACATGTGCTAAATTAGTCTTCTTCTTCTTTTCTCCTCCTCCTCTTTCTCCTCCTCCTCCTCCTCCTGATCCTCCTCCTTCTTCTTCTTCTTCTTCTTCTTCAGTTTCAGCATTCATTCAGTTACCCTTGATGAGAGACCTCATTGACCTTAATGTAAAGATTGATAGATACATGTCGCCCCCTTGTGGACTTGGAGTCTAATGTACAAATTTCATATTGAATACACTGGTCACCTGAATTGAATCACTAGTATAAATTGCAGAACATTCTAAACCACTGTCCCTCACGCACTCACTTTCCTTTTTTGAAATTAAAATATACACTTTCTGTCCATAAAAGGAACACCTCTAGACCCGCCCTTTCATATAATTAATATGAAGATATATCCCCCAGTGCAGCTAACTGAGTTATCAAAAGCCGGCCACGTCTCTCACTGTCCATGGTGGGAGGCTGTAAAAGAACCATTTCTGACTTTCGACAAGAGTAGCTGCAGAGACGTCAGTGTTTTTCCGCCCTGCAATGGCCTGGCGAGCTGTCCAGGGTGTATACATATATATATATATATAATCAATGCATTTCATGTACAGTACGAAGCTACAGGTTGAGTATCTGTGCATCCTATACACTTTCACTTTTTTGCTTAATCCTACTCGGGTTACAGGGAGGTTTCCGCCTTTAATCAGCTGACACTGAGATAGCCAACACGGCTTCTGAGACCTTTGAAGGGCAACACAAAACAGAACAAGCATGACTGCTCAGACTCACAGCTAGGGTCAATTTGGGACAGACACTCAGCCGAATGTGTGTGTCTGTGGACGATAGGAGGAAACCGGAGTACCTGGAGGAACCTCATGCAAATCCTGTATACAGAAACAGTCAAGCCTCTGAATCGAACCCAGTACCTTCTAGGTGTGAGGCAGACATGCTAATCATGATGCTACGATAATACACTTTTTTTAAACTATATGTGCAGCATGCACTGGCACTTCACAACAGGAAGGTAAAAGGTTTTGGGCAAGCAGCAAAATGATACGGTACTCAAAGTACTTTCGACCCAAAGAACCTGCTGCAGCACTTATTATGATTGGAAAATATTATATACAGAATTTTATTGAAGCCGACTGATATTCACAGACAGACCACTTTGTGATCATTAATAATTTATGTGCTCTCTGCTGGTTGCAAGATGAATTACAATTTCAATTAAACTATTAAAAATCCATTCTGATTTGTGTTGCTTCTTAATTAAACTCATGAAGGTTGCTTCAATAATTAATGAGATATAAGAGCTTGCAGCTGTATGCATGCAGACGATTTTCCAGCCGGTAATAAATGAAAAGAGATTCTCTGCATCCGCGAAGCGTTCACCGAACAGCAAGAAGGTTCTGGGTTCGAGTCACGGGCTTGGTTGTTTCTGTTTAGAAATTGCATCTTCTCCTTGTGTATGTGTGTGTGTGTGTGTGTGTGTGTGTGTGTGTCTTTCCTCCAGGTATGTTGGTTTCCTCCCTCAGTCCAAAGCCATATACATTCAATTGACTGGCTATTCCACAATTGCCCCATGTGTGAGCATGAATGATTATGTATGTGTTGGCCTGTGATGATTTGGCAAGCTGTTCAGGTTTGTACATGGGATTTGCCAAGTGTTGGCTGAGATAGGCTCCAGTCTTCTTGCAACCCGAGTAGGATTAAGGTGAAGTCAGTTGGGCTTTTTACCCCAGAGCCTAGTGGCTCATCAAGCCGGTGCTTATCCCCGGTTTCCGTAGCGTGAAGCTACCAGGAGTTCAACTCCTCCTGGATGGGACGCTAGTCCATCGCAGGTTCCCTTCCCAGTATATTTTTACTGGTACCCATTTATCCTGCTGGGTGAACACAGGCACATTTGTGGTTAAGACCTTGCCCACTGGGGGGGTCTAACTGGGATTCGAACACACAACCTCCTGATCATGAGCCCAGCACCCTAACCACGACGCCACCAGCCCCATCCAGTAGGATTAAGCGGTTCGGTAAATAACTGAGTGAGTTTTTCTAAATGCGTTTGAATAATATATGATTATTTTTCATAACAGTATCAGGGCTTTCTCAAATGCATCACTTTCAATCAACTGCAAAACCATGAATATTTGATTTTCATGCAAGATCAAGTGATGGTATGAAGCTAATAGAAGAAACAAAAGCAGAAATTATTAACATAAACGTGTAAAGCTGTGCGATGTCTTTACAATGTCCGTTCATTCATCCTTAGTAACGGCCTGAGCAGGTTCATGTTGTTTATACGAGTCCACCAGTTTGTTTATATTGTGAGAAATAGAAGCAGTGTGTAACCTCAAGCCGTGTCTCATTCTCACCGAGAGAAGTCCCCTCACATGTTCACACTAGTTCTTGTTGTCGGAGTGTGAAAGGACTGTTAACACATAAACACAACTCAACCTCTTCCCTGCTTTCATGTGCATCAGCTTTAAGTTTTGTTTTTTCATGCTGTTTTCCTCTTGTGGTCGATCTTAAACATTTAACTGCTTTTGGAGGTCAACTTGGAATAATATTTTGCCTTGTCGGTGGTTTGAGCTTTTTGCCTGACTGTGTATTTTGAGCTTGAGGATTGTGGACCATGTGGGCAGAATTATATTTACATTTACATTTATAGCATTTGGCAGATGATCTTATCCAGAGTGACTTACAATTATCTATTTTTTTATACAATTGAGCAAATTGAGGGTTAAGGGCCTTGCTCAAGGGCCCAACAGTAGTGATCATGGGGATTGAACCATTGACTTTCTGATCAGCTTATCCACTAAGCCACGGCTGCGCCACAATTATAAAAACAAAACGTCTTGTCCTTACTGAGACCAGCTGTACCATGCTGACAGTGCAAGCATGTCCACATCTGGATTTTTCATGGTGTTTTCTAGTAGTTTCAGGAACATAGTCATAGTGTTCACATTCAATTTAAAAGATACAACTTGAAAGACACTTATACAGTGGAAGGTATCTCATGGATAATGTAGAAAATATGCCTTACATGGAGGAAGGTAAAGGTAGGTAAAGTCTGTTTGGGCTTTTAGACCAGAGCCTAGTGGCTCATTAGGCCGGTACTTATCCCCGGGTTCCGTAGCGTGAAGCGACCAGGAGTTCAACTCCTCCTGGATGGGACGCTAGTCCATCGCAGGTTACCTTCCCAGTATATTTTTACTGGTACCCATTTATACTGCTGGGTGAACAGAGGCACACTTATGATTGAGACCTTGCCCAGGGGTCTTAGCACAGTGGGGGTCTAACTGGGATTGAAACACACAACCTTCCGATCATGAGTGCAGGACCCTAACCACTATGCCACCGGCTCCATGCCTTACATGAATACTGGTTCTAAACTCCGATGTGCTCATCTTATGATCAGCAAGTCCCGATATAATTTCCTATTGCTGTTCCATGGTACTAGTTCCTCTATCGGCACTCCTTTCAAAGTTATGAGGGGTCAAAATCCCATGACCTTGATTTTGACCTTTCAAGGTCACTCAAGGTCAAAGTCAATTGTGTCATTTGAAAGCGGGTACGTATATAGTTTCCTCGCTGTTGCTCATTGTATCTATGGCTCTATGCCACAACTTCAGTAAAACAGGGGAAATGCTTATCACAAAAAAAATGTATGACCTCACACTTACATCGACGTTTCATGTTGACAGTGCAAAAATTAAACCATCTCCGAGAGTCCGGTAGGGTAGTGTGCCCACCACTTTTGGTGAAAATCTCTGCATGGGTGTGGTTTTTTTACATGACATACAAACAGATTCATAAATGCCAGTGATTATAATATCTCTGCTGAGTAATATGAATATTTGTGGTATAGTACCTGTACCGATACAGTTAGTACTTGGCATAGCGGTTGGCATACCTATCACACTGCAAACAGCTCTGGGTATTCTGGTTACCTCCCACAGCCCTACGACATATACATCAAGCTAATTGGTAGTTCCAGATTGGCTCTTGGGGTGGATGTACAAACTGGATTTCAAAAAAAAAGTTGGGACACTATACAGATTGTGAATAAAAACTGAATGCAATGATGTGGAAGTGCCAAATTTTAATATTTTATTCCGGATAGATCGTAGATGACAGGGTCAAAAGTTTAAACGTATCATTTTAAGGGAAACATATGTTGAATTTAAATTTCATGGTGTCAAGAAATCTCAAAAAAGTTGGGACAAGGCCATTTTCACCACTATGAAGCATCCCCTCTTCTTCTTAGAACAGTCTGCAAACATCTGGGGACCGAGGAGACAAGTTTCTCAAGTTTAGAAATAGGAATTATTCACAATTTGTATAATGTCCCAACTTTTTTGGAATCCGGTGTACAGTATAAGTGTGAATGGTTTTGTGTGCGTGTTGTTGTTACTGTTATTGTTGTTTTTGTGTGTGTGTGTGTGTGTGTGTGTGTGTGTGTGTGTGTGTGTGTGTGTGTGTGTTAGCCCTGTGATGGTGTGGTGTGCTGTTCATAATGAACCTGTCCTACCCCAGTCTTGGCTACGCCCATGCAATCCTGATAGGATACAGGAAATGAATGAGTAATACACTTAGGAGTTTTAAATTGTGTTAAAAAAGTCTTCTCTTTAGGATTATAATGTGACCATAAATACAGACAACAACATATGCCCATGATAATAGAGATACATGATGGTGCACACCAATCACGCAGGAGAACAGGACACCACCGATTGGATTATTTTCGCTTAGAAGAGATGACTTGTCTGTAAGGCGTAGTCCACAGGTGCCAAACTTGTGAGGTCTGCAAAAGCTTTTAAAGATATGATTCGCGTACATTATTTTCAGCAACCATTACCATGAACCGTAATTCATCATCCTTCCAATAGGTGGCAGCAGCTGATTTCAAGTAAACAGCTAGTCATTTATGAGTCAAGGACGATTGCATGCTAGCTTGTTGCTGCTAAGTTTTGTCAGAAAATTCAAGTGAATAAAGGAAAGCAGGACTAATGCCTGTACCTTTTAGAACAGATGTTCAGGGAGTATTCATCCCTTGATCAACTTTAAATTTAAGTGATGTGGCCCTCAGTGAAAATCAGTTTGTCACAGCTAGTATAGACTCAATAAGGCAAAAATAATCTCAGTATCAGTAGCCTGGAGAAAAATTTTACTTGACTGGTGAGTGCCATGTATATAAATGATATGAAACAATAAGCCAACTGTGTATTAATGCGCTTCATCGTTCTTTTGACTCTTGAGTGACATTAGTATTCTGCGATCTTAAGCATACTTCATGTTTGCTGCGAAGCAGATCTTTTCGGGACTGTTAGGTCAGTGTGGTGTGGGCTTCTATCCAATCCACCAGTTGCTGGTGCATCCATTTTCACACCAACAGAACCTTGTGAATGTGTTCAAGGAGAACTCTGGCAAAACATTCAATTTGCACTTACGGTCTACTTACATCACATGTTGACTTTTTTAGGTTTCATGCTAAAAGCACATTGGTTTTCCCCATGGTGATGGATGACAAATGCGTTTATGAGTGTGTGACCTCATATTCGCTCGGAGACTGGATTATTGGAGACTAATGTGCTTTCTCCGAGAAGCGGTTTCATGAACAGAAAGTAAAGTGGTTCCTTGTTCCCAGGAGTTCCTTGTTTGACCCTCGGTCACACACCCACTCATTTGCTGAGCTGCTAAATCCTACAAGTGGGGCCGTTGATGCTGTGATTAGGGTGCTGCTCGTGATCGGGAGGTTGTGTGTTCAAATCCCAGTTAGACCCTCACTGTGCTAAGACCCCTGGGCAAGGTCTTAACCACAAGGGTGCCTCTGTTCACCCAGCAGTATAAATGGGTACCAGTAACAATATACTGGGAAGGTAACCTGCGCTGGACTAGCGTCCCATCCAGGAGGAGTTGAACTCCAGGTCGCTTCACGCTACGTAAACCGGGGATAAGTACCAGCCTGATGAACCACCATGGTTCGGGTGTTAAAAAGCCCAACGGACTTTACCGTGATCCAATTAGGTTGTAGGGAGACTGTAACCTACCCCTGCTGACACTGAGTGAAGGCAGGACACACCTTAAACAGTTCACCAGACACACATCGATTCACACTCACATCCATACATAGGGACAACTCGCTTACTGGGCGTGTTTTTGGACAGTCGGAGGAAACCGGAGTAAATGGAGGAATCCCACACACGCACAAGGAAAACATGCTACACGATCCATACAAAAAAAACTCTTGCTGAAACCAGGACTCAAACCCCAGACCTTCTTGCTCTGAGGCGGACGTGCTGTCCTGTACACCACTATGCTGCCCTCGTTGTTTGACTGAATAATGCGAATGAATGTGCACTATAAAATCTTTTTATTTGGTTCGAGGGACTCTGGGATAGGATCAGATAGAGGTGCAGCAGCTGGGATCTCCAGAATTCGGATGAATAACTGCATGCACATGCCACTTAAAACAGTATCATCTGTTTACAATTGTTATTTTGGATCTCTTCCATAAGTTTTGGCACCTTTAAAGGCACCTCGAACCTTTTAATTCTACCTCATTACTCACGCCCTGCTCAGTTTTATGAGCTCACCCCATTATGGTAGAGCCTGTGTTTGTAATTATCTAGAGTTTAAACTAACAGTTTTCACCTGGGCCATGAAACTATAAACAACTTCCATAAATGACTGAATCCCAAATACTTTTTAAATGATAAGGTGAATCTTATGTTAATGATGTCCTCAAATTAACGAAGGACTGAACTGCTTTCGCCAATAATATTTAAAGAATACGTAATATGAAATGTAAAATGTCATTCATGTGGCAGTGGTGGCCCGCTGGTAAGGTCTGGATCACTAATCCCAAGGTTGTGGGTTCAGGCCCCACTCTTTGTGGGTTGTCACTGTCCCCCCAGTGCAGCTAACTGGGTTATCAAAGGCCAGCCATGTCTGTCATTGTCTATGGTGAGAGGCGCTGTATACCTGTCAGTGTGTTTCTGCCCTGCGATGGCCTGGCGAGCTGTCCAGGGTCTACTCTGGCCTCGGCCAGAGTCGGCTGAGATGGGCGCCCGTTCTCTAAGCCACTTGACTCAGTTAGGTTCACGAGGAGGTTGGTGCCTGTCTCAGCCGACTCTGTGTGAAGATGGGCTACGCTGCTCTCAAGACCATTGCAGAGCCAACACACATGCAAACACTCACATTCACACCTTGGGGTAATTTGGGACCACCAGCTTACTGTTTTTGGACTGTTGGAGGAAACCGAAGTCCCCATAGGAAACCCACACAAGCACAGGGAGAACATACAAATTACAGAAATACCCCGAGACCGGGACTCGAACCTGGGACCTTCTTGCTGGTGAGGTAAACATGCTGACTACTGCGTTACTGTGCTGCCATGTAAAATGTTATAGTTAAAAATCAATCATATACCAAATAAATTGATATTTTGTGGCGGCTCAGTGGCACGCATGTCCATCTCAGGGCAAGAAGGTCTCGGGTTTGAGTCCTCTTTTTGTGTGAAGTTTGCCATCTGGTTTCCTCCCGCAATTCAAGCACATGCACATTTTGCTTGTTGGCTGTTCTCGATTTCCCATACGTGGTGTGTGTGCATTGGCCCAGTAACGGTCTGGCGAGCTCACCCATTCTTGACTCCAGAGTTGACTAGGTAACTAAATTTGTTGGTTTCTTTTAGAAAATGTGATAAACTTAAGTAGTATGATTAACTTAAATAGTGTACTGATGCTGCTGCTTCCGCTCACTCCCTCATTTCATTTCCTGAACCACCTAATCTTACTACTAGGGTCACTGGGAGACCGGTGCCTGTCTCAACCAGCACTGAAACATCAAATCATTCATTCATTTTCTGAACCGCTTAATCCTAATTAGGGTCGTGGGGAGGTTGGAACCCATCTCAGGTGACTCCGGAAGAAGGTGATGTACACCCTGGACAGCTCACCAGGCCATTCCAGAGCTAACACTCACGCAGCCATTCATACTCACACTGACACCTAGTGGAGATTTTAAACAGCCAATTAACCTACTCTGCATGGAGTCTGCATGATTTTAGACAGTGGGAAGAAACCCATGCAAGCAGTGTGAGAACCCACAGGAACACTAGAGCTGGGGCTTGAACCCAGGACCTTCTTGCTGTGAGGTGGACGTCCTAATCACTACACCACTTATACTAGTAGTATCGTTCATTCATTCATTTGTTCATTTTCTGAAACGCTTAATCCTAATTGGTGCTGCGCTCATGATCGGGAGGTTGTGTGTTCAGATCCCAGTTAGACCCCCCCACTGTGCTAAGACCTCTGGGAAAGGTCTTAACCACAAGTGCGCCTCTGTTCACCCAGCAGTATAAATGGTTACCAGTAAAATATACTGGGAAGGTAACCTGCGATGGACTCGCGTCCCATCCAGGAGGAGTTGAACTCCTGGTCGCTTCACGCTACAGAAACCGGGGATAAGCACCGGCCTGATGAGCCACTAGGCTCGGGTGTAAAAAGCCCAAAGGACTTCACCTAATCCTAATTAGGGTCATGGAGAGGCTGGCGCCCATCCCAGCCGACTCCGGGCGAGGGCAGAGTACACCCCGAACACCTTGCCAGGCCGTCGCAGGGCAGAAACACGCTGACGGCTATGTAGCTACTGTTCTCAAAAGTCAGCAATGGTTCTTTTACTTGAACCTCCCACCATAGACAGTGAGAGACCTGGCCGGCCTTCGATAACCCAGTGAGCTGCCCTGGGGGGGACAGCAGTGACAACCTTGTGGAGAGTGGGACTCGAACCCCAAACCTTAGGATTAGTGATCTAGCACCTTTACCACCAGGCCACCACTGCCTAGTATGGTTCATCTTTCCTTTTTTGTTTTTATTTTTTCTTAAAAATAATAAATAAAATAAATTTAAAAATAAATAAAAATTATTATTATTATTATTATTTTTAAAACTTTAAGTCATATCGAGTTGTTTTTCTTTCAAGTGTAGTAATACTGAACGTTCTTTTTTGTTGTTGTTTACTTGTTAGATTTTCTGAGGGATTCGAGTGACCCGGATGTGTACTTCCGGTATGGCGCGTCTCGTTGCTAGGATACAGGAGCGTCAGGTAGCACGCAGGAAGCTCGGGCTGAATTCTAAATACCGCCAAAGCTCCTGGATTGAGTTCCCTTCAGAACCCGGATGAAGGGGAGAAATAATTGAGTTTCGACTCGAAAAGGTGCCGAACCCTCTGATTTTGGGATGGAACCCAGTTAAAGTTTCAGATCCTCGATTTTTGGCTTTCACGTAAAGAAGTGCCTCTACAAGTAGGAGAGAACGAGGTTAAAAAGTACAAGTATTATTATATTATTACAAAGAAGCTTAATTTCAGTCAGTCACTGTAGTCGGATCACAGTAAACAAGGGGAAGCGTCAGGGGACGCAGGGAAGCAGCACGGCGGTGATTGAACAGATACAAGGTAAAAAAAAACAAAGCGATCTCAAGCTTCTTTTATTTTGTTATTGATTTAAGTAATTGAGACTGATTGGTGTCCCAGCCAATGAAATACACAGGGTGGATTTTTACTCTTGCAGAAGATCCGCATGATTTGTAATAATTTCCCCCAATCCGGTGGTCATCATTGTTTCCTTCGTATAAACACACTGATCAAATTAGATTGATGAAATTTGATTTAAAAAAATTATCGATAAGTAATTCTTATATAAAGCTTTATTTATTTAATAAAATTTACCGTTTATTGGTTTAATCAGTGATTAAATATCAGTCGTGGTGATCAGTCGGTGTGTGTGTGTTAGTTACACGCTTTCGGTGGAAAATAATAAAACTCTGTATGATAACAAAAGATCATTGTGAACACAAAGACTTGTGAATTTTTGCTTTTTACATAATGGTTGTAAGATGAGATAAAAATATTTGGATACAATAAAAAAAATGGTATTTAATTTATTAATTTTTATATGATTTTAATTTATTGTTTATTTTTTAAATCAGCTGTGATTATTTTACTTATAATATTTATAAATTATAAGTAATATAATCACAGCTGATTTAAAAAAATAAACAATAAATTAAAATCATATAAAATAAGAAGACAAATAAAATTATTTTAAAAATTGTAAATATTTTTCTTGTTTTTGACTTTATTGAAATAGAGTCAAAACCAAGAATTTTTTTTTTAAATATTTCTAATAATTTTTCAAGTCAGAAAAATATTTTTAATCATCGGACTGTTGCCTGGGAAGCCAAAACAGTCAAGTGATTTGGGATGGATATTCAATATTTTTTCACAGCAAGAAGGTCCTGGGTTCGCATCCCGGACTCTTGACAAAAGTCAGTAATGGTTCCTTTACAGCATCTCACCACAGACAGACATTGAGAGACATGGCTGGCCTTTATTGACCCAGTTGGCTGCACTGGGTGGGGGGTGGGGTGGGGGGTAGCAGTGACAGCCTTTGACAGTGAGGCTTGAACCCTTAACCTCAGGATCAGTAACCCAGCACCTTCCCTTCAGGCCACCACTGCCCATCAGTGATTAGTGTAGCTATGAGTACTATTCACTGACGTTCATCTCAACTACAGTGGAAATAATTGTTGATTATTACATATTAATACTACATACCCACAATTCCACTCCATCATGAGTATTTATTGATGAATTGTTGTTGAGTATAAAACCAGTTAATGTTGATTTTTGAAGTGTTCATGACCTCAAGCTTGCTGGCTGTACCATGGAGAAGTACGAGAAGCTGGCTAAGATTGGCGAGGGCTCCTACGGGGTGGTGTTTAAATGCCGCAACAAGGAAACGGGTCAGATAGTTGCCATCAAGAAATTTGTGGAATCTGAAGATGATCCAGTCATCAAGAAAATAGCACTGAGGGAAATCAGGATGCTAAAGGTACAATTAAAAGCTTCATCTTGGTTTGTTGTTGTGTTTCATTGTTTGTGTTTAGAATCCAAGGCTTGCCGTGCTGGTTTTAATAGTCCTGCACAACCTTATGAATCACAGTTACAGCACAAACGTTGTAATATTTATAGAGTTATTTGTATCATCAGTTGAAATTTAGTATGAAAAGAGAACATACTATTATGTAATGTTTTTTAATCATTTAATAATAAATTACAGGTATACCTCGGCTTGGTTCCAGGAGAGACGCCGTAAGTCGAAAAACGACTTAAATCGAATTAGCGTGTCTCCAGGCTAGCCTAGGCTAGGCTACGCCAAATTTACTTATTAGATATACTATAAGTATAATACTATATATAACATTGGGGCAGTGGTGGCCTAGTGGTACAAGGTGCTGGATCACTGATCACTAAGGTTGGGGGTTCAAGCCCCACTCACAGTTGTCACTGTCCTCCCAGTGCAGCTAACTGGGTTATTACTGTCTATGGTGAGCGGCATGTAAAAGAACCATTGCTGAGTTTTGACAAGAATAGGCTGCAAAGCCATCAGTGTGTTTCCACTCTGCGATGGCCTGTCGAGCTGTCCAGGGTGTAGGCTGCCCTCGCCCAAAGTTGGCTGGGATGGGTGCCAGCTTCCCTGTGACCCTAATCAGGATTAAATGGTTACAGAAGATGATGATAATGAACTATATATAACTAAATATACATAATATATAATTCTAATGACGTAAAGGTGGGTCCTTTGGGCTTTTACATCCAAGCCATATGCAGAGTTGGATTGGCCAGGGACCTGAAGCGCGAAGCCATCAAGGCGGTGCGAAGAAATTGGGAGGCTGAGGTCCGCGATCTCTGTGAGACTGTCGAAGGCCACTTGAATTCGAGTGACTCTCGCCCGGCTTACAGGGCGTTGCGGAGCCTACATTCCTCTCGGTCCACATCGCGATGTCAGATGGTGAAAGCTGCAGACGGTAGTGTCCTTACTGAAGAATCGGAAGTGAGGACTCGTTGGGCCGAGTACTTTGAGGAGTTGTATCGTGCTGACCCTCCCGCCCGGAGCCTAGCCATTGGGGATGCTGAAACTCTTGTTGCCGACCCTCCCCCAGGCTGCGACCCGCCAACTCTTGAGGAAACTCGGAGGGCGGTGTGGCGCTTGGCGGATGGCAAATCTGCGGGAGTTTGTGGTATCCACGTGGAAATGCTTAAGGCGGGAGGTGAGGCCGTCCTCAGGTGGCTGTGTGTTCTGGTGTGCTCCGTGTGGAGCACTGGTGTTATCCCAGCTGACTGGAAACGGGGCATTGTTCCGATCTGGAAGGGGAAGGGTGATACCCGAGAATGAAACAGTTACCGGGGGGGTTACTCTCCTCTCAGTTCCAGGCAAGGTCTTCGCACGGATTCTACTGGACAGGATCCGTCAGCAGCTTTTAGCGCACCAGCGCCCTGAACAGTCCGGGTTCACACCAAAGAGGTCTACCATTGACCGCATCCTGGGGTTTGATAGGGGGTTCCTTGCCGCCTATATAGATTTTCCCAAGGCCTTCGACTCAGTGGATAGGGAGGCCCTCTGGGGCATACTTCGTCTACGTGGGATCCCGTCGGCTTTGGTCTGGCTGATATCGTCGCTGTATTCTGGGACAGAGAGTGCTGTGAGGTGTGGGGGCTCCACCTCTGACTTCTTTTCGGTCGAGACCGGAGTGAGGCAGGGGTGTGTTCTGGCCCCCACTCTCTTCAGTACCGCAATGGACTGGATCATGGCGGCGGTATCGGGTGGATCGGCCTGCGGTGTGTCGTTCGGTGAGGTTCAGAGTACTGATCTGGACTTTGCCGATGATGCAGTGATCTTCGCGGAAACGGTGGATGTCCTGACGGAGACTCTCTCTTCGTTGGGTGAGGAGGCGGAACCGCTTGGTTTGCGAGTCTCCTATATCAAAACCAGGATCCAGGCTTTCGGCGACCTCTTGGATGCTGCTGTTGACTTGATCGCTGTGGGTCGTGAAAGAGTAGAGATCGTGGAGTCTTTCACTTACCTTGGCAGCGTGGTCCATCGTTCCACTGATTGCAGGGCTGAGATCAAACGTTGACTTGGTCTAGCCTATGGGGCGATGGACTCACTGGACAGGACCGTGTGGCGGTCGAGGTATCTGAGCAGGCAGACGAAACTCCGAGTCTTTCACTCCCTTGTGCTCCCTGTCTTGCTCTACTCAAGTGAGACATGGACGCTCATGGTTGAGCTTCGACGACGACTGGACTCCTTTGTTACGACTTTCCTTCGCCGCATCTTCGGATACCGCTGGTGGGACTTTGTTACCAACCAGAAGGTGCTTGAGGATGCGGGGATGGTAAGAGTAACCTGCTTGATCCGCGACCATCAGCTGTGCTACTATGGGCACTTGGCGTGTTTCCTGCCTTCGGACCCAGCACACCGGATCCTGTCCGTTCGGGATCCTAGGGGCTGGAGCCGATCGCGGGGACGACCGTGTGCGACGTTGTTGTCGCAGCTGAGGGCTGCCCTGCCGGGGGGTATGGGCCCTGCGCAGGCCTGGTCAATCGCCAGGAGACGGCTGGATGAGTGGAGGTGGCTGGTGGACGCAGCGAAGTGCCGTCCCGGCGCATGCCCTCATACCTGACCTGACCATCATCAGGCCGGTGCGTATCCCCAGTTTCCATAGCGTGAAGCAACTAGGAGTTCAACTCCTCCTGGATGGGACGCTAGTCCATCGCAGGTTACCTTCCCAGTATAGTTTTACTGGTACCCATTTATACTGCTGGGTGAACAGAGGCACACTTGTGATTAAGACCTTGCCCAGGGGTCTTAGCACAGTGGGGGTCTAACTGGGATTCAAACACACAACCTCCTGATCCTGAGCACAGCACTCTAACCACTAGACCACCAGCCCCACAATAATGATGTAAACTTTATTTGAATAAAAAAAATATATAATGACATAATTTAAAATTTTTTTCCATATATTTTTTGAAAACCGACGTATAATTGAGAACAACTTAACTCGAAACGATTTAAGTCGAGGTATACCTGTACTACATTGTATTAATACTCTTGTTGTAGCTACAATTTATCAAATTATGCCTAAATTTCAGGAACTAAATCCCTAGCCAGATCACTGAAAGCTAACAAACCACTACCAGCTATCTAAATCTTTATTTTTTCTACTTTTTTTTTTTAGAATTTCAATTGCAAGGAAAACCAAAAATTTTCTTAAAATATTCAATGACTCCGCCCCAAAAATTTAAACTGTATTACAAATATAGTTAACAATACCAATAATATTATCCCTATTGTTATTTGTATTTTCTGGTTTTTTATGCTAAATCAATACATGTAAAAAATTAATAAAATAAATAATAAAGAAGTTAATGTCGGCTAATAATAGTAGCAACAAATTTTGCATTTGAAACTAAATATGAAGAAGTAAAATATTATTGCTTGTGATTTTTAAAATAATTTAAGAATTAATTATTAGCAGTATACTTTTATGTTTTTATTGTAGCTATAATGTAGCAAATATTGACTATAATTTCAGATACTTAACCAAATACCTAGCCATGTCACTTACTGCTAACAAACAACAACTAGCAATCTCCATCTACAGTTGTATATTTTTTCTGTTAAATTTATAAGGAAATCTTGAAGTTTGCACTAAATATTCAGTGATGTTTTTACCAGAATTTAAAATGTATTGTTTAACAAGAAGATGCAAATAAATGATCGCAAAATAAATTTGAGGCATTGCCCAACTATGTTATGAATATACAGTGATCCGTCGCTACGTCGTGCTTCAGTTTCTGCGCCTTCAGTGCATCGCGGGTTTTTCAAAAATATTTTTCAAAAAATAAGGAAATAAAGGAAAAATAGGGAAAAGTTAAGAAAAATGCCACAAATCAAGGCCAATTATGCACACACACCCCCGAACAAACAAAAACAAACAAAAAACCAACCCAAAATCCTCCAACAAAACTATTTACCTTTTGATGTGAGGTGCGCATCTGAGTGTGCGCGCGTGTTTCTGTACGTGTGCGTATTTATATTTTATTTCCATCTTGTGCATTATTGTTCAATGTTTAATTGTTATTATAAGCATTTATAGCATTAAATATGTATTTATTCATATTATATACACATATACATGTGTGTATACGTCAGTCAGGGGGGTCGATCCTACTTCGCGGAAATCGGCGGTCGTGGGGGTCTCAGTCCCTATTAACCACGAAAAGTGAGGGATCCTTGTCTTATGTTTCTGAACTTTATTTGAACTGTGAATTTATTTTACTTTCTCATCTTTTTCAATTACCGATGGCCATTTGGAAAACCTTGGATGTTTAACAAAGCAATACTGTTGCCTCTATAATCGAAGTCTACTGGAACTCATAATTGTTCTGTTTGTCTGATTCCCACTGCAGCAGTTAAAGCATATAAACCTGGTAAACCTTCTTGAAGTGTTCAGGCGGAAGAGAAGGCTCCACTTGGTCTTTGAGTTTTGCGAACAAACCGTCCTCAATGAACTCGACAAGCACCCCAGAGGGTCAGTCTTTATGGCTTTTACTTACACACTATACTTCATACCTCGATTCTGTCCAGATGTTGCTTGTCTGTATTCAGAGTTCCGTAGCCATGGAGTTCATACCTCCAAGGTTGTCATATTTTGCAAACATAGAAGTGTCCAAGACAAGGTTTCTAACTGACGTCTATCCCAAGCATTTTGAATACGTCACTTGCCTTTAAAACAAATGCAACATGTACAACATAATTGCATTTATTTTGTGCAACAGCATACTATTACCGCTTAATCCTATTAGGGTCGTAGGGAGGCTGGAGTCTATGTCAACTGACTTTGAATGGAGGTAGCAGGGTATAGGATGGCTTGCTGGCCTATTGTAGGGCCAACACAAACAACCATTCGCTGCACTATTTGTGCAACTTTAAATAGCTGATTAGCCGAATTTGCATGTTTTTATACCGTGGGATGACACCAGAAAAAGCCCAGTATGACCATGAAAACCCCACACAGAAACGCTTAACCCGGGGACTTGAACCCTGGAGCTTCTTGCTGTGAGATGTTATTAAAATAACAAAATTAAGAACACCTGTGATTTCCATTTAGACACGGCTGCATGAACATTAACGTTAAAGAATGGCCTGGGAACACCAGAACGTTCTCAATTTTTGACCTTTTGACCTGCGTCTGTCTCTGTGTCTGCATCCTGGCTTTACATGACGAATGCGTAACTGCGGGAGGAATAAAAAACATACAAAAAACTGATTGTCGGATTGTGAGATGAGATGAGATGAGATGAGATACCCTTAAAGTCTGTGGAGAAACAGTTGCAACAGTAATCAGAAGGTATACAACAAGCCATCGTACCACTAATCAGAGCCGCAGTGGTTGTCTGTCTAACATGACACCACAGCGAGTAAGATACGTGCACATGCTTTAGACTTGGCACACGAGTTATCAGTGGAAATCAGAGTTTGTGCGACCGCTCAGACAGTGCGAAGGACATTGCATAACATCAACCTCTATGGACAGCATCCAAAAAAAAAAAAAAGTCCAGCATGTATGCCATGAACCTAGTCCGGATTTCCAGAACTAGTGAAGTGCAGACATGATATGAGTCTGTATGAGTAACACCCTGAATAGATGTAGATTTAATCAAAGTACTGGGTGAACCCCAATCTGCAGAAACTGGGATACTGGGTATTGTTTGACTTGAAATCAATTCAACACCATTGGTGTACAGTGGTACCTCACCTTACGATAGTTCCAGCAAACGAAAAATCCAGGTTCCGAAAAACATTTTCCAAAATTTTTTGTCTCTGTATATGAAACAAGTTCTCCTTACGAAATGCGCCAAACGCGCCATTCAAACATTCAAACAATGCACGAGCTGCTTTCTCATTGGCTATCTCCCAACATCCCACCCCGCTGGCCTCCCATTGGCTAGGAGGGATGACGCAGCTCCCTCCCATTGGCTCCTATGGATCTGCATCTCCCATAATGCTTTTCGTGTAAAGGACAGAGTTGGACGATGGATGCCCTGACTTTTTCTGCATTGGGCTCCTATGTTGCAGTCTGTATTTTTTTTAATATGGTAAATCTAAGCTTTAGCATCTGTCTTAAAGCAAGTAAGGGTTTTGGTAAGGGTCCTGGGTTCGATTCCAAAATGTGGAATCCAATGTCCCCCTGCAGTCCAAAAACATTCACAATAAGCTAACTGGATGTTCCAATTTGACTCAAGGTGTAAGTGTTTAGTGGGAATGTGTGATGGCCCTGTGGTGGGCTTGTGGTATACCCTATCTTTACCCAATTTCGGCTGAGATGGGCCTCCCTGCAACCCTAGTAGACCCTAGTAGTAATAACTGGTTCGCCAAATGAGTGAGTGAGTGTGTGAGTGAGAATACAATTCACTAACTATACCTTTAATTAAACTGGAGAGAGGCAGTGTTGGCCTGGTGGTGAAGGGTGTCGGATCGCTGATTCTAAGGTTGGGGGCTCAAGTCCCACTCGCCACAAGGTTGTCACTGTCCCCCCAGTGCAGCTAACTGGGTTATCAAAGGTCGGCCATGTCTCTCACCGTCTATGGTGAGAGGTTCATGTAAAAGAACCATTGCTGACTTTTGACAAGAGTGGCTGCAAAGCCGTCAGCGTGTTTCCACCCTGCGATGGCCTGGCGAGCTGTCCAAGGTGTACTCTGCCCTTGCCCGGAGTTGGCTGAGATGGGCGCCAGCCTCCCCGCGACCCTAATTAGGATTAAGTGGTTACAGAAAATGAATGAATGAGATAAACTGGAGAGATTTATCAAGTGGCACCTACCTTTTTAAAAATTTCTTACATATCATGAACTATATCTCATGAGATATTTCACCTTTATGAGTGAAACGAGGCCAGGTGCCGGCAAAGGTCCTGAAATATAAACGGATAATGACACTTGTTTTTGACGGCTATGATATTCTGGAGAATGTAACCTGATGCAAAATAATGAAACACAGCAGTCAAAAAGTCATCCTTCACCTGATTCATCACATGATCACGTCCTTTGTAATCCTACAAACGCCTGCTTCACGGTCTCTGAGGTCTAAAGAGCTTTTTTTTTCAGAGTAACTTTAGCTGCAGTTGAAAACAAAGGCGTCGGTTACTATAGGAGGCCGCCATGTTACTGACGCAACGTTTTGTATCACTGTTCGGACATGTACACCTGTTATTTATTTATTGAGTTTGAATAAAGGAGTAGAATCGAAGATGTTCAGCTTTCTGTTCGTTCCTGACAGCAGTACTTCTGCTCTCCCCCCCACCCCCACCCCCGTGTCCTGTAGGGTTCCTGAGGTCCAGCTGAAGAGCATTGTCTGGCAAACTCTTCAGGCTGTCAACTTCTGCCACAAACACAACGTCAGTATCCACCTCTTGGTGGTTCTATAACCTTTCCCAGCCTGACAAATAGAGTGTACGTAATATCATGCAGCTGCCGTCGCTTTTGTTTTAAGGCAAAGTCAGCCTACCGAGACGTGCAACTTCCTCTGAGTTCATGTTTAAAGCACAATCTCTCTTCTGCACATCTACTTTATATAAGGTTGTGAAGCTACTTTAACTATGTTATGTTGAACAACATTGGTGGCATGACGCTTTACGCTGAATATGGCAGCTCTGGCATCATACATGTTTTCAAGGGTCCATTCACTTACCAGGGACGATAAATAAACGTGAAATGCAGTGCTAGTTCTTCGACTCAAATGCAAACTGCTATGACTGCTTTCTGAAACCATTTGCTTACTCCTATACCCGAGTAGGCCTGATGATTTGGAGAACGTAAACATAGTGCATGCTATCTGGAGGCGACCATCATTACTATCATATCAACAAGACCTGCACCCAGAGAGTGCAAACCTCCACCAAAGTAGTGCAAAATTCCACCAAAGTAGTGCAAACCTCCACCAAAGTAGTGCAACCTGTAAACTTTGAAATCAAGGCTTGCATTCATTTGACTCCTATATTGAGATTATCTGAACAAACTTAATAAACGTGAAAGGTAGTACTAGTTCTTGGACTAAAATGCAATCAGTCACGACTGCTTTCTGAAACTATTTGCTTACTTCTGTACCCAAGTAGGCCCAATGATTTGAAAAAATAGACATGAATAGACAAAAATGTGGTAAGGTGGTAAGGTACTGGATCACTGATCCTAAGGTTGGAGGTTCAAGCCCCACTCTCCACAGGTTGTCACTGTCCCCCACAGTACAGCTAACTGGGTTATCAAAGGCCAGCCATGTCTCTCACTGTCTATGGTGAGAGATTCATGTAAAAGAACCATTGCTAACTTTCGTCAAGAATAGACTGAATAGCCTTCAGCGTGTTTCTGCCCTGCGATGGCCTGGCGAGCTGTCCAGGGTGTACTCTGCCCTTGCCCAGAGTCTGCTGAGATGGGTGCTAGTCTCCCCTGGGACTTCGTGGGGAGACTGGCGCCCATCTCAGCCGACTCTGAGCAAGAGCAGAGTACTCCACTGGTCATGGATAGGCTGGAGCCTATCTCAGCTGACACTGAACAAAATCATGATACTCCTTAAACAGGTCACCAGACCATCTCAGGGCAGCACACATAGCACACGTTCTTGTCCACATCTCGGGGCAATTTGGAACAGAAATTTAGCCGAATGAGCATGTCTTTGTTCAGTACGAGGAAACCAGAGAATCCAAAGGAAACCCACACAAGCCTGGAGATAACGCACAAACTCCAAAAGAAATAATAGGGAACGTCAGGGACTTGACACCAAGACCTTCTTGATGTGAGGCAGAAGTGCTAACCACCATGCCTCCGTGCCACGCTGAACTCATACAGTTTGCCTTTTACGAGTTATCGTTTGTGACACATCTAATGCTCTGTGTGTGTGTGTGTGTGTGTATGTGTGTGTGTGTGTGCACGTGCACGCTCGCGTCGACAATCAAATGTCTCCAACAGTGTATCCACCGTGATGTGAAACCAGAAAACATCCTCCTCACGAAGACTGGTGTTATTAAGCTGTGCGACTTTGGGTTTGCCCGCATCCTGAGTAGGTAACTTTTTCACCCATTCCTCTTCCTTTCGCAAACTCTCTCTCTCTCTCTCTGAGGAATTGAGACATTGTTTTCTCTGAAGCAACACACAGAGCTATGTCTGCAGCTGCGGCACATCTGGCCTGCTGCATAAAAGTAGAGTTATGAATATGCTTCCGTACAGCTCTTCCAGGAAGGCTGCTCTTGTAGCTCTTCAATCTTTGCTCCTTGATGCGAAAATAAAACAATTGGGATGGGCAGGAAAGATGGAGGACCAGAAGAAGTTTTGGTTCAAGTGAGAATCAAGAAGCATTGAAAAAATAAAAAAGGGTTAAGAAGTTGGATATGAGATATCAGAGTGGGCGGTATGGTGACATAGTGACATGGTAGTTAGCCTGTCCATGTCATAACAAGAAGCCCTGGGTTCAAGTCTCGGAAAAAGTCATTCCGGTGTGGAGCTTGCAAGTTCTTCCCATGCTTGTCTGGTTTCTTCCAGGTTTTCTGGTTTTCTTACACAGGCCAAAGAGTTGTATATTAGATTAATTGGCTGTTCTGAATTGACCTCAGGTGTGAGTGTAAGAGTAAATGGTTGCAGGTGTGTGTTGCTGTTCAGGGTGTACCTTGCTTGTGCCCAGAGTCAGCTTAGGTAGGCAGGTAAAGATACTGTGATATCACAGAAATGGTGATATAGGGGTTTACCTCCATCCTGACATATCTGACATTTAACCGTGAGATTTGAGACATCTAACCAGTCTTGTCTGTAATCCAGGCCCGTCCAGTCTGTTAGCGCTGCCTAAAGCTCTGCTTACCTTCTAACGTTTCAGTGTATCGTTACCATAGTGTAGTTTGAGCATCATAGTGTGGCCTGCAGCATTCGGAGCAGTGCTGGGTCAGTGGGTAAGGCTGTGTGGATTGCTGATCAGAAGCTTTTGGATTCAATCCTCAGTTCCAATAATCTAACATTAATGAGCCCCTGAGCAAGGCCCTTAACGCTCATCTGTTCAGTTATATAAATGTGATAAAATGTATGTTGATCTAGATAAGAGAGACTGTCGGTGTACTGGGTGCTATTGCAAATGTCTCCAACATGATCATTTGTAAACGTGTATACAGTGAACCCTCACTTTCCCTGGTTAATGGGGACCGAGACCCTCCGCGAAGGCCGAATTTCTATTACATAAAATATTAATGTAGGTATATTTTACCTTTATGTATTTATGAGGACCATCAGTGAAAGACAATGTATGTGGATGTGTGTTTTTGTATGTGTGTGTGTGTGTGTGTGTGTGTGTGTGTGTGTGTGTGTGTGTGTTGTGACAGCTGGTCCAGCTGATGACTACACTGATTACGTGGCTACACGCTGGTACCGAGCACCAGAGCTTCTGGTAGGAGACACACAGTACGGCCCACCGGTTGACGTGTGGGCCCTAGGTTGCGTCTTTGCTGAACTGGTTCTTGGCAGTCCATTGTGGCCCGGACGCTCAGACGTAGATCAACTCTATCTTATCCGCAAGACACTGGGTATGAACAAGATCAATAAAGTATAATCAAGCACAAAAAACTCTGATATTGAATTCAGTGATAGATTTATAATTTATACTAACTAGTTGTCGTGTAAAAGGGACAGACATGTAATCCTCTCATCCACATCAATATAGCATGAAAGCATATTTTCCATTATAAATTTAATATCTGTGCAGGCAAACTGAATCACTTCTTAATTCAGTAGTTCACGCCGATCAGAAATTTTGGCGTAGACACTGCCTGCTGCTACAGCACTTCCGCTAGCGTGGAATCTTAATGAGTTATTGGGACGACTTTATATGATAATAGACAGTTATATTAGTAAAGTGGTGTTGAATCGATTCTGTTGCATTTGCAAATCGATTCAACTCATTCACTTAAATGAATCGATTCTTTTGAACGATTCGTTCACAAATGGCCCATCATTAGTACCACGCATAAGTTGATTATTTTCCGATAACAGAACAACTTAATTTGTTTTATTCTTCCTATAGCTCTTAATATTATATATATATATATATATATATATATATATATATATATATATATATATATATATATATATATACACTAGTCCTTCTCAAAAAATTAGCATATTGTGATAAAGTTCATTATTTTCTGTAATGTACTGATAAACATTAAACTTTTATATATTTTAGATTCATTGCACACCAACTGAAGTAGTTCAAGCCTTTTATTGTTTTAATATTGATAATTTTGGCAAAAAAGTAAAGAAAAACCAAAAATCCCTATCTCAAAAAATTATCATATTTTAACCGACCAATAAAAAAGTGTTTTTAATACAAAACAAGTGAACCTTCAAATAATTATGTTCAGTTCTGCACTCAATACTTGGTCGGGAATCCTTTTGCAGAAATGACTGCTTCAATGCGGCGTGGCATGGAGCCAATCAGCCTGTGGCACTGCTGAGGTGTTACGGAGGCCCAGGATGCTTCGATAGCGGCCTTAAGCTCATCCACAGTGTTGAGTCTGGTGTCTCTCAACTTTCTCTTCACAATATCCCACAGATTCTCTATGGGCTTCAGGTCAGGAGAGTCGGCAGGTCAATTGAGTACAGTAATAGCATGGTCAGTAAACCATTTAGCAGTGGTGTTGGCACTGTGAGCAGGTGCCAGGTCGTGCTGAAAAATGAAATCTTCATCTCCATAAAGCTTTTCAGCAGATGGAAGCATGAAGTGCTCCAAAATCTCCTGATAGCGAGCTGCATTGACCCCGCCCCTGATAAAACACAGTGGACCAACACTAGCAGCTGACATGGCACCCCAGACCATCACTGACTGTGGGTACTTGACACTGGACTTCAGGCATTTTGGCATTTCCTTCTCCCCAGTCTTCCTCCAGACTCTGGCACCTTGATTTCCGAATGATGTGCAAAATTTGCTTTCATCCAAAAAAAAGTACTTTGGACCACTGAGCAACAGTCCAGTGCTGCTTCTCTGTAGCCCAGGTCAGCCGCTTCTGCTGCTGTTTCTGCTTCAAAAGTGGCTTGACCTCGGGAATGTGGCACCTGTAGCCCATTTCCTGCACACGCCTGTGCACGGTGGCTCTGGATGTTTCTACTCCAGACTCAGTCCACTGCTTCCACAGGTCCCCCAAGGTCTAGAATCGGCCCTTCTTTCACTTTTTCCTTCCCACAGACGTCCCACTGAGGTGGCTTGATACAGCACTCTGGGAACAGCCGATTCGCTCAGAGATTTCTTTCTGTGTCTTACCCTCTTGCTTGAGGGTGTCAATGATGGCCTTCTGGACAGCAGTCAGGTCGGCAGTCTTACCCATGATTGCGGTTTTGAGTAATGAACCAGGCTGGGAGTTTTTAAAAGCCTCAGGAATCTTTTGCAGGTGTTTAGAGTTAATTGGTTGATTCAGATGATTAGCTTAATAGCTCGTTTAGACTACCTGAACATGATATGCTAATTTTTTGAGATAGGAATTTTGGGTTTTCATGAGCTGTATGTCAAAATCATCAGAATTAAAACAATAAAAGACCCGAAATATTTCAGTTGGTGTGCAATGAATCTAAAATATATGAAAGTTTAATTTTTATCAGTACATTACAGAAAATAATGAAATAATGAACTTTATCACAATATGCAATTTTTTTTAGAAGGACTAGTATATATATATATATATATATATATATATATATATATATATATATATATATATATATATATATATATATATACAGTGGTACGTCACCTTATGAAAAATAAACCCAGCAAATGAAAAATCCAGGTTACGAAAAACACGCCAAACGCACCATTCGCGCCAAACGCGCCATTCAAACATTCAAACAATACACAAGCTGCTTTCCCATTGACTATCTTCCAACATCCTGCCTCGCTGATCTCCCATTGGCTAGGAGGGATGACGCTCCCTTCCATTAGCTATTATGGAGCTGCATCTCCCATAATGCTTTTTGTGTAAAGGACAGAGTTACTGTTTTTTTCTTTGCCCAGAGTTAGTGGAGATATGTTCTAGCCTTCCTGTGGCCCTAATAGGATGAGGTGGTTTGGAAAATGAATGAATGAAGGAAGTCCTGTGATTTCATGGCAAGCTGTCCAGCCTGTACTCTGGTCTCGCCCGCAGTTGGCTGAGATGGGTGCCAGCCTCCTCCCGACCCTAATTCGGATTAATTTGTTCTGAAAATGACTGAATGACTGATTATATATGTAAGCAAACACAATAAAGTTTTATGAATAAAGACTTGAACTCTATTTGCATCAGGTGACCTGATACCTCGACACCAACAGGTGTTTCGCTCCAATGCCTTCTTCAGCGGTGTCAGCATCCCTGAGCCAGATACCATGGTAACACCAAACATCACTTTTTTCTTTCTCTCCTATCTTTCACATACATGTAAACAAAAACATAATCACTAAGCTCGTAAATATGGAATATTTTAGGAGCCTCTTGAGAAGAAGTTCCATGGCGCCTCTCTTCATGCTATTACGGTGATGAAGGTAATATTCACAAATTGGAATATAATATATATTGTGCCATATTACTTGATATAGTCAGACATATATTAACTTGTGTGCGTGTCTGTGTGTAGTCCTGTCTTGTGATGGACCCTGCTGAAAGACTGACATGCGAGGAGTTATTAGATCTGCCATACTTCCAGGATGAGGGCGGAGTCGGATGGGGACGGGAAAGTGATCGACCCATTAGGCGTCATGAGAAAGGTGCCAGACGCAGAGTGCCAGGGGTAAGTCCTCAAACTAAATTTCAAAAACTACGAAATCTGCCAAATCCTGTTAACAATCAGTAGCGTCAGTTCAGACTACGCATCACGAATATCTACAAACTTATGAACAGTAAAATAATAATCTGAAATAAAGCAATGTTTACATTTTAGATACATTAAGTTGATCAGTTTTGTTTCAATATTTGTTATTACAACACCTATAAAAGATCCAATTTGTAATTCCATTAATTAGCACTCAGTTTTAAAACAGTAGTTGAAAAGGGAATGTGTAGAGATGGGAGACAACAACAACAACAACAACAACAACAATACAGCCGCCATGTTACATTATGGATTTCGCCATCCATCCATCCATCCATCCATCCATCCATCCAACCAGTCATTGATCAGATCAGTTCATCCTTCCATTCATTGACTGATCAGTCCATCCATCCATCCATCCATTCATTGACCAGTTCATCCTTCCATTCATTGACTGATCCATCCATCCATCCATCCATCCATGCAGTCATTGATCGGTTCATCCTTCCATTCATTGACTGATCCATCCATCCATCCATCCAACCAGTCATTGATCAGATCAGTTCATCCTTCCATTCATTGACTGATCAGTCCATCCATCCATCCATCCAACCAGTCATTGATCAGATCAGTTCATCCTTCCATTCATTGACTGATCAGTCCATCCATCCATCCATCCATCCATGCAGTCATTGATCGGTTCATCCTTCCATTCATTGACTGATCCGTCCATCCATCCATCCATCCAGTCATTGATCGGTTCATCCTTCCATTCATTGACTGATCCATCCATCCATCCATCCATCCATCCATCCATCCAGTCATTGATCGGTTCATCCTTCCATTCATGGACTGATCAGTCCATCCATCCATCCATCCATCCATTCATTAACCAGTTCATCCTTCCATTCATTGACTGATCCATCCATCCATCCATCCATCCATCCATGCAGTCATTGATCGGTTCATCCTTCCATTCATTGACTGATCCATCCATCCATCCATCCATCCAACCAGTCATTGATCAGATCAGTTCATCCTTCCATTCATTGACTGATCCATCCATCCATCCATCCATCCAACCAGTCATTGATCAGATCAGTTCATCCTTCCATTCATTGACTGATCAGTCCATCCATCCATCCATGCAGTCATTGATCGGTTCATCCAGCCAGCCATTGATCAGTTCATCCTTCCATTCATTGACTGATCATCCATCCATCCATCCATCCATCCAACCAGTCATTGATCAGATCAGTTCATCCTTCCATTCATTGACTGATCAGTCCATCCATCCATCCATCCATTCATTGACCAGTTCATCCTTCCATTCATTGACTGATCCATCCATCCATGCATCCATCCATCCATCCATGCAGTCATTGATCGGTTCATCCTTCCATTCATTGACTGATCAGTCCATCCATCCATCCAACCAGTCATTGATCAGATCAGTTCATCCTTCCATTCATTGACTGATCAGTCCATCCAACCATCCATCCATCCATTCATTTATCAGTTCATCCTTCCATTCATTGACTGATCCATCCATCCATCCATGCAGTCATTGATCGGTTCATCCTTCCATTCATTGACTGATCCATCCATCCATCCATCCATGCAGTCATTGATCGGTTCATCCTTCCATTCATTGACTGATCCATCCATCCATCCATCCATCCATCCATCCATCCATCCATCCATCCATGCAGTCATTGATCGGTTCATCCTTCCATTCATTGACTGATCAGTCCATCCATCCATCCATCCATGCAGTCATTGATCAGTTCATCCTTCCATTCATTGACTGATCCATCCATCCATCCATCCATGCAGTCACTGATCGGTTCATCCTTCCATTCATTGATTGATCCATCCGTCCATCCATCCATCCATCCATCCAGTCATTGATCGGTTCATCCTTCCATTCATGGACTGATCAGTCCATCCTTCCATCCAGTCATTGACCTGTTCATACATTTATTCAGTCCTCCATCCAAACATTAATTTATCGAATAATCCATCAACCTTCCATCTAATTACCTATCCATCCATTTATCCAATCATCCATCCAGCCAGCCATTGATCAGTTCATCCTTCCATTCATTGACTGATCCATCCATCCATCCATCCATCCACCCATTCATCGAGAAAGTCCATCCACCATTTATTATCTAGATGTCTGATCCTTTCTGCCAAGGTTACTAGTTTATTGATATGTGCTGTGATGTTTTTTTTTCACCAATTTTATGAAAAATTGCAAGCAGTTCTTGATTGACAAAACCTTTCTTTTTCATTTCCAGACCCAATATTTGCCTCAACTTACCAGCAGCACCATCTCCCCAGCGCCCGAACTGAAGAACAAACACAAGCCTAAATATGACCACCATCTTCCCAACATCTAACCCTGAAAGAGAAATAAAAAATAAGGGGAACCTGTAACAAGGACACTGAAGAACTTGAATTTGCAGCACACCAAAAAAAAAATCTGTATCCCACCGATACAAATTGAGGTTCAGAGAAACATTGTGAGTGGCACTGCCATATAGTTTGACGTGGATTTACTTAGAAAGGACTTACACGTGTAATTGTAGCTTACTTCTGATATTTATGAATCATTTTAAATTCGCGATATACTGAAATGTGATTCGTCAGTATCCACTTTCATCTCTACATAAGCACCTTACCATGTGACCTTGGTTGATGTATTCCAGGCCTACATGGATTGTAGCTCTTATTATCATCACTACTCCTAGCTTGATTATCTTTGTGCCATGTTTATCAGGGAGTAGTGCATTCGCTTGCAAAAAGTCATATTCACCATTTCTAATGCTTGCGACTCAGAGCATTTAAATTCAGTTTAAGTGTCGACATTGAATTTTAAAGGTTTCTCTGGTCTTGGGTTCACAACTTTTTTGTTCCTTTATGTGCAATTCTTTCCATAATTTAATTTATTTGCCTTTTTTTTTTTTTTTAACAACCATAATTTTGGTATAATTTGTGCAGGTCATTCACAAGATCTGAGGCAATAATACAACTGTTTCATGAGGACTAAGAAGTCTTTGTAAAAGTCTTTTTCCTGGCAATTAATATGAAAACAAATATGTTATGT
The DNA here is from genome assembly GCA_024760905.1 of Plotosus lineatus. NCBI lineage: Eukaryota > Metazoa > Chordata > Actinopteri > Siluriformes > Plotosidae > Plotosus > Plotosus lineatus. The sequence goes on along the minus strand of CM045743.1, from coordinate 36,845,664 downwards.
AAAATGCACAAGTTTGTCTTGTTTATCTATTTATTAGCTGTACAGGGTGCACCATGCCCTCATCCTGAGTCAGCTGAGATGGGTACCAGCCTCCACGCGACCCTAATTAGAATTAAGCAGCTTAGAAAGTGAATGAATGAAGGTATTCTGGGTAGCATGGCAAGGTGGTGTAGTGGGTAGTCCATGAGTGAAAGAATAATGTTCAAGGGTTTTAGAATGATTGAATATTAAAGTTTGCCGCGTGTGTGTGTGTGTGTGTGTGTGTGTGTGTGTGTGTGTAGATAGTCTTTGCTCTAATATTTTGTTGAATTACCTTTAACTACAGCACATAGTCACCATAGCATGTTTTAAACAAACGTAGACAACTTCACAATATTCCTATCCAATTTCTACCCATCAGGTATTGCCTTCCCTATCACACAACCTCCACCAAACAGGGATGGGTGAAAGCATGCACATACGCCCTCCATGACATGCAATGCTAGCCACCCACCTCTTTGTGAACTGCTGCGCATGTGTATTTGGGGCGGTCTAACACACTCAGAGGGAAACCACTATCCTCCTTCTTGTACAAAGAGTACACAGATGCTCAGGATTGGCTGGCGATTGTTGTAACAAGCATATGTGCTCTGCTTCCAATGAGAGCTCGCCAAATTACTTCCCATGACCTACCAATCAGGGATGGCTGTGGCATTAACCTGAATTCTGACATCTTTAACTGATGATGGTTCATAAAGTCATCTCTAGCACATTGAGAAAGACTTTGGGGTTAAGGTCAGGAATCTGTGTTGCCAGAACATGAGTTAAAATGATTCCTCATGAACTATTCTTTCATTCCTAGAGACTGATTTTTATATCTGAGCTATCAGGAAAGGAAAAGTCCATTGAAGTCAAACTGGCTCATTCAGCACATCCAGATATGAATGTTGCTGAGCCTCGACCTGATCAACTGTAGCAGCAATTCCATCATGATTACGTGATGCAACTGAAGCTAACGGTGCGTCAACAAAACATTAGCATGTGCAGTATGTATATGGATATCATTTGTTTGCAATGCAAATTTGAAACTTTAAAAACTATCAAAATATTTTAAACCGTTAAAAAATACTAAAGAAACAACAATCAACAACAATTTCAGGAATCACAACATTTTCTAAGAATTTATGACAGTTATCAGAATAACACCTTCAATTTTGCATTTTTAATTCTACTGTATTCATAAACAGACTGAATTTGTTGCTGTTTGTGTGTCAATGCTAATAAACACTAACGCTAGCTAGTCTAAAAATTATATAACAGTATGCTGCTGCTTTCAGGTTGCATTTTATTCGCTAATGTTAATGAATGCATATATTATTTTATGAAGGTAAAAAAAGAAGCTTTTTCTGCAGAATTTTTGCGTTCCGATTAAAAAATAAGAAAAGCGCAAAGCTTGCTTTAAATAGCCGGAAAAACACATTAGACGATTATAATTGTTTATAAACAGGAAAAAAAGTGCAAAAATATTGCAAGACCTTTTTGTGTTTGGAAACAACCATGATGTGTTTTGTGGGCGGAGCCAAATTGATGGCAGAAAGTAACCGACGATAGGAATTTAGACCCTCCGGAGATCTTCTGTTAGTTGAATGGTTTGCTAACAGATGGCAGGCTGTCTTACAATAATGACTTAACGTTTCTCTAAGACTATCTTAATGCTATACAGTATAGAATTATATTACTACTACTACTACTAATAATAATAAGCATAGTATTTTGTTCTACTGAACCAATGGGTAAGAGGTTGGTTCCTAATTTACTTCAGTTTTTATAATGTGCTATTTTGAGGCCGGACTACATTACAGGGATCACTTTCCATGGTTAATTTGGGCCGAGACCGCCTCACAACCGCCGATTTCCGCAAAGTAGGATCAACCCCTCTGACGTATACGTACATTTATATGTGTACTGTATATAATATCAATAAATACATGTTCAATGCTATAAATGCTCATCATAACATTAAACATTCAAAAATAATGCATAAGATGTAAATAAAATATAAATACACACATACAGATGCGCACCTCACATAAAAATGTAAGTAGTTTTGTTGGGGGGTTTTGGGTAGTTTTTTGTTTTGGATTTTTTTTCATAATTGGCCTTTTTTTTGCAGCATTTTCCTTAACTTTTCCCCTATTTTTCTTTAATTTCCATATTTTTTTATTTTCTATGAATATTTTTGAAAAGCCCGCGATGCACTGAAGCCACAGATACTGAAGCACAAAGTCGTGAGGAATCACTGTACATCTATAAGTACAGTAACATTCATGATAATAAATGTTAAAGGAAGCATTAATCAGTTTGAATATAAAGTTTTACTGAAACAAAACATTTCAGGCAAAAATCTTTCTTCATGTGTTGAAATGGGGGCTGCAGGGAAACCAGACGATTTTCAAAATTCTTGGAAAGTTTAAAGAACATTCACTCATGTAAGCCTGTGAGACATATTTAAAGATACGGGCGGAGACCCATAGATACACTATACGTTGAAATGTTTGTGGTGACTTGAACATAACACTCCTGTGTTTCTTGATGGACTCTTTGCTGTTATATTAAAGTTCTCTTCTCTGGGAAGGCTGCTCACAAGATTTTGGAGTGATTTACGATGATTTGTAATCATAAAGCATTAATAAGGTCCGGTACCGACGTCAGGTCAGATTCTAGTTCATCTCGAACATGTTCAGTTGGGTTGAAGTCAATGTTTTGTGCAAGCGACTCGCTCCAACCTTGGTAGGGCTTGACTTCATGCAGCTCACCATGTGTGGGGTGGGGGGGGGGGGGGGGGTGGGGTATGTTTGGGGGTGGGGGGCAGTCATGCTAGAACAGGTTTGAAATTCTTAATTCTTTGAAAGGGAAATTGTATCCCAACAGCAGGTGACGATGTGCCTACCGTATGCGAGACGCGGTCTTTGTCCTAGCAGTTGCACTGACTGCAATATCAGCCTGCAGTACTTTCTTATTTTAGCGGGGGGTAGCAATGAGCTGGTATTTGCGGGGCAGGTTGACAAACCCGCTGATCTCAGGAGAGATGTTAACACTCTCAGGTCCTCCAGGTGTGGTAAACGTGAAATGCTGCAGCAGAGACACCAGGAAAATAAACAGCTCCATACGCGCCAGAGATTCACCTACGCAGTACCTTTTACCTGCAAGAAGGAAAGACGATTCTAATCAGTATTGAATATCATTCTCATGTCTTCGATTCTCACTCATTTGACAAACTACTTAATCCTTCTAGGGTCACAGGCAGGCTGGAGCCTTTCTTAGCCAACAGTGTGGAAAAAACAGGGGACCCCTCCCCCACCCCACCAAGAATAGCTTGCCAGACCACTACAGGGTCAACACATGCACAACCATTCACAATGGCATGTAGGGGCAATTGTAATAGCCAATTAGTCTTATGTGCATGTCTTTTGGATTGTGGGAGGAAACCGGAGTACCCGGAAAAACCCATGCAAGCATGGGGACAGCGGGGAAATAGAGCTGCCCAGATTTTATTCATATACTTTTTTTTTCTCAGTGCAACCCCATGTAAGCACTGAGAGACCATGCATACTTCAAGCAAAAATGCCCAAGGCTGGGACTCGAACGCCGAACCTTGCCGTGAAGCGGACATCCGGACATTGCCAGCCAATGTATAGCACAAAGGCGGAAATGACATAACTGTATAAATGGCAATAAATTAATTTCCCTGGGCAGTGATGGCCTGGTGGTAGAGGTCCTGGATCACTGATCCTAAGGTTGGGGGTTCAAGCCCCACCCTCAACAGGTTGTCACTGTCCCCCCAGTGCAGCTAACTGGGTTATCAAAGGCCGGCCATGTCTCTCACCATCTCTGGTGTGAGGCAATGTTCCCTCTAATTTTTCATGTGTCTGGGCAGACACACAAGCTCCTTGAGCACATTGAGGACCACTGTGTACTCTGCCCTCGCCCAGAGTCGGCTGGGACGGGAGTCAGCCTTCCCGTGACCCTAATTAGGATAAAGCGGTTCAGACAATGAACTGAACTGAATGTTTAAAATACATCCTGAAAGATTTTGTAAATAAGAAACGACACGTACCTGCAGAAAAGGCGAGGAACGCAGGGTTCTTTTTAAAGTTGCCATTTGTGTCCAAAAAGTGTTTGGGGTTAAATGTCCAGGGCTTCTCCCAATACTCCTCATCCCTCAGAACAGAGTGAAGCAAAGGCATGATTATCGTATCCTGTAAGAGATTTTTTGGGGAAATATTGCCCTAAATTAGCGAAATGTGCAATCTTCAGTGCCTCGTCTCAGTCTATTCTGAACACGTTCCTGGAGACAATCTTGATCTTGTTGTTTTTTTATTCCTTTGATTTTATGGTAGATGTTGCCCTTCAAACTTGAGAGTTCATGTTTCCCGTTTATGCACATAAAAAAGAGAAATAATTATTCTAACATACAGGGATCCCTTGCTACTTCTCGCTTCGGTTCCTGCGGCTTCGGTGCATCGCGGGTTTTTCAAAAATATTCATAGAAAAATAAAAAAATAAGGAAATTAAGTAAAAATAGGGAAAAAGTTAAGGAAAATGGGGCAGTGGTGGTCTAGTGGTATAAGGTGCCGGATTGCTGATCCAAAGGTTGGGGGTTCGAGTCCCACTCTCCACAAGGTTGTCACTGTCCTCCCCAGTGAAGCTAACTGGGTTATCAAAGGCCGGCCATGTCTCTCACTGTCTATAGTGTGAGGCATGTAAAATAACCATTGCTGACTTTCGATAAGAGTAGGCTGCAAAGCCGTCGGCGTGTTTCCGCCCTGCGATGGCCTGGCGAGCTGTCCAGGGTGTACTCTGCCCTCGCCCTGAGTTGGCTGGGATGGGTACCAGCCTCCCCGCGACCCTAATTAGGATGAAGCGGTTACAGAAAATGAACTGATGATGAACTGAAAATGCCGCAAAACAAATGAATTATGCAAAAAAACAAAAAAAACAAACCCAAACAAACCAAAAAAAAACCAACAACTCAAAATCCCCTCACAAAACTACTTACATTTTATGTGAGGTGCGCATTTGAGTGTGTGCCCGCTCGTCTGTATGTGTGTGCGCATCTGGGTCTGCGTTTGTGTGTGTGTGTGTGTGTGTGTGTGTGTGTGTGTGTATTTATTTTTATTTACATCTTATGAATTATTTTTGAATTATGGGTCGATCCTACTTTGTGAATATTGGCGGTCGCGGGTGTCTCGGTCCCTATTAATTGCGAAAAGTGAGGGATCCCTTCTTCTTTTCCTTTCGGCTTTTCCCTTCAGGGGTCGTCACAGCAAACCATCCGCCTTCATCTCACCCGATCCTCTATATCTTCTACTCTTACTCCAATTACCGTCATGTCCTCCTTCACCACATCCATAAATCTTCTCTTTGGTCTTCCTCTGGGCCTTCTGCCTGGTAGTTCCAACCTCAGCATCCTACTACCAATATACTCACTATCCCTCCTCTGTACATCTCCAAACCATCTCAATCTAGCCTCTCTGACTTTGTCTCCAAAACCTCTTACATGTGCTGTCCCTCTGATGTCCTCATTCCTGATCCTATCCATCCTCGTTACTCCCAAAGAGAACCTCAACATTTTCATCTCTGCTACCTCCAGCTCAGCCTCCTGTCTTTTCCTCAGCGCCACTGTTTCTAAACCATACAACATCGCTGGCCTCATCACCGTCTTGTACACTTTTCCTTTCATTCTTGCCGATACCTTCCTATCGTACATCACACCAGATACTTTTCTCCAACCATTCCAACCTGCCTGCACACACTTCTTCACCTCTTTTCCACACTCCCCATTGCTCTGCATTGTTGAGCCTAAGCACTTAAAATCCTCCACCTTCCTTATCTCTGCTCCCTGTAACCTCACCGTTCCTCTTGGGTCCTTGTCATTAACACACATTTATTCTGTTTTACTGAGGCTAACCTTCATTCCTCTCCTTTCCAGGGAATACCTCCACTTCTCTAGTATTTCCTGCACTTATTCTCTGCTCTTACGACAGATCACAATGTCTTCTGCAAACATCATAGTCCATGGAGATTCTTGTCTAACCTCATCTGTCAGCCTGTCCATCACCATAGCAAACAAGAAGGGGCTCAGAGCTGACCCTTGATGCAGTCCCACCTCCACCTTGAACTCTTCTGTCACACCGGCAGCACACCTCACCACTGTCTTACATCTCTCATACATGTCCTCCACCACTCTAACATACTTCTCTGCCACTCCAGACTTCCTCATGCAATACCACAGTTCCTCTCTCGACACCCTGTCATATGCTTTCTCCAGATCCACAAAGGCACAATGCAGCTCTTTCTTACCTTCTCTGGACTTCTCTATTAACATCCTCAAGGCAAACACTGCATCTGTTGTGCTCTTTCTTGGCACGAAACCAAACTGTTGTTCACAAATGCTGACCTCTGCCCTTAGTCTAGCTTCCACTATTTTTTCCCATAGCTTTATCGTATGGCTCATCAACTTTATCCCTCTGTAGTTGCCACAACTCTGCACATCTCCCATGTTCTTAAAAATGGGAACAAGCACACTTGTCCTCCATTCCTCCGGCATCCTCTCACTCTCTAAGACCTTGTTGAATGTTCTTGTCAGAAAATCTACTGCTACCTCTCATAGACACTTCCATACCTCCACCGGTATGTCATCAGGACGAACTGCCTTTCCACTCTTCATCCTCTTCAATGCCCTCCTCACTTCACCCTTATTAATCTTTGCTACTTCCTGGTCGTCAACAGTCACCTCTTCTACTCTTTTTTCTCCATCATTTTCCTCATTCATCAGCTCTTCAAAGTACTCTTTCCATCTTCTCAGCACACTTCTGTCATCAGTCAACACGTTTCCCACTCTGTCCTTAATCACTCTAACTTGCTGCATGTCCTTTCCATCTCTATTTCTCTGCTGTGCCAACCTGTATAAATCATTTTCTCCCTCCTTACTGTCCAACCTAGCATACAAGTCATAAAGTGAGGGATCTCTGTATTCCTTTTTTTAGGGCAGTGATGCCTTGCTGATAAGGTGCTGGATTACTGACCCCATGATTGGGAGTACAAGCCGTACTATCAATGGGTTGTCATTGATGCCCCTCCAGTGCACCTAACTGGGTTATCAAAGGCTGGCCATGTCTCTCACTGTCGAATGTGAGAGCTTCCTGTAAAAAACCATCGTTGATTTTGCAGCCGTCAGCATGTGTCTGTACTTCAGTGGTCCGCTGAGCTGTCCAGGGTGTACTATGCCTTTGCCCAGAGTTGGATGAGATGCTTGCCAGCCTCCATGCGAACCTCATTATGATTAAGCGATTCAGAAAATGAATGAATGAATGAATGAACAATATTATTTTTGTTTTCCAAAGTAGCTATTCGGCAGATATTCTACATTACTCCCAACAATAAAAGTTAGATATTTTTCTGGAAGATTCCTCCAAACACTGGTGCAGAAGTTCCCACTAAAGTTTCACACTCGTTTGGTTGCTCCGTTTTCACCTTTCTATATAATTTCCTCCCAAACCATGACAATCGGGTTTAAGTCTGGAAACAGCGCCTCCCTTTCATTATTTGTATCCTACCTTCTTCTTTTCTTTGAAGGCTATTCTAACATGTGGTATCGCAGAGCTTTATGGATTTTAAGCTCATTCTCTGAACTCAACCTGCTTCAATTGAAATAAAAACAAAACAAAACAATGGAAGTATTCCAAAATCTTTGACTGGTCACATTAAGCATGCAGAAGAGATCGCTCTGCCTCTCTGCTCTGGCGTGTTACAATAGGGGTGCCATGCCTCACTGACACAAGTAATTCAGGATATTAAATGTGTGCTCATGTCACATGACTGTTTTGCACCTGATACATAACCCCCAATGTGGCTAACTGGGATATCAAAGGCGGGCCATGTCTCTCACTGTCTATGGTGTGAGGCATGTAAAAGAACCATTGCTGACTTTCGTAAAGAGTAGCTGCAAAGTCGTCAGCGTGTTTCTGTCCCTTGCTAAAAGGGTTGTGACAGGAAGGGCATCCGACGTAAAAACCTCTGCCAAATTAAACGTGCAAATCAGATGATTCGCTGTGGCGACTCCCAAGTAAAAAAGAAAAAGCCGAAAGGAAGACAGACAGACATGTTCATGTTAATTCGCTCTACTGTGTAAAAGATACAATGTGTAAGATGTTGGGGTATCTAGTGCCATCTAGTGGCTTCCAGTGGTGAAGTTCGATTTTACAATCAACCTAAATTTCATTCCTGTCCCCTCCCATTCAAAGCCTGTATGGTTTCTGAGTTTGTAGAAACAAGATGGCAGCCTCCACGAGCATGGACCTGCTCACAGTGTGCACATGAAGAGGTTATTCTGAAGGGTCCTAAAACTCACTGAATTATTTCAATGATTATAAAATAATGAAAGGTTATTGATTTCTGCTGATGCATCCTTTAAAATGCTACACATTCTACCTTTAAAATTCCCAACCTATTGTCAAAACCAATTGGATTGTTTATCATTACCTTTGGAATTGTGTAGCCTCTGAATGTAATCTGATGTGTGGCATAATGGGGAAGATTGAAAGGCACAAGATCTATATAGCGTTGTACTTCATGAATCACTGCATCAGTAAATGGGAGGGACTTCCTGTCCTCCATGGAAGGGGTTCTCTCTCGTCCAATCACAGTGTCAATCTCTTTCTGCACTTGATCTGAGAACATGGAATGAGTACACAGGGGTAATGTGTACAGCATATAACAATGAAACTCGTATTTTTATATTATGAACACACATTGCTTGAGAGTTATGGGTGTTGCTACTGTTTCATAAACTACCCTCTTGATAGCCTGACTGATGTATAAGTACATGTATATGTGTATATAATATCAATTAATACATGTTCAAAGCTATAAATGCTTATAATAACAATTAAACATTCAAGAATAATGCATAAGATGTAAATAAAATATAAATACTGTATACACACACACCCACACACACACACACACACACACACACACAGATGCGCACCTCACATAAAATTGTATGTAATTTTGTTGGGTTGTTTTTTTGTTTGTTTGGGGTTTTTTGCATAATTGGCCTTGTTTTGAGGTATTTTCATTAACTTTTCCCATATTTGTCCTTAGTTTCCTTATTTTTTTATTTTCAATGAATATTTTTGAAAAACCCGCGATGCACTGATGCCGCAGAAACTGAAGCACAAAGTACAGAGGGCTCACTGTACGCTGGTTTATTTCCTATGACTTCACTGATAACATGATGGACTTCAGGTTTATACTAATGTTCTTGTTTTAAGGGCAATCAGTCAGGAAATTCAAAAACATTTGTTGATTCAACTGATAAGTTGATTGAAAAGACATGGGGGCCTTTACGAGTCAATTTTTAATGAAGAAATTTTGAAAAACAGACAAAGAGTCCTTTCCCATATCATATACTGTATAATAACGCATGTGCAATGCATGATTTCTGCAGTAACTATGAAAGTACTCCATGCAGTTCTTCACTCTGGTAAGTCCATGCTGTGGTTGAAGTTTGATGCATTTAGCACTCATGCCATTTTAAGGCAGAATTAAATTCAGACATAATAACAGTTTGCTTACCTCATATGTTTTTGCACATTAAGACATTTGTATTGTTAAAACAGTGTTTTCATTAAGAAAAAAACCCAAAAAAATGTATTGTGAAAGATGACACATGACTCGTGTAGAAGCAGCTGAAAACAAGGTGTTGTGAATTTAAATGCACTGAGCTCTACACTGTGGGCTCACTAGTTTATGTCTGATTTGTTTGTGTAATACATGTATACTGTTATTTTTGCCATCATCTTGCCTTTTTGGAACTCACATGCCAACCTGTTATTCTCAGGATTTCTTGCAAGAATTTGAAAACTTATTAAAACACACTTAAACTCTAAGATCGTTATAATTAAAAATGCAGTCCTGATGTCATGCAGTTAAAAGAAATTCTCCAAACGTGATTATAAATTCAAAATAAATGCTTGATAGATTTACTGATTGATTGATTGGTTACTCTTCAGGTATTTATTGGAAACTGAATGATTTATTACTTTGGTCTTACCCTGTATTTCAGGGTGCTTTATCAATAGCATCAGTGCATATCTGATAGTAGTGCTAGTGGTCTCAGTCCCAGCCAGGAATAAGTTGAAGACAGTGGCTGTCAGATTTTCATGGTGGAACTCCGTGTTTGGGTTGTCTTTTTCCTGTTAAAAAAGTAAAATTAAAAAATATCCTGTGGTGACTTCACGTGAAACAAATGATTATATATATATATATATATATACATACGGTAGTTAGTTTCTTAAATATTTGAACAGGGTGATAATGTTTGTAATTTTACACCATAATAAATTTAAAATGAAGTCGTCTTGAAATGAAGATTGCACGAACGTTTTAAGAATCATAATCAAGTTCAGTTCGGTGTGAGTTTATATGTTCTTCCTGTGCTTGCGTGAGCTTCCTTCTGATACTCTGGTTTCCTCCCACAGTCCAAAAACATGCACATTAGATGAACTGCCTGTTCCAAATTGCCCCTTGGAGTGTAAGGGCAGTGGTGGCTCAGCGATTAAGGATCTGGCTTACTGATGTAACAGACACAGGATCAATCCCCATTATTATCAAGCTGCCACAGTTGGGCCCTTGATTGAGGCCCTTAACCCTCAACTGCTAAGTTGTAAAAAAAATCATAAATCTAAGTCACTGTGGATAAGGGCATCAGTCAAATTCCATAAATGTATGTATAAATATTTATTTACAGGGATCCCTCACTTTCCGCAGTTAATGGGGACCGAGACACCCCCCCCCCCCCCACCACGCAAGCATCGATTTCCGCGAAGTAGGATCAACCCCCCCCGACTGACGTATATGTATATGTGTATATAATATCAATAAATACATATTCAACACTATAAATGCTTATAACAACCTCATAGGATTAAGTACAGTATAAGATGTAAATAAAATATAAATAAACACACATACGGATGCGCACCTCACATAAAAATGTAAGTAGTTTTGTTGGGGGGGGGGGTTGTTTTTGTTTGTTTAGGGTTTTTTTTTTTTTTCGGAATAATTGGACTTGTTTTGCAGCATTTTCCTTAACTTTTCCCCCATTTTTCCTTATTTTTTTGTTTTCTGATGAATATTTTTGAAAGCTAATGATGCACTGAAGCCACGGGAACTGAAGCATGAAGTAACGAAGGATCATTGTATTTGTTTGTTTTCCCTGCTATGGTCTGCTGAGTTGTTTAAGGTGTATCCTGCCTTTCCCTAGTGCCGGCTGAGATAGGCTCTCATGTCCCTGCAAACCTAGTAGGATTAAGTGGTTCAGCAAGTGGTTCATTAAGTGAGTGAGGTTTACTTACGTCATTGAGTCGGATGAGGAAGCAGTCGATAAAGTCTTTCGGGTTTTTGGGGTCCAAACTGTCCTTGTGCTCTTGTACTTTTCTCTTAATAAATACAGCAAGCTTTTCCATATCATTAAAGTAGTCGAGATGCTTCCCAGGAAGCAGCTCAACCAGCCGTGGAAAGACATTATACAACTGTAAAATCAGCGACACAAATGAAATTATTTCGTGTTTCATCAACTACTGTTTCAGATGATGTCTCAGTGACTGAACCCATGTGTTAGAGTGTATGGAATTAAGAGATCAAAGTTATATAAAAGACAATACAGGGATCCCTCACTTTCCGCGTTTAATGGGGACCGAAACCCTCCGCGAACGTTGAATTTCCGCTGAGTAGGATCAACCCCCTGACTGACGTATAAGTGCATGTATATGTGTATATAATATCAATAAATACATATTCAATGCTATAAATGCTTATAATAACAATTAAACATTCAAAAATAATGCATAAGATGTAAATAAAATATAAATATACTACATACAGATAAAAACATAAGTAGCTTTGTTGGGAGGTTTTGGGTTGTTTTTTTATTTTGTTTGTTTGGGTTTTTTTTTTTTTTTTGCATCATTGGCCTTGTTTTGAAGCGTTTTTCTTAACTTTTCCCCTATATTTCCTTATTTTTTTTATTTTTCGATGAATATTTTTGAAAAACCCTTGATGCACTGAAGTCGCAGAAAATGAAGCATGAAGTAGCGAGGGATCCCTTTATTGATATTTTATTTTTCATTGACAACATGTAATATTCACACTGTTCTGTTTTTGTAAGTGGCACCGTGACATAATGGTTAGCACGCCTGCTTCACAAGTAGGTCCTGAGTTCAGGTCTTGGACTTGACTCTGGTGTCTCGCTTCAGAGTTTGCCCTTTTTTCCAGTGCCTGTGAAGGTTTCTTCTGGGTACTCTGGTTTCCTCACACAGTCCAAAAACATGCACATTAGGATTATTTGTTGCTCTCTCTCTCACACACTCACACAATTCGGAACAGACAGATAACACTCTGCGCATGACTGTGTACTATTAAAGGAAACCAGAGTAAACAGAGGAAACCCATGCAATCACAGGGAGTACATATGAACTCTGCATAGAAACACCTGAGTCCAGTTTGCATGTTCTGGGTAGTGGTGGCTGGATTATCGATCCCAACATTGGGGGTTCAAGCCTCACTGTCAATGGTTGTCACAGCTGCTCTCCCCCTCCCCCCAGTGCAGCTAACTGGGTTATCAAAGGCTGTCCTTGTCTGGTGGGATGGCCTGGCGAGTTGTCCAGTGGGGCCGGTGGCGTAGTGCAGTGTTTCCCAACCCCTGTTCCGTGGCACATTAGTGTGCAGTGAGAAATCATCAGGTGTGCCGCGGAAGATTAACCAATTTCACTTAGCGTGTAGTAACAGTGCTGTTCTGCTAGAGGGCAGTATCATTTTTGTTCCGTGGTGTGCTTCGTGATTTTTCAAATGTAAAAGGTGTGCCTTGGCCCAAAAAAGGTTTGGAAACACTGGCGTAGTGGTTAGGGTGCTGGGTTTGTGATCAGGAGGTCATGGGATTGAATCCCAGTTAGACCCCTGCTGTGCTAAGGGCAAAGTCTTAACTACAAGTGTGCCTCTGTCCACCCAGCAGTATAAATGGATACCAGTAAAAATACTGGGAAGGTAACCTGCTAGCATCTAGCGACTAGCGTCCCATCCAGAAGGAGTTGAACTCCTGGTCGTTTCATGCTTCAGAAACAGGGAATAAGCACCAGTCTGATGAGCCACTTGGCTCCAGGTTGAAAAAGCTAACAGATAATATTATAATAATTAAAAAGAGAACAAATGAGTTTGCATGTTCTTTGAGTGCTTGCATGGGTTTCTTCTGGGTACTGCAGTTTTCTCTCACAGTTCAAAGAGCTACACATTAGTCAAATTGGTGGTTCCAAATTGCCCCTCAGTGTAAGTCTGAATGATTGACTCTGCGATGGGCTGGTGAGACACACTCGGAGCATTGGGCTGCCACACACATAGGGGGGGGTGGTGTGTGGCAGAGAGCAGTTGCGGTTAGGTGACTCGTTTAAGAGCAGTATAATGATGAAGGTGGAGGAAGAGCAGGTGGACCTCACTCCTCCACCGCGACAATTTTTCTGCTGGCTCTGGAATCGAACCAGAAACCTTTCAGCCCCAAAACCGCTTCGTTTACCATTAGGCAACGCCTGCCCCAAGATAGGCTCCATCCTGTGCTTAATGTACGAACCTGCTTACTATGAATGTAACGAGTGTTTGTTTTTAGGGCTTGCACACTATATCTCATCAATATCTTTAAGAAATCACCTACCTGTCCCCATTTGCTGCTGCCAAACCTCACTAAACCTGAGATGAACTGGAGCAGATACAGGAAGTGGACATCTTCATAAGTGAAGCGTTGGCTGAACACCAGTGCGCAGATGATATTGGACACAGCCCTGCTCAGGTAATATGTGGGCTCAAATGGAGCAGCTACCAGAAATAAACAGATTTAAATTTGCTTTTTTTTTTCTTTTACTATTCCAAGGTATTTTTAGGATTCTAGTAAAAAAAAAAAAAAAAAAAAAAAGTTTTTAATATTAAATTACACAAAACACATGACTGGAAGTAGGCCAAGTACAATTTGTTTCTCTGATGGAGGCCAGCAAGTGTCTGCTCTCCTCCTTGATCCAGTCCTCCATCCGCTTTCGTCCCATTCCATAATCCCTCAATGTAGTGAGTGTGAACCTCCTGAGCTGACGCCAGCGTTCTCCGTTACTGAGCCCAAGACCTGAGTGAAGAGCGAGTTGGCAACGTACAGTTTATTTTTTTTGTAGTATGAGTTATCACTAAATACAGTATTGTCTAAATAAAGTATCAAGGTGGAGCTTGCAAAATAAGTAAACAAATAGCAAATTAAGTATATAAAAACACATCATTATGTAAAATAGCAAAAGTAACCATATAGTCTGACAAGCTGCAGTCCAATTAGGTGGTGTTAAAGTTATGGCGTGTCTTTGGTAGAAATGATATTTATACTGTTATGGTCTGTGTTGGGATGGCTGTGAATTTGGCGGCTTTTAACTCTCTTTCTCTCTCCTTATGCACTGCAGGCGCTGGCAAGGGGTGTGTCTGTCACACGCAGGCAGAGTCCCGAGAGCACATCTGATTCCACTCAGCCATCACTGGGCTATAAAGATGAGCGGCGCGCTCCTCCCAACGCTAGAAGATTGTCCTTCCAAACGATCTTGTTTCCCTGTGATCTCTCTGGCTCCAGGTTCTCAGCTCCGTGCTCAACCAGTTCCCAGCTTTGATATTTCCCTGAGTGATTTTGGTTTTTGTGTTTCCCCTCACCTCTCCGGTGATCACGATTCCCCGTACTCCAGTGCCTGCTCTGTGCGCAATAAAAGTCATTTGTATCATCGTATTTGGTCTCCTGCATGTTTGGGTCCGGCTGAAAGCTCCTGGCGTCACATATACATGGCTAATAATTTACTCTCAGCTGTAGTGGAGGAAGAGAATCCAACAGAACCAACAGTAATGACCCGCCTGCTGCTGATTCTGTGTAATTGAACCACTAATTGAAAGGGGCGTGTTCAAAATAATATCGGTGTGGAGTTCAGTTAGTGATGTCATTCATTTTTTGAAAAATAGGAGCCAATTATAGTCCTTATTTAAGGAAGAAAGGCAGCAAATGTTGTTCATGCAGGTTATAGAATATTTTTCTCTGAAATTCTGAAGAAAACGGGTCGTTCCAGACATTGTTCAGAAGAACAGTGTACCTTGATTAGAAAGTTGATTGGAGGAGAAAACATAAACAAATAAAAGAAATGCTGAAAATGAGAGGCCGCTCAGCTACATCGATCCCAAATGCTTTAAAATGGCAACCAAAACCATATAACATTCCAAAGGGGCTCGCAAACTTTCAATTATCACTGGAATGCCATACACTAGCATATTGCTAGTAGCGGCTAGCACATCGTTTACTTTATTTGATTAGTGTTTATATTCTGTGTGACTACGCAGTCTTTATTCTCAATGGTGCTTGTATCAAAAAAAATAATGCCTTACCATAGCCTTTCAGAATATTGTGAATGAAGGGAAGAGGACCTCTGCCCACAAAATCATCTGCTTGGTCAATGAGGGCATCCTTCACTGTGTCATAACCAACCAGGACGATTGTTCTCTGGCATCCCAAATATACCGTCATCACAGGGCCATAGATCTTACTCCACTGACAAATGAGATAGACTTTATAAATATATCCAGAATAGGTCCAGAACTGTGCACTCTATCATCTCATTTGCTCACCCACTTGACCGTACTAGGGTTGTGGGAAGGCAGGAGCCTATCTCAGTCGACACTGGGCAAAGGCATACACTTAACAGGTCATCAGACCATCAGACCATCAGACCATCACTACAGGCGGCACGGTGGCGTAGTGGTTAGCACGTCCACCTCACAGCAAGAAGGCCCGGGTTCGATTCCCGGCCTGGGCGTTTCTGTGTGGAGTTTGCATGTTCCCTCCGTGCTTGTGCGGGTTTCCTCCGGGTGCTCCGGTTTCCCCTGCAATCCAAAGACGTGCACTGTAGGTTAATTGGCCGTTCTAAATTGACCGTAGTTTCTCTCCTGCAGCGGCACTGGAACCCAGTCGTATCGGCACTTGCCTTTCCATTGGATCCTTCCGGTGGCACCGAGACAGGAGGGGGGACTTGCTGCTTGGGTAACAGCCTGTCCCTCATTACTCCCTACCCAGGCTCTGCGCACTGGGGAGTATCACCAGTCGGGATACTGGCCAGAGCGCAGCCATAGTCCTTCGGGACTGACGGAGGCCTACGCTATAGACCATCACACAGTGGTTTACAACCATAGTCTCACCTAGGGGCAATTTGGAATAGCTAATTAACCTAATGGGTATGTTTTTGGACTGTGGAGTCCTGTGGAGGAAACCAGAGTATCTGGACGAAACCCAGTCATGCACATGGAGAACATGCAAACGCCACATAGAAACACGCCTAAATCCAGGACTCGAACCTCGTACTTTTTGCTGTGATGCAGACATGCTAACCATTGCACCAAAATACCGCTATATATACTCTGCATGTTTTTTGTGTTCCAGTGCCACTGTGCCGCCGTCCTTTGCGATACAACTGTATGTTTTTTCATCATATTTCCTGTTAGGTTGACAGTTTTTTTTTTATTATTATTATTATTAACAGGGCTCTTTTTTAAACTTTGTCAATTATATTATGTGTTTTCAGCATTGGTTTGGTCAACACTGTGAGATCGGACATATGTTGTAGTAATACACCAGGCCCAACAGTGGGCGCTGTACATTTTTTGACTTGGTGGAGTTTTGCGCTCTCAGAGTATTCTCCTAGTAAATATGCTTTTGTAGTGATCTCAACTGCTGTTCTTGTTTGATAAAGGCATGGAAACGTAAAAGATAGGACTAAATAAAAAATTACAGCGACTATCCTGGGGAACCTCAACACCCTCTGAGGCTTGATTTCTTCCTCATTTAACGCAATTCATTGAGTACCTTAAATTTGGTTGGCATGCCTCACAGGAAGAGGCTTCTATGTTCGAGTCTCGGGTGTTTCTGTGTCCTCTCTATGCTTGTATTGGTTTCCTCCATGTTCACCAGTTTCCTCACACAGTCCAAAGACGTACAATAATCAATTATAACGCCTATTAATGTGTGATGAACTGCTTGTGTAGGGACTCTTGGAACAAACGTTTGGAGGAAGCTACAGAATATTTCAGGTGCTATACAGTCGCACAGAGCAGCCCGATAGCGAGGTGATTACCATTGCTTTACAGCAGAAGATCCTGGGCTTGAGTTCTGTGCTCTGCTTCAGTGCGGAATCGGTATACGTTTTCCCCTGCTTGTGTGGTTTTCCTTACCTTCTGGGGACGTTACTTTCCTCCTACAGTCTGAAGACATACACAATAGACTACCTGACTGTTCCAAATTGCCCCTTGTTGTGAGTATGAGTGGTTGTTTGTGTGTGTTTATTTTCTGCACTGGTCTGGTGAGCTGTTCAGCATTTACCCCACATTCACCCAGTGTTGGCTGAGATATGCTTCATCCTATCCCCGAACCTTACAGGATTAAGATGTTTGGCAAGACATTGACTGAAAATACATGAGTGCATTAGATCTAAAAATATAAACCATGTGATACTTACCTTTACAAAAGTTTTAAACGGTGCCCGTTTGTCCATAGTAAGAATATTTCCAACTATAGGCAAAGCTGTAGGTCCTGGAGGAAGATTTCGAGGCTGATTCTTCCATATAAGCAATACAATTAAAGCTATTATTAAAGTCAACAAAATTAAAGTGCTGGAAATGTCCATTTTTTTGTTTTGTTTTGTTTTTTTTTCCAGCTACAATGCTTGCACTGGAGTCTGTTACTCAACTTTGTAAAGTTTACTTTTCTGCTGCGGCTGGCTGAGGTTATATCAACAGATTGGGAAGGGTTGGAACTGATCTGAAGCATGTGACCAACTAGAGCACACATGACCCCTCGATTGGTTCTAGTCCACACACGTACGTGGGAAGTAAAATTAAGGAGTAAGATTTACAAGAATTTAAAACTTTATATACTCTTACTATATCTTACTATGTAACTAGTCACACGTACCATATTTTCAGTTAGACGTGAATATAACTGGACTGAGCGCACATTCTATAGCTGAACGACGATCGTCTTCCAAGGAACATCCAACATGTTCTGGCTCCCAGCCAATGAGTAGACCGCTCCTAAGATACAAGGGAATTTTGAAAGTCAATGTCAAAGCATGTAATATTAATCACACCAGCCTAGAACAACAAGCCAACTGAACTTTGTGGAGAGGAACGTTCCGTCCAGCTGGGTCTGTGTTTGAGGACAATAAAGTCAATACAGTCATTTAGCACCAGGTTCGACACAAACTTGCGGCGCACGATCGGAGAGGGTGCGGCGCTCGTCCGGTCGCGCCCCGACCCGTTCGCGGACGGCTCTGCCCGCCGGGGGCCCCCGCGGGGGCTCCCCGGCTACGCCAGACCAACCGAAGATCGGCGGCGCTGCGGTATCGTTACATTTAGGCGGGATTCTGACTTAGAGGCGTTCAGTCATAATCCCACAGATGGTAGCTTCGCACCAGTGACTCCTCAGCCAAGCACACGCACCAAATGTCTGAACCTGCGGTTCCTCTCGTACTGAGTAGGATTACTATTGCAACAACACATCATCAGTAGGGTAAAACTAACCTGTCTCACGACGGTCCCACTCTCCACAAGGTTGTCACTGTCCCCCCCAGTGCTGCTAACTGGGTTATCAAAGGCCGGCCGTGTCTCTCACTGTCTATGGTGTGAGGCATGTAAAAGAACCATTGCTGACTTTCGTACTCTGCCCTCGCCCTGAGTTGGCTGGGATGGGCACCAGCCTCCCCGCGACCCTAATTAGGATGAAGCGGTTACAGAAAATGAAAAAAAAAAAAAAAAGTCAATACAGGACATGCTATCAGAGTTGCAAGGAAAGGCAGGGCATAAATTTCCCTGTGTCGGAAAGTTTTATCAGCAGGTAAATGCCTCCCAGAATGGGTTGTTGTCTTATCTTAGGAGTCATCAACAGCATAAAACCCTCACCAGAACCAGACTTTATTGCTGAGAAGCTCTCAACCTTTGTAATCAACGGGAGAGTCCGTCGTATGGACGTGACAAAATTATGAAAAAAAGCTCTCTTGATAAAGGATTTAAGAGATGGTTGGGGTCTGGCCTTTCAGTGTAACTTAAGGTTACAGGCAATTGTCTAATTTGAAAGCCCATATATGGTACCTTATTAGTCGCAGTCCACACAGGAACCCGTGAGCAACAAGCGATTCGAGTGACGTACAAATCGTCTTATGACACAAGTGAATCGACTCACGATGCACGCAAGACTGAATCATCGCGCTCTCGTAGCCCAGCTATATCCCTTTCACATGTTTCCCGCTTACAAAGTTTTCCAGGTGAAACCATGAAAAATGAACAACTAGTTTCCGACAGCAAGTGTACACTTGTGAGCAGTGTCTAGCAAGTTCACTAATTAATTGCTTATGTCGTCATAACTTGAATTGGTTATTTATTCAGTTATTTATTTCGTAAGCTGCTTAATCCTAATTATGGCTATGGGGAGGCTGGCGACATGCGACATCTACGAATGCGAAGACTGGGTCCAGCTGATTGTGCAGAAGAAACCACTAAATTGGTTCAGTGGACAAGAAGGCGGACCCAGCAAAGTGTTGTTGGGCGCAACCAGGGCACAGTGAGACACACAGGACACTGCTGGCCATCCACTGCATCCTGGCCTATCTCCAGCCGTCTCGAGTGTGTCATGCCACCGGACTCAGATAAACCGGGATGAGAGAGAGTGAGGCCGACGATCAGCACAACTCTCCCTCACCTAAATCCACGGCAAGCGCAAGTCATGACTTCACCCGTACCGCAGGTCATCGATCGGATATAAAGTTATGGTCATCTTCAACCTCGAAGGACGAACAACAACAACAACAACAACAACAACAGTCTCCCACCGCATCTATACCCATCCAAAACACAGGAAGTAATAATTGACTTCAGGCGCACAGCCTCTCCCAAAGCTCCTACGGTATTCACATCTCTGGTGAACCCATAGCCATAACGGACTCTTTCAAATTTCTCGGCACTCACATTAACAATACGCTAAAATGGAACACCAACACGGACGACATTCACAAAAAAAGTTCACCGAAGACTGTTTTTCCTGAGACAGCTCAAGAAATTCAGAGTGAAAACAAATCTCCTCCTCCGGTTCTACTCCTCCATCATTGAGAGCCCTCTCACCTCATCCGTAACAGTTTGGTGTGGCAGCCTAGACAGCGACTCACGGAAACAACTACAGCGCATTGTCACTAAATCATCCAGGATCACTGGCACCTCCCCTTCCATCAGTCCAATCAATTTATCATAAACGCTCAATCTTAAGAGCACAAAAATCACCTCTTCTTCTTTTCCTTTCGGCTGTTCCCTTCAGGGGTCGCCACAGCGAATCATCTGCCTCCATCTCACCCTATCCTTTGCATCTTCTTCTCTTACACCAACGACCTTCATGTCCTCCTTCACCACATCCATGAATCATCTCTTTGGTCTTCCTCTAGGCCTTTTGCCTGGAAGTTCCAGCCTCAGCATCCTATTACCAATATACTCACTATCCCTCCTGTGTACATGTCCAAACCATCTCAATCTAGCCTCTCTGACTTTGTCTCCAAAACGTCTTACATGTGCTGTCCCTCTGATGATCCCTCTTACCCTGCCCACTTTGGTTATGTGCAATAAAAACCCCGTGCAATTTAATCAACCACATCTACCCCACTGACTGTGAACCATATCAACCCATCCAATCTGCCCTCAGATACATTACACTTGAATATAGGCCGGTCTACAAAGTTGTTCCCTTCTTTTCTTTTATTGTTTATTAATTTATACTATTTATATATCTATTTATTTATTTACTTATATAATATATATGTATGTGTGTATGTATGTATGTATATGTATTATTGTATATGTCTCTATTTTGCACCCCCTACTGATGGTACCTCAAGAGCCTGTAACAGTGAATTTCTCCATTATGAGATTAATAAAGCTGTATCTGTCTATCTATCTATCTTTCAACCGCTGCCCTCTAGGAGGCGATATTGCTCTCTACCCACCAGAACATCCCGCTTCAAGAACAGTTTTTTCCCTAAGGACTCTGAACTCTTTGCACTAATTGCACATTGCACCCTTGTCTGTTGTTTTTTTTTTTTTTTTTTTTTTTTTTCACTGACATGTCTATAGTTGATATGAATTATAATTGTAATCATTTGTTTTCATATGTGCTGTCATTGTTGGTTTTTTTTTTTTTTTTTTTTTTTTTTTTTTTTCTTAGCTGAGTGCTGTACCAATAGCAAATTCCACCAACTTGTTTGTGTGGTCATGAATAAATGATTCTGATTCTGATTCTAATTCTGATCTATGGGTCTAGGCCACTTTGTTTCTGAGATACAGGGATCCCTCACTTTCTTAATGTGGTTAATGGGGGACCGAGACCCCTGCGACCGCCGATTTCCATGAAGTGGGATCAACTCCCCTGACTAACGTATACGTACATGTATATGTATATATAATATCAATAAATACATACTCAACACTATAAATGCTTATACAGTGGTATGACCCCCAGCGGAGCTAACTGGGTTATCAAAGGCCGGCCATGTCTGTCACTGTCTATGGTGTGAGGCATGTAAAAGAGCCATTGCTGACTTTCGACAAGAGTAGGCTGCAAAGCCGTCAGCGTGTTGCCGCCCTGCGATGGCCTGGCGAGCTGTCCAGGGTGTACTCTGCCCTCGCCCGAAGTTGGCTGGGATGGGCACCAGCCTCCCCGCGACCCAAATTAGGATGAAGCGGGTACAGAAAAATGAACTGAACAGTGGTATGAAAAAGTATCTGAACCTTTTGGAATTTCTCACATTTCTGCATAAAATCACCATCAAATGTGATCTGATCTTTGTCAAAATCACACCGATGAAAAAACAGTGTCTGCTTTAACTAAAACCACCCAAACATTTATAGGTTTTCATATTTTAATGAGGATAGAATGCAAACAATGACAGAAGGGGGAGGAATAAGTAACTGAACCCTCTGCCTAAGGAAACTTAAAGAGCAATTGAAACCAATTTTTCCCAAACAATTTAAGTCAGGTGTGTGTCCAATCACTGATGAGTGGCTTAAAGCTGCCCTGCCCACTATAAAACACACACCTGCGAAGAATCGTCTTGATGAGAAGCATTGTCTGATGTGCACCATGGCTCGCTCAAAAGAGCTGTCTGAAGACCTGCGATCAAGAATTGTTGATTTGTATAAAGCTGGGAAAGGATACAAAACCATCTCTAAAAGTCTGGATGTTCATCAATCGACACTCAGAGAAGTCGTCTACAAATGGAGAGAGTTTGGCACTGTTTCTTCTCTCCCAAGGAGTGGCCGTCCACCAAAGATGATGCCAAGAGTTCAGCGCGGAATACTCAGAGAGGTTAAAAAAAAAACCCCGAGAGTGTCTGTCCCCCTTCTGTCATTGTTTGCATGCTGTCCTCATTAAAATATGAAAACCTATCAATGTTTGGCTGGTTTCAGTTAAAGCAGACACTGTTTTTTCATCTGTGTGATTTTAACAAAGATCAGATCACATTTGATGGTGATTTTATACAGCAATGTGAGAAATTCCAAAAGGTTCAGATACTTTTTCATACCACTGTAATAAAAATACAAAAATAATGCATAAGATGTAACGAAGATATAAATACACACACACTCGGCTGCGCAGCTCACATAAAAATGTTTTTTTTTTTGGAGGGTGGGTGGGTTGCATAATTGGCCTTGTTTTGTTCAGTTCATTTTCTGTAACTGCTTCATCCTAATTAGGGTCGCGGGGAGGCTGGTGCTCATCCCAGCCAACTCGGGGCGAGGGCAGAGTACACCCTGGACAGCTCGGCAGGGCAGAAACACGCCGACGGCTTTGCAGCTACTCTTGTCGAAAGTCAGCAATGGTTCTTTTACATGCCTCACACCATAGACAGTGACAGACATGGCCGGCCTTTGATAACCCAGTTAGCTGCACTGGGAGGACAGTGACAACCTTGTGGAGAGTGGGACTCAAACCCCCAACCTTTGGATCAGCGATCCCGCGCCTTATACCACTAGACCACCACTGCCCCCGCCTTGTTTTATGGCTTTTTTTTTTTTTTTCCCCTATTCTTAATTTCTTTATTTTTTATTTTTCAATGAATATTTTTGAAAACCCATGATGCACTGAAGCCACAGAAACTGAAGTACGAAATAGCGAGGGATCACTGTATAGGCAATCACTGAATGGTTGTGACCTTTCTCAGACCATTTTCATTGACCTTAACGTTCCAAAATGAAATCATCTCCAGGACTCGGGTAGAGCAGTGTCCACACCCAGTTTGGTGAAAATCCTTGCAGGGGTGTGGCCAGGAGTTTGTTCACAAATAGACAAACTTCCACTAGTCGTGACAATACTTTCACCAAAAGCAAGTTTTCTATTGATGGTAATTAATGAGAGTTTCTGCATAGTGTATTCTATAATTCATCTCTTTATTGATGGTAACTTATTTTTTGATTAGTAATGCGCTAACAAAGGCACTAGTCATGAATATTTATGCCCGTGACGCTGAATAGTTGCACTGTACGTATATACTTTAAAATATATAAAACAATCACTGATGTCGTGATACAGTATAAATATTTAATAACAGCAAAAATTGCTGAGTCATCTTTTGGGCCGGTCCCCAGATTCATTCGTTTTCTGAACCGCTTAATCTTATTTATGGTCACGGGAAGGCTGGTATCCATCTCAGCCAACTCTGTGCGAGGGTTAGGTAAACAGCTCGCCAGGCCATAGCAGGGCCAGCACTCACACACACACACACACACACACACACACACCTAAGGGAAATTTGGAACAGCCAATTAACCTACTGTGGGAAGAAACCGGAGTACCCGAAGGAAACCAATGCAAACTCCACACAGAGATGCCCAAACTGGGAATTGAACCCAGGACCTTCTTATTGTGAGACAGACATGGTCACCACTTGCCACCTATTTGCTGGTTGTAAATACGCACTGTACATGCAGATGAGGTAACAAAACTACTTGGTCATCCTGCATGTTTCTCTTTAAAATGTTGGTTCTGTTGTAATCATGGTACCTCTGGCATAGATAAACAGATACATGTCCTCCTAACACAGACAAACACACCACTTCACTTAAAAAAAAAAAAAAAAAAAAAAAAAAAAAAAAAAAACAACCAGAGTAAGAATATCACCAAAGAGAAAATAAGTGACGTGAGGGTACATTTGAATCGATCTATATATCTAATGTAGGAAAAACAAGGCACTATAGAAAAGGAAAAATTAAATAAATGATCAGATCCTGTATAAATTCCACAGATATTGAAAAGAGAATTTGCAGGACACCTCCTACTACGCTTTCATAGAGTTCAAATTTGCTGTTGACGATAATTATTCACATTTATAGTATACGTGTTATTATTCAAGCAATGACCTCCGAGAACAAGCTACCAAACAAATATGCAGTCATATCTGATTGAAGGTCTTCAGGAAACCCAACAGTTACTAATTTTGTAGGATGAGGGTCATCACGTCCTTTCTACGTGCTGTCGGTCACTGCACCGTTTCAAACTATTGCTTCGGCAGCATGACGGAGCAGAAACACCTACCAGTGACCAGGCAGCTCTTAAAGACTGCTGCAGTACATTACTGTAGAATGGATTTTGTTCTGTGGTCCATAAGATACATTTACAACACACTATATGGCCAAAAGTATCCGGACTCTTGGCCATTGAACATGTATTTCTAAAGCTCGCGGCATTTGAATTGAATTGGTTCATGCCTTGCAAAGATAACAACCTCCACTTTCTACAAAGGCTTTTCACTACCTTTTTTTGGCGTAACTCTGGGTATTCGTTTGCCTTCAGTCACTTGAGGGCACTTATTTTTGGCTAAATCCTTCTAGGGACATGGAGTGGCTGGAGCCTATCCCAGCTGACAGTGAGTGAAGGTGGGGTACACCCTGAATGGCTCACCAGGGAATTGCAGGATCATACACACACACACAAAATAACACTCGGTGGATATGGATATTTGGAACAGCCAATTGGTCTACTGTACAGTCCTTTTGGACTGTAGGAGGAAACGGGAATACTCAGAGAACCCAATTACACAGAAACGCCCTCATCACATCTCAAAACACAGGACCTTCTTGCTCTGAGGTGGATGTGCTTCCCACTGAGACTCCGCCTGCCAAATGTGAGGCGCTCCACGAAATGTAGGTGCTTATCACAAGTGACGTATGGTGCTTGAGACAAAGTACGGCTTATTCAGACTTACAATCTTTGTAATACTTGTTGAATACTTGTTTAGTACTCAACCTTCACTTGCTCACTTGAAAAATCGGAGGTCCGGATAAGCCACGCTTTGTCTCACAAGCACCATACGTCGCTTGCGACAAGTGCCTACATTCGGTAGATCGCCTCACTTTAAGTAAAAATCACAAATCTTTACCTTTCGGCTGCTCCTTTCAGGGATCGCCAGAGGGAATCATCTGCCTCCATCTCACCCTATCCTCTACATCTTCTTCTCTTACACCAACAACGTGAAGGAGGACATGAGGCCTTCTGCCTGGTAGTTCCAACCTCAGCATCCTACTACCAATATACTCACTATCCCTCCTCTGTACATGTCCAAACCATCTCAATCTAGCCTGTCTGACTTTGTCTCCAAAACCTCTAACATGTTCTGTCCCTGTGATGTACTCATTCCGGATCCTATCCATCCTCGTTACTCCCAAAGAGAACCTCAACATTTTCATCTCAAATTAAAAATCATAAAAAAAAAAACCAGCATCGCTTCTCTATTCCAGTGTCTCTTTTTCAAGTGCTTGGTCATGCTGTGAATGGACTGTGATGATGATATGATACAAGACTGATGATGAAAGTGATTCAAAGTAATGCATATGGTATTATAAATCATTTTAATGCTCAAGAAAATCTCAAATCACAGAGAAAAGAAGAACCTCATACCAACTGTGCAGCATTACTGTCACGGGTTTGGGGGAATCTTTATCGCCTCGGGGTTCAGACAGCAGTCATTGATTTAACTATATAATTCTGTGTCACAGGAAAGTATCCTGGAAAGTAAAATGAGACCATCTGTCCAAAAAGTTGACATTAAACAGGAAGTGGAACAAGAAGGTGCTGGGGGGTTTGAGGGTTTGTTTCTGTGCACAGTTTACATAAAAGATAATTTTCTTGCATTGAATAATTAAAAATAAACGATAGATTAAAAAAAATGAAGAAAGCTCAAAATTTAGCTTCGGCCCAAGTGCTGACAGTGCATGACGGAGCAAAAAAAAACAAAACAATCTTTGTACACCTGGCTGCTCGGCCAACTTGAGGGAAAGGGGAAAGGTTAGTCAGTCTGGTTATCAGGAACCGAAAAAAAACTTTAGAGCAGGGCATCACTTTTTTTTTTTTTTTCCCTGTAGAGGTAAGTACATATATTAAAAAATTTATCTCACTTTCTGGGTTCAAATCCTGAGCTCGGGCATTTCTGTGTGAAATTTGCATGTTCTCCCCATGCCTGCGAGATGGGGTTGTGAGTGTGTGTGTGTGTGTGTGTGAGTGTGAATGGTTGTGTGTGTGTGTTGGGCCTATAATGGATTCATGAACTGTGCAGTATGTACCTCGCCGTCAACCAGATTTTTCTGATTCAGTCTTCCTGTGACCCAAAAGATTGAATGAATATTTGTCCATTTGATGGTAACATCGAGAAAAAAGAGAAGAAGGCCAAAGGGTGGATCTGATTGATTGGTGGATGCTGAATGGAATAACATGAAAGTGTGTTTGATCTAAGTTCACTGTTGCCCTCTAGCCACTGGTGGCCTGATGGTAAAGGTGCTGGATCATTGATCCCAACGTTGGGGGTTCAAGACCTACTATCAATGGGTTGTCACTACCTCCCCAGTGCAGCTAACTGGTTATCAAAGGCCGCTGGCCATGTCTCTCACTGTCTATGGCGGGCGGTTCATGTAAAAGAACTACTGTATTGCTGACTTTCATCAAGAGTAGCTACAGTCAGAGTGTCAGTGATTGAGAAGGTTGGCCTGCTATAGGGCAATGGGTAGCAAAAGGAGCCCGAGTTCAAGCCCTTTGACCAGTAAAGGCACTTCTGTTTGGAGTTTCCCCCGTGCTAGCATGGTTTCCTCCAAGTGCTCCAGCTTCCTCCAATAGTCCAAAGACATGCACATTAGGCTTAATACATTTGCTTGATTTCCCTTAGCTGTGACTGGTTGTATGTCTGACAAGTGTTTTGAAATTTCAGATACTACCTGATATTATTATCTAGTATATTGAAACTGCTCAATTAAAAATCCTCAAAGGACTGGGAAAAGGGGCCTAGACGGAGAAATGTGTGAATACATTTGGTTGTGTTTATAAAGTTGGAAGATGCCAAAAAGTTTTGTGTATTTGTGTTTTCAATATTTCATTCATCATTTTCTGTAACCGCTTCATCCTAATTAGGGTCGCGGGGAGGCTGGTGCCCATCCCAGCCAACTCAGGGCGAGGGCAGAGTACACCCTGGACAGCTCGCCAGGCCATCGCAGGGCGGAAACACGCTGACGGCTTTGCAGCCTACTCTTGTCGAAAGTCAGCAATGGTTCTTTTACATGCCTCACACCATAGACAGTGAGAGACATGGCCGGCCTTTGATAACCCAGTTAGCTGCACTGGGAGGACAGTGACAACCTTGTGGAGAGTGGGACTCGAACCCCCAACCTTTGGATCAGCGATCCGGCGCCTTATACCACTGGACCACCTCTGCCCTTGTTTTCAATATTTGAATTGTATATAAAATTTTACAAAGTAAATTTGAAGCACTGAGATCAGAGATCAAAAACCCCATAAGTCACATTTCATGAAATGTGACTTATGTGGTTTTTGATCTCAGTCCCTCAATTTAATACATTCAAACTGAAATCAAGCTTTTTTTTCATGGTAACAGTGGATTGTCAAAATGATTTGCTAATATGTATGCAAATTATTAAATGTGCTGTATCATATTGACCAAAAGATGGCAACATAATTCTTAATATGAGAATATATAAAGGCTGAATGGACAGTATTGATAAGATGCCGTTGGAAGATCATCCTTTGAAACAAGATTTTTAATCCTATTGAGACAATACACAGTAGGCTAATTGGTTGTTTCAAATTACCCCTACGAGTGAGTGTAGACAGGCTCCTGCCTCCTCGCAAGCATACAAGGATTAAGTAATTCGGCAAATGAATGAAAAACTCCATAATATGGATTCTTTCTCAGATGTTCGGTGTCCAGTGGAATACAGTACTATATTATATGGAGACTGTATTATGTAACATTTGAGCAGTGCTTCTCAATTATTTTCTGTTACGCCCCCCAGCAAGAAGAAAACAATCCGCGCCCCCCCACCACCCACTTTCCGCCGCAACTATAAATTATAATTTTTTTCTATAATATAGTTACAGGTATATCTCTTCATTATATCGTATCCTTGTTAACATAAATAAAACAAAAAGAAAGAGATATAGTTCAACTTACAAGAATAACTTTTTAAACATTTTTTATTAGTCTGTAAAAGAAAGTGCATCAATTTGCCTTAAATTTAAAAATAATAATATCCTTGTTACATTTTTGACAAACTTACCACACCATTTGCTGCTGAAAATAAAATCAATCAATAATTAATTCAAATTGACTTCAGAAACATTAACTCAGGAGCACAATATATAAACACTTTAACCTACAAAACAAGAACAAATAAAACAATTTGTGCTGATTTTTTTTTCCTCAAAATGAGGAAGCCAAGATTAATGGCTACAATGAGCACGTTTTGCAGCGCACAGCTTCTCAAAGCGAGGTTTGAAGCATGACACTGCAACTCTCAGCTCCTGCTCAATGTATATACTCGCTGCGCACAATGGGCAATGAGGGCGCCACTGCCAACTACTGGAGTGGATGTGCAATTACACTTTCTTGTAGTACGGCGGAAAAAAAGCATGTTCTCCTGGGTCACACGCGCCCCCCTCAGCATCCCATCGCGCCCCCCCAGGGGGGCGCGCCACACTATTTGAGAAGCACTGCATTTGAGAAAGATTAACAGTGTATGCCATATTAAATAAAACTCTGTGATAATGATGATATTATGTACTGTACTTGCAATTTAATCTTGAACATTATTCTGAAATTGAGCCACAATTTGAAGATGTAGCTCCTTGCAGATTGGTGAACCTGTGCCCAGATGCTCTTTTTGTACCCAATCATGTTACCGACCTGTGATCAAGTAACCAAATTAGTTGCAAAATATTCCGTCATATTCTGTATGTTTGCTTCACAGCGAGAAATGTCCCAGGTTTGATTCCCGAGCTTGGGACTTTTCTGTGTGGAGTTTGTATGCTCTACCTGTTCATGTGTGGGTTTCCTCCAGGTACTCCGGTTTCCTCCCACAGTTCAAAAACATGCACAGTAGGCCGATTAGCGGTTCCGAAATGCCCTTATGTGTGAGTGTGAGTGGTTGTACATGTGTTGGTCCTGCAAACCGAGTCGACTGAGATAGGCTTCTGCCTCTGCCATGACCTGAATTAGTAGCACTTTTCCGACTTTTTGTTGACCCGTTTCTGAGACTTGGTGCTTGCATTAAATTCAAAGTGGGCCAATATCTTTTATAGAATATTATAATGTTCTACTTCTAACATTTGATGTTTTAAATGTCCCCTTGTGAATAAAATATGGGTTTATAAGATTTGCAAACAATTGCTTAGTTTATATTTACATCTGCACGGCATCTCGGCTTGTAATCTAATTGTAAATGTAGTTGCAAATAAAATAAATAACATTTTAAGCCCCTCCCCAGCGCCCCACGTGTAACTGCATAGTGTTTACAGTTTGCTCGGTGCTACACAGTGAGAGCGCCACTTCCACCTAGTGTAATTGTGCATCCTCTACAGTAGGTGACAGTGGCGTTCTCATTGTGTTCCCTACACCATAGCGAACACAGTCAGAGTGCCACTGCCACCTACTGTAGAGGATGCACAATTACACTTAATTCTAGTGGCTAAAAAGCATGTTCCCCAGGGTCATACCCCTGTAATCACACCGTGCCCCACTATTTGAGAAGTACTGGTTGTGGGAGCTCACCACCAGCTTTTCCTCGCTGGCTTTGCTAGCATGCACACTCACAAAATTCTCCTCCTCCTCTGTTACGCACCACTTCCTGTCTGCCCATGTGACATCTTCGCTGCAGTTGATTGGAAGGGGTAGTTGACTTATTGTTTGTTCGTGTTTTATTATTATTTATTATTAATGTTGATGTATTATTATGAAATATTTATTGTTTTTGCATGTTTATCTTTAATATATTAGGTGAAATATACATATTTGTGTCAGGTTATGAGTCTGGGAGGGGGTTGGAACGGATTAATTGGTTTTCTATTATTTCCGATGGGAATTTTTGTTTTATCTAACAAACATTTTGACTTACGAGCTCGCCCTTGAAACGGATTAAATTCGTAAGTCAAGGTACCACTGTACTTTACGTTCATAAACATATAAACATTCTAAACATGAGAGAAATCTGTGCATTAATACTCAGGATGATGGGGTCTCACAATGGACTACAACCTACAGACATGGCTGCCACAGACTAGAAATCCCAACTCATACAATGAAGGTCTCTCGCTCTTGCTCTCTCTCTCTCTCTCTCACACACACACTTTTCCATTCATCCATTATGAAACCGTACTGTAAGAACACTGACTCCAGCCATTAGTTGCAAAGTACATGTTGTGTACAACTTATGATCGCATTTGGTTCTGACCAACAGGTCATAAGATGGTCTGGACGTAAGTCGGGTTTTGTACATGTATTACTACGAGTGTGTACAGTGATCCCTCCGTACTTCGTGCTTCAGTTTCTGCGGCTTCAGTGCATGGTGGGTTTTTCAAAAATATTCAGTGAAAAATGAGGAAATAAAGGAAGAATTGGGGGAAACGTGAAGGAAAATTCCGCAAAACGAGGTCAATTATGCAAAAAACCTCAAACAAACAAAAACGAAAAAACAACCCCAAACCCCCCAACAAAACTACTTACATTTTTGTGAGGTAATGTAAAAATACATATTCAACACTATAAATGCTTATAATAACAATTAAAAGCATTTATAGCGTTGAATATGTATTTATTGATATTATATACACATACATGTACGTATACGTCAGTCAGGGGGGGTCGATCCTACTATGCAAAAATCAGTGGTCGCTGGGGGCTCTCGGTCCCCATTAACCGCGGAAAGTGAGGGATCCCTGTATATTGGAGGGTAGTATTTTGTAGATGGTGACTGTAGGATGCTACTGCTTATACTGAGACTGAGAGAAGTCACTGAGTGAATAGTGGAAGAGTGTCGTGCATTCACTTGTAAAGTATATTTTTACAATAATAATATTCATAATAATAATAATACGGTAATAACGTTACTGTTTTTTTTTCTTTCTGGAATTCTCTCTCTCTTTCCATATCTACAATCATTCTCACGCACACACATTTATTCTTCTAGTATTCTGTATGTTTGCTTTTTCTTGTCTCCCTCTAGTTTTTATTGTTCAATAATTCTGCATTAATACATGTACATGGTTTACCCAATTTGATTCTCACAAGGAGACGAGAGTCAGCTCGACCAGGCTGATGATATTCACATACATGATACACAAGTATATAAGCTATTTATTCAGCTATTGTTCTTTATTATTGGTTGTCCTAAGTCGGCAACTACTTGTACTCATTTTTGTGGGAAGTTGAGTTTGCTCGTCTGGATTATTTACCCTGTTTATCTGCATTTTGAGTTTTGCCTCTGAGGTGTTTGCCCTTTTGCCTCCTCTTTGATCCTAACTTTGTCTAATGTTTTGGTACTGCTTTTGTGTCTTTGTTTTGTTTTTAATTAAATGTTTGAAGTATGTCCACCCCACAGCAATGTCATGGGTTCGAGTCCCTGTAATACTCCATGACACTCCTGCTGGTAAACTGGCTGTCCTTCCACGGCTCACCTTTGGTAGGCACTTATGAGTACATACCAGGAACACCCCATAAGACCTGTTGTTTTTGAGATATATATTGACCCAATTGTTTAACCATCACAATGTCGCCGTTTCCAAAGTTAATAGATCCATCACTGATCCCAAGGTTGTGGGTTCAAGCCCCACTCTCCACGGGTTGTCACTGTCCGCCCAGTGTAGGTAACTGGGTTATCACTGTCTATGGTGAGAGGTTCATGTAAACGAACCATTGCTGACTTTCGACAAGAGTATCTGCATAGCTGTCAGCATGTTTTTGCCCTGTGATGGTCTGGCGAGCTGTCCAGGGTGTACTCTGCCCTCGCTCAGGATTAAGCGATTTAGAAAATGAACGATGAAAATGTTGTTAGAAAAAAAAAACACATTTACAGACCAGTCAAAGATATAAAGGGTGGAACAGAACCGCTGCACATTTTAACTCTTCAAATCCTTGAATGATTGGAAAACTTGAACCACTTTTCCTTTGAATTTACTATTCATGTAGAAAGTTAGTCATGGTATATTAGCATTATAAATTTCTGTGGAAATTCTAAAATTTGCTAGGAAAGTGTACACAATATGGTCAAAAGTACAAAATATTACTGTATATAGAAACCTGACCAATCACACCTTTATGTGCTTGCTGGAGATCTCTTTTCTGGATTGAGGCTGTAGAGATTTGCCCATGTAGCCAAAAGAACATTAGTGAAGTGATGTCAGGCACCTATATTTGGTATGCGGACATTTCAGTTCATTCCAAAGGTGGTCGGAGTGGGGTTTAACTCGGGGTTCTCTACAAGCCAGTCGAGTTCTTCTTCAATACCAAGTTTGTCTTCATACCTTACCTTGAAGAGATCATCACCAAACTGGGTTTGCCTGCTCACAAGCCAGGCTGCATACAGCAGACTGCAGGGGATTTTGCCATTTGTGACTGTCTAGGGCAAGCAAGCCTTGCTCAGGCCTCGAGGTTGACATCTTCTCCCAGATTTGGTAGAGCTTGAGAGTCCTCTCCAGAACCCTGAGTTCAACCCCATGTCTTCATGGATCTCACTTTGTACATGGTTCATTGTCATTCTGGAACGGATCTTGGCCCTTACAAGTCCCGTGAAGAGAACTCTTAATGCTACAGGATACAGAAACATCCTATGTATGCTTCAAACCTAATAGCACGAGTTTACACAAGGGCTTCATAAGAGTCTGATGGTCTGGTGTCCACATGACTGCAGATATATAGTGTGCATTCCATTATTTTTATGTACACTGGAGAGGATAGAAGAGTCTAGTTTAGATGAGATGCACTCGAGTTGAATATTTTTATTAGCAATGCTAGAAAAATTTACACTATCAGCCTGGAGTACTGTCCTAGTTTAGCGGGGGGTAGCAATGAGCCGGTATGTGCGTGGCAGGTTGGCAAAGCCACTGATTTCTGGAGTTGGGTCAATACTCTCAGGTCCTCCAGGTGTTGTAAAGGTGAAATGTTGCAGTAGAGACACCAAGAAAATAAACAGTTCCATACGGGCTAGAGACTCACCCACACAGGACCTTTTACCTGCAAGAAGGAAAGACAATTCCAGTCAGTGTTGTGTACTAATGGTGGAAGGTACTCAATATGGCTAATAAGAAGTTGGCAATGGTGTATTCAAGCATTGGTAGATTGCTTGTGGGAGAAGGGAGAAGGCAGCAGAGGCATAATCTCAGGAGAAGCCACAAAATATGGGCAACATCTTCATTAGACTGCTTAACTTTTTGTCCATGTCTCTTCTTGGGCTCTCATTCTCTCACCTGAACAGACAATTAAAATGGTTTCTTTTACCAGCTGGCACACCTATCCAGCACCTTCTATCTGTAAAACTGAGCTTTTGGTGGTTTGACCATTCCCAAACACCAGCTAGACTAGGGTAGTAGTAGTAGCGTATGGCTACACCTCCATCCTATGAGCATTCACCCAGTCTTTAAAGTCATCCTCAGCATTTAGGATTGTCTCATAGCCACTAGCAAGGCTTGTCACTGGGCAATGGAGTACACCCCCATACCTATGAAGTAGACTAGGGTCACAGACGTTCTCTGACCATCCAACATGACAGCTCCTAACACCTTAAAACACCAAACTGACAGTTGCTATCAGTCAACAGCTCAGCAGTTTTTGAGATCAGATTTTTCTTCCCCTGCTACCTTAGCATGAAAGTTTATATAAAGCAAAAGTTATATACATGCTGTGAGTAGTCACTGAAAGAACAAGATGGCAGATACAAGAGGTAGGTGGTGAGGCTTTCCCTCAGAGATAATCTAAGAAGTTGGGCCATTTGGAAGGAGCTCGGGGTGGAACCCCCTTGGCGAGAGAACTCGAGATAGAACCTCCAGAAGCCAGTTGAAGTGGTATGGTGTATCGGACGTATCCAGATATGAAGAGATCTTGGAGACAACCCAGAACACGCTGGAGGGACTATGTCTGTTGGTTGCTCTGGAAATGGATCTGTGGCCCCCTGGAAGCTCTTGAGGAAGTGGCTTGGGAGAGGGATATCTGGAATTCATAGTTTAGGCTGTTGCCTCCACGTTGCCTTCAGGCTGTTGCTGATGAATTATAGTTATGTAAAATTGGAGATAACTTAATAAGTCAAGATCCTACTGAAATAGATTTCCTGATGTGTTTTGTAGCCTTCTTGTTGGTTAATTATAATCCTGAATATCGATGAAACCAGTGTAAAGCATTGTAGAGGCAGGTAATTTCTAGATTGTGGTGCGTGTGTGTTTTGTGCGTACGTACTTGTACTTGCGTAGACTATTTAGTAATACAGCCGTTATGGGTGACAAAAGTTTAACAATTTCTAACACTTTTTTTTTAATGTTACTAAAACTCATTCATCCATCATTTGCTGAACCACTTAATCCTACTAGGGTTGCAGGCAGGCTGAAGCCTGTCTCAGCCAACTCTGAGAGAAGGCAGGGTACACACACTACCAGTCACTAATACTCAAACCTAGGGTTTGTATGCGCACGTCTGTGGAAACCAGAGAACCAGGACGAAACTCACGCAAGCCTGGGGACAACATGCAAACTCCAAACAGAAATATCCTCATCCAACCTTGAAGGTGAACCCAGGACCCTGTTAGCTGTGCAGCAGACATGTTAACCATTATGCCACTGTGCTGCCCTTGTACAGCAATCTGTAAACCTGGTTTAGTGTGAATCTGGGAATAGGTTTGCAGTTTTCTGAAATTTGACCCATATAAGGCTTGACATTAGGCAGTGGTGGCCTGGTGGTAAAGGTTGGAGGTTCAAGCCCCACTCTAAACGGGTTGTCACTGACCCCCTCCCCCCCAGTGCAGCTAACTGGGTAATCAAAGGCTGACCATGTCTCTCATTGTCTATGGTGAGAGGTTCATGTAGAAGAACCATTGCTGTCTTTCGACAGGAGTAGCTGCATCGCCGTCAGCGTGTTTCTGCCTTGCGATGTCCTGGGGAGCTGTCCAGAGTGTACTCTGCCCTCACCTGGAGTTGGCTGGGATGGGCACCAGCCTCCCCATGACTCTCATTAGGATTAAGGGGTTACAGAAAATGAATGAATGAATGAATGAATGAATGAAGTTAAACTGTGTACTGGTGATCAATACATTTCTCACCTGCAGAAAAGGGTATGAATGCTGGGTCCTTTTTAAAGTTGCCATTTGTGTCCAAAAAGTGTTTGGGATTAAATGTCCAGGGCTTCTCCCAACGTCCCTCATCCTTCATAATAGAGTGAAGCAACGGCATGACTATGGTTTCCTGCAAGACATTTGCAAAAACCTTAAATAGAACAAGTGACTGTAGTTTTTAGACATCAAATTTAAAGTTTTAAGACACAATGATTTAATAAAATACAACAAAACCTGATCAAGCCGAGTACTAAACCAGTCTGTATAGATTTCAATTAGCTTTTAGCCCAGTAATGTCACCATTTTTAAACGTTCTTAAGCTGCGTGAAGTAATTTGCTTATCATTACCTTTGGAATTGTGTAGCCTCTGAATTTAATCTGATGTGTAGTGTAACGAGGAACATTGAGCGGCACAAGGTCCATATAGCGTTGCACTTCATGAATCACCGCATCAGTAAATGGAAGGGACTTCCTATCTTCCATTGAAGGGCTTCTCTCTTGTCCAATCACGGAATCAATCTCTTTTTGCATGCGAGCTGAGAATTGAAAAACGAGCATTAGGTAATATGTACATTTGTGGCATTAGGCAGACACCCTTATCCTTATATTATACAAATGAGCGTGATGGACTCAAGGACCCAACATTGACAGCTTGGTAGTACTGGGACTTAAACCACCAACCTTAGAAAAAAAGTCTGTTGGGCTTTTTAGACCTGAGCCTAGTGGCTCATCAGGCCGGTGCTTCTCCCTGGTTTCCGTAGCATGAAGCGACCATGAGTTCAACTCTTCCTGGATGGGACACTAGTCCATCCCAGGTTACCTTCCCAGTATATTTTTACTGGTACCCATTTTATACTGCTGTGGGGCCAATGGTGTAGTGGTTAGGGTGCTGGGTTCATGATCAGGAGGTTGTGTTCGAATCCCAGTTAGACCCCCATTGTGCTAAGATCCCTGGGCAAGGTCTCAACCACAAGTGTGCCTCTGTTCATCCAGCAGTATAAATGGGTACCAGTAAAAATATACTGGGAAGGTAACCTGTGATGGACTAGCGTCACATCCAGGAAGAGTTGAAGTCCTGGTCGCTTCACGCTACTGAAACTGGGGATAAGCACCGGCTTGATGAGCCGCTAAGGCTTGGGTGTAAAAAGCCCAACAGACTTTACCATTTATACTGCTGGGTGAACAGAGACACAGCTGTGGTTGAGACCTTGCCCAGGTGGTCTTAGCACAGTGAGGGTCTAACTGGGATTTGAACACACAACCTCCCAATCATGCGTGCAGCACCCTAACCACTACGCCACCGGCCCCACAAACCACCAACCTTGGGATCATTAATTCAGAGCCTTAACGAATGAGCCACCACTGCACCAATGTAGGTAAGGTAAGTCTGTTGGGTTTTTACACCCGAGGCTAGTGGCTTAGCCTTGTGGCTCATCAGGTTTCATCCCCGGTTTCCGTAGCGTGAAGCGACCAGGAGTTCAACTCTTCCTGGATGGGATGCTAGTCCATCGCAGGTTACCTTCCCAGTATATTTTACTGGTACCCATTTATACTGCTGGGTGAACAGAGGCACACTGATCATGAGTCCAGCACCAATGTGGACGCTGTATAATGATACACTCATACCCTAGTTTACAATCGAAGTGCATGAGTGAGCTGTGTCCTCCGGCTGTGTTTTAATTTTGTAACATTAACTACATACTGGTGGCCGGGTGTTAGCCTGCTGGTTTACGGCACCCAACTATCACATCGTTGTCACTGTCACCACCAAAAAAGGCCATAATGTATCTCTTGCTCTGTTCATAAAAAGTAAGGTCATTGGGTTGGCATTAGAGTGTTTCCGCCCTGCGATGGTGTTTTTACATTTTCTGATGTTTGATGTAAACCTTCAAAATCACAATTATTTAATCTTGATAAACAGTTATGTACAAATGAGGGTGTGATTGGTCTTACCCTGTATTTCTGGGTACTTGACCAGTAACAGCAGTGCATATTTCATCGTAGTACTGGTGGTCTCAGTCCCTGCCACGAATAAGTTGAAGACTGTGGCTACCAAATTTTCATAGTGAAATTCAGTATTGGATTTGTCCTTTTCCTGTTGGAAAAATAAAAGTGGCTGTAGTAAGCTGAAATAGCAGTTTAATACAAATAAACTCATATATCACACTGGATGTTTTAAGCCTGCAAGCTCACAAAATTTAACAGTGAATGGTCAAGATTTCGCTTCCTAGAGTGCGACGTCGCGGAGTTCTCGGAGCCAAATTGCTTTTTTTGTTATGCTCGTCTATGACCGTGCGACCCTACTATAGCTATGAGATCACAGTCCTTTTGGACATTTAGAACTGAGCATGCTCATCTCCTATCCTGAGCTAATATGCTAAATCAGCTCAATGCTAGCCGTACCCTGGATAACAATAAACCCAGGTGTAGACGCAGTCGGCGAGGAGGGCCTGAACGACGACGCCAGCGTTTGGTTAGCAGTGGAAGGTTAGCACTATCGGTCATAATGCTTGAAAATGTTCAGTCTCTGTGAAACAAGATGGACGAGCTTCATGCTCGGATTGCAGCGCAGAGGGATCTACAGGACTGCTCCATGCTGTGTTTCTGTGAAACAGGGCTCGAGGAGACTACACCCGACTAGGCGACTACACCAGTCGGCTACACGGCCTTCAGAGAGGGTCTGAGCGCAGTGGCTAGCAACAAGAACCACGGCGGAAGAACGGTGGAGTCTCGTTAAATAAACCTGGTGTACTGACTAACTGTAGATTATCTCTAAACCTTGCTCTGAGAATGGACAACATCTAACTTTGAAGTTGCGGACATTTTGTTTACCCAGACTGTTCCTTTTTTTTTTTTTTCCAACAAAACAATGGGCATAGTGCAATATAAATATTCTATTAATATAATATGATTTAGTGCAATTTCATTATTGCGGTCGTCTACTGATTTATTTATTGTATTCATCATCAGCATCATTATCCTTTTCTGTTTGTAACTTGACTCCTTGAATAACCTTACAAGAATTCCACAAATGGCTATTAAAAAGTCCTGACTGCTGACAAAACCACTGACTGGTTTGACACTAATTGACAGATGACGGAGCCTGCCACCGAGGTGCAGCGGGAGGTTCATTTGGCGCACAAAAACAATGAGAATGCTGTAAACGCTGCTGATTTTAGAAGTGACAAGGCCTACAGTATACTCAACGTCTTTCTAGGCAATGTGCCCACAGCTATTGGCAGCAACTCTGTGAAGATATTCAAACTACGGGGACACAAATAATAGTATATACATAAATATCAACATGGTCATTGGTCAATGTAAATCGAAATCTGTACCATGTGACGTTTACATGTACAGCATGTAGCAGATGCTGTTGTCCGGAGCGACTGACAGAGCTGTTTTAAAGTCCCTATCAGTAAATTTATTTTTATACAATGGTACCTCAGTTTATGGAAGTCTCACCAAACGAAAAATGCAGGTTACGAAACGTATTTTTGTCTCGGGATACAAAACAAGTTCACGTTATGAAAGCGCCATCTTAAAAATTCAAATGCGCCATTCATACATTAAAACGCGCTGATCAAACATTCAAACGCGCCATCCCTGTACATGTCATACAAGTAGAATATTGTTGAATGTATATTAAGTCTGATTTTGCAAATCAGGTCAACAAAACTGGTGTAAAGATTTTCTAACCTGGTTGAGTCGGACGAGGAAGCAGTCGATGAAGTCTCGTGGGTCTTGGGGGTCCAAACTGTCCTTATGCTCTTGTACTTTGCCCTTACAAAAAATCTTGAGTTCTTCCACTTCATTCTTAATATGGACATGCTTACCAGGAAGTAGCTCCATTAGCCATGGAAAGATATTATACAACTACAAAACGAGAACAAAACATTGCACAAATATTTTATTTAATAATCTCATTCCTCTTTCTCGTCTCTCTTTGTTTGGGTGGGTGGTTATTGATGTACAACAGTCATGATTTTGCTACAAAGAAAGTTTCATAGAGAAAATTATATTGGTCCATGAACATGATAATCCACAGATTCATAAAAATTATCTGTAAATTTCTCATTAGAATTATGATGGCTTCATAAATATGTATGGGCCACAGATACCGCCCCATTATCTGGAATGTGGGTGATCCCAAAGTTGAAGTACAAACCGGATTCCAAAAAAGTTGGCACACTATACAAATTATGCATAAAAACTGAATGCAATGATGTGAAAGTGCCAAATTTTTATATTTTATTCCAAATGGAACATAGATGACAGGGTCAAAAGTTTAAACTGAGAAAATGTATAATTTTAAGAAAAAATATGTTGATTTTAACTTTCATGGTGTCAATAAAGCTCAAAAGTTTGGGGACAAGGCCATTGTCACCATTGTGAGGCGTCCCCTCGTCTTCTTACAACAGTCTGCAGACGTCTGGGGACCGAGGAGACATGTTTCTCAAGTTTAGAAATAGGAATGCTGTCCCATTCTTGTCTTATACAGGCCTCGTACGGTTCATCTGTCTTGGGCCTTCTTTGTTGCACCTTCCTCTTTATGATGCGCCAAATGTTCTCTATAGGTGAAAGATCTGGACTGCAGGCCGGCCATTTCAATACCCGGATCCTTTTCCTACGCAGCCATGATATTGTAATTAATGCTGCGTGTGGTCTGGCACTATCATGTTGAAAAATGCAAGGTCTTCGCTGAACGTCTGGATGGGAGCAGATGTTGTTCTAGAACCTGAATATACCGTTCTGCATTGACGGTGCCTTTCCAGATGTGCAAGCTGTCCATGCCACACGCACTCATGCAACCCCATACCATCACAATGTAGGCTTCTGAACTGAGCGCTGATAACTTGGGTTGTCCTTGTCTTCTTTAGTCCGGATGACATGGCGTCCCAGTTTTCCATAAAGAACTTCAAATCGTGATTCGTCTGACCACAGAACAGTTTTCCACTTTCCACACTGCATTTTAAATGACCCCTGGCCCAGAGAAAATGCCTGCGCTTCTGGATCCTGTTTAGAAATGGCTTCTTCTTTGTACTGTAGAACTTCAGCTGGCAACAGCAGATGGCACGGTGGATTGTGTTCACCGACAATGGTTTCTGGAAGTATTGCTGAGCCCATGCTGTGATTTCCCTTACAGTAGTATTCCTGTTTGTGGTGCAGCGCCGGTTAAGGGCCCAAAGATCACAGCCATCCAGTATGGTTTTTCGGCTTTGACCCTTACACACAGATTGTTCCAGATTCTCTGAATCCTTGGATGATTTTATGCAATGTAGATGATGATCATTTCAAACTCTTTTGCAATTTATGCTGGGAAACACCTTTCTGATATTGCTCCACTATCTTTCTACCCAACATTGGGGGATTTGGTGATCATATACCCATCTTCGCTTCTGAGAGACACTGCCACTCTGGGAAGCTCTTTTTTTTATACTCAGTCCTGTTGCCAGTGGACCTCATTGGTCCTCCAGCTGTTCATTATAAGTGCAATTGACTTTTCCAGCCTCTTACTGGCACCTGTCCTGACTTTTTTTGAGATTTGTTGACACCCATGAAATTTAAAATCAACATTTTTTTCTTAAAATGATACATTTTCACAGTTTAAACTTTTGACCCTGTCATCTATGTTCTATTCAGAATAAAATATTGAAGCTTGGCATTTCCACATTTTATTCAGGTTTTTATTCACAATTTGTATTGTGTGCCAACTTTTTTTGGAATCCGGTTTGTATGCTGATCATGAACTTACAGATCTGCTTAAATAGTATCAGTAGTTAGCGAGGAAACCCATCATATCTTACCTGTCCCCATCCACTGCTACCAAACCGTATTACTCCATTGATGGTCTGGAGCAGACGCAGGAAGTGGATATCATGATAAACAAAGCGTTGGCCAAATACCAGTGCGCAAATGATGTTTGACACAGCTCGACTCAGATAGAATGTGGGGTCAAATGGAGCAGCTACAGGAAATAAACAAGTCCTACATTTTTAGTCATCCAGTTGACTACATATTCACATGTAAACAGTACATATTGATTGTAATATTCCTGTGATTCTGTTCACCAAGATATGTTCATGTTTTATGAATACAGCACTGTTGAATTTTCAATTCTGATATACAGTCTATACTATTGTGCAAAAGTCTTAGACACAATAATTTTGGACTTTGCTATAGATTATGATTGTACATTAGCAAATCGGTACAAAACCATATTTTTTTTAAATATTAGTTTTCCAGGACCAAATTAAATGTTACAGATGAACATTATTCCCACAGTAAAGAAGGCAGTGTCTGTACCGGTCCGTTGTGGTGAATAAGGAGCTGAGCTGCAAGGCAAAGCTCTCAATTTATCAGTCGATCTACACTTTTGTACACTTTTCCTTTCATTCTTGCTGATACCTTCCTATCACACATCACACCGGACACTTTTCTCCAACCATTCCAACCTGCCTGCACACGCTTCGTCACCTCTTTTCCACACTCTCCATTGCTCTGGATTGTTGAGTCTAAGTACTTAAAATCCTCCACCTTCCTTATCTCTGCTCCCTGTAACTTCACTGTTCTGGTACTGGATACCAAACCTGCCCATCTCTTCCTCATCCCCTCTGTTTCCTGCACCAACATGTACATTGAAGTCTGCCCCAATGACCACTCTTTCACCTATGGGGTATTCTGCATCACTTCATCTAACTCCCTCCAGAATCTCTCCTTCCCTTCTAGCTCACATCCTGCCTGTGGGGCATAAGCACTAACAACATTGAACACCACACCTTCAATTTCTAACTTGAGACTCATCACTCTGTCTGACACTCTTTTCACTTCTAGAACATTCCTGACAAACTCCTCCTTCAAGATGCCTCCTACTCCATTTCTCTTCCCATCCACACCATGAAAAAACAGCTTAAAACCTGCTCCTAAGCTTCTAGCCTTGTTACCTTTCCACCTGGTCTCCTGAACACACAGTCTGTCCACCTTCCTCCTCTGCATCATGCCAGCCAGCTGTCTCCCTTTTCCTGCCATAGTTCCAACATTCAAAGTCCCTACTTTCAGTCCTAGACTCATGTCTTTCCTCTTCTCTCTCTGGCAACGCACACGCCTCCCGCCTCTCCTTCTTCGACGTCTTCGACCAACAGTAGTCCAATTTCCATCAGCACCCTGTTGGTTGACAGCACTGATGGCGGTCGTTGTTAACCTGGGCCTCGACCGATCCGGTATGTCATTCTTTCTTGTGATTCGCATAGTTTATTTGGCATTTGTTTTACGCCGGATGCCCTTCCTGACGCAACCCTCTGCATTTATCCGGGCTTGGGACCGGCGTGAGGGAGAGATACTGATTTGTGCCCCCCCCCGGCTGCATTTGTTACTTTTTCTCTCTGCGATGATCAAAATTATATTATCTCATGGGTTTAAATTACAACTATGAGAAAATCATATCCAATATTTGATTTGTTGAATGTGATGGGAACTCGACCACTCACAATTTGTTCCTTTAATAGTGGCCAGCAAGTGTTTGCTCTCTTCCTGTATCCACCCATCCATCCTCTTGCGTCCCATCCCAAAATCTCTCAGTGTAGTGAGTGTGAACCTCCTGAGCTGACGCCAACGCTCTCCATTACTGACAACAAGACCTGAAAGATGAAGGGAAGGTTAAGAGTTTGGACGAGAGCACAAGACACAATTTTGAGAATTCAATAGTTTATATAGTTATGAGTGTCCCTAATAATGAATTTTCCACGATACGAGCTTCGATCCCACCAAAAATCTGCCCCATCCAACGAGTAAATTTTCGACTTATGAGCTCTGCTGGGGAAATGACTTTT
Organism: Plotosus lineatus; assembly: GCA_024760905.1. Lineage (NCBI taxonomy): Eukaryota > Metazoa > Chordata > Actinopteri > Siluriformes > Plotosidae > Plotosus > Plotosus lineatus. The sequence continues at coordinate 36,802,066 of CM045743.1, read as the reverse complement.
CTGGGTTGATTAGCCTTGTAATCTTCCACATGTATTTCTCTGCACTCCGAGAATGCCTTGTGCAGTGCTTCTCAATTATTTTCTGTTATGCCCCCATAGAAAGAAAAAAAAACTTTTAACCCCCCCCCCCCCCCCCCGTGCCCTGAGCGTGACTATAAATAGTGTTTACTGCACTTCATATTGTTTGTTTGGTGTTTTTTCTCTACACCATAGGGAGCATAGTGAGGGTGCCACTGCCACCTAGTGTAGAGGATGTGCAATCACACTTACAAAGCTGGTCCACCAGTATGTTAAAAAAGAATGTTCCCCAGGGTCCTTTAGCCTTGTATTCTGTCTCGTGTATTCCTCCACTCTCCTTTCTACGCTGGTATTAGTAGTGTGCACAAACGTTTTTCTTTTGTGGTTCAGATTTTGTGGCTTTTTTTAGTCTTATTTTTATTGTGCATATCCCTAAGATGGGTAATAAGAAGGTGGCTGATGTATTCAAGAGGAGAAAATTGATTTCTCTTGAAACGAAGCTTGAAATCAGAGAGAAACATGAAAAAGGAGGCCATGTTGAAGAGTGTTAAACCAGAAAAGGGGGTTACTATTTTATCTGAGGAAAGATCAGGACTTAATGATGAGATGGAGAGGCTTCTCCTACTGTGGATCAAGTCGAAAGAGATCAATGGCAAAGGGAGTGCAACCAAGCAGCAGAAGAGAAGTGATCAAAATTATGAAGTGAAATAAAACGGTTAAAAAAATCCAAAAAATTTATCAATAAATAAATAAAAAGTAAAAAAAAAATCTAATGTAAGTTAATGTCAAGTGCAATTTTTAAGTTCAGACGCACTTACTGTATTGTTTAATAGGCTTATTGTTTATTCTTTTATTATTTATTGTCAATTACAGTATTATTAATGTTACTGTACATGGGTTATCATGTGAAATGTTTATTGTTACATGTTTATCTTAAATATATTATGTAAAAAAAAAGCACGTTTGTGTCGGGTTATGACTTTGGGAGGGGGTTGGAATGGATTAATTGGTTTTCTATTGTTTCCTATAGGAATTTTTGTTTCATCTAACAAACATTTCTACTTATGAGCTCACCCTCGGAACAGATCAATTTCGTAAATTGAGGTATCACGATATATATATATTATATGCACACACACGTATGTATGTATGTGTGTATATATGTGTGTGTATGTATGTATATATATATATATATATTTCAATCTAAGATAACATTTTGTTGACTTACTTACCATAACCTTTTGTAACTCTCTGCAAGAAAGGAACTGGGGCTCTGCCAAGAAAATCATCTGCATTGTCAACAAGAGCTTCCTTCACGATGTCATATCCCACCAGGACGAGGACTCTCTTGGATCCCAGATACACCGTCATCACAGGACCATAAGTCTTACTCCACTGTTAAAGGGAACAGGTTACAGTGATGTTTTGCATAGTACAAAATACCAGGTACCCTGATCACCCCCCCCCTCCTCCTCCTCCTTACGGCTAAATGTGGTAGCATTTTTAAAAATGAGGAAAACTCTGAATAAGCTGCATTAGATAATAAAAAGAATAACATGTCAGGAGCACATGAATCTCCAAATTACCACTCTATTGGACAATACCAATAGCATTAGCAACAGGCAGGTTTTTGCAGGGTTTCTCAAGCCCAAGTCAAGTGACCTAATGCAACTAAGGATCAACACAGAGATAAGTTTACAAAAATGGAGGTTTAATTTGTACCATAAATATTACAATATTATACCTATAATTTGTTATGACCACCCAGTGTAGGTGTTACTGAATAATATAGTGAAACTGCGCTTTATACTTACCTTTAGAAAGGTTTTAAAAGGTGCACGTCTGTCCATGGTGAGAATATTTCCAACAATAGGCAAAGCGGTTGGTCCTGGAGGAAGATTCATTGGACTATTCCTCCATCTGAGAAATACTAATAGCACAACCACTAAACCCAGCAAAAGTAAAGTACTGGCGATATCCATGTCTTTTCCACAGGAGCAGGAGCTGCATGTGTTTGAGTTGGGAGTTGAGTTGTCTGTTACTAGTTTGTGCTGAAAGCATTTTCTTGCAGGTCTTTGAGCTATTAGTAAGTAGGAGGAGTTAACATATGTGAACCATGTTACAACCCGGAGCACACATGATCTGCTGAATGAGTTAAATCCACTGATAAGAAGTGAGATTGAGTTAGTTTGCATGTTGCAACTGCAAATAACATTTGTTGTTGTTGCTTATGTATTTAAAATAATGTACTTAAAATTCACAGTAGTGATGGCATTTCAAAACACAAGAATATTGTAAAAATTCATGCTTCAGTGTATTGCGGGGTTTTCAAAAATATTCATGAAAAAATAAAAAATAAGGAAATTAAAGAAAAATAGAGGAAAAGTTCAGGAAAATGCTGAAAAACAAGTCCAATTATTATGTAAAAAAAAATCCAAACAAAAAAACAACCCAAAACATCTTCCATCTTTACATCTTGTGCATTATGTTTGAATGTTTATTATAAGCATTTTTAACATTGAATAGATATTTTTGATATTGTATATACATGTACGTATATGTCAGCCAGAGGGTCAATCCTACTTCATGGAAATTCAGTGGTCGATTTGTGTCTCGGTCCCCATTAACCGCAAAAAGGGAGGGATCACTATATGTAAAAATACATTATATAATATAGCATAATCTTTAGGATGGTGCACTAATGAACAGCACATCTATCTCACAGTACAAAGTTAATGGCTTCAAGTGTTTCTGTGAAGAATTTGCATTTTTTTTTCACCTTTTTGTGTGGGTCTTCTCTGGGTTCTTTGATTTCCACCCACAGTCCTTAGACATGCACATTATGCTAATTAGCTGTTATAAATTGCATGTGTGTGTGTGTGTGTATGTGTATTGGCCTAGCTGCTTAGAGTACACCCTGTCTTTGTCCAGTGTTGGCTGAAACGGGCTGTAGTTTTCCTGCGACCCTCATAGTATTAAGTGATAATATTTCATGTTTATGATGATGTCATCTGTCCATCTTTTGTGTTCAAGATGTCCATTAAAATCACTGCATCAATCCACAATGAAGAGTGTCTTGTTGGCAAAATTAGTCATCTCTAACACAGATATATGTTGCAGGGAGGCAACAGCTATACTTTTTTCTTAATTTTGGTTAGTGGGGTGACAGTGGATGGCAATAAGGTCCTAGGTTTAAGACCTGTGTGGAGTTTGCATGTGCTCTGTGCTTGAACAGGTTTCCTTTGATTAACCGCCACTTTTTTTTTCCGTCCTCAGAAGAGGACATAATCAGAACATGTGATTCTTCCACCACTGATAGAATGTCAAATAAACATAAAGAGGTAAAGAGTCATGTCAGCTGTTACTTTATTGCACTGCTCACCTTTTGTATTCTCTCTCTCTCTCTCTCTCACACACACACACACACACAGGAATAAAAGTATAGATTACTTGTGCATTGTTGATAAATTAAAATAAGATCAACACAAAAATAGAGCAGAAAAAAACCCCAAAAATATTATTTTTAACCTCAGCAGAAAATAATAAGTTGTATTTATATTGTGTACATCTTGATTCAAAGATTAGTTAACCTGAGGATACAAACGACAACCTGAGTGCAAAAAACAAACCAACCAAGAAATGGATAACACAATATTGTATTGAACATAAAGGAAAAATACCCTCCTCCCATTTTTCTCATACATTATCTAACACCTCCATCCATCCAGACACATTTTATATATATATATATTTGTATGTATGTGTATATATATATATATATATATATATATATATATATATATATATATATATATATTTGTATGTATGTGTATATATATATATTTGTGTGTATGTGTGAACGTAAGTCGGGGAGCGTCTATATATATATATATATATATATATATATATATATATATATGTATACACATACAGACGCCCCCCGACTTATGTTCATCTGTTTTACGTTTTTTTGATTTTATGGGGTTTTTTTTTTCAAAAAAAGAATTCAAATTTTGAGTTTAGACATACCTATGTAGTACGCTGACGTAATGACACACCGTCCATAGTTTACAAACGACAGACTGAACGTGCCCCTCCTTCCCAGTTCAGTTCTATATACATTGTTTTATTTATATATATATATATATATATATATATCAGTTATGTAGCGTGTTACTCTTGTGGGGGCAGTGGTGGTCTAGGGCACTGGATCGCTGATCCAAAAGGTTGGGGGTCGAGTCCCACTCTCCACAAGGTTGTCCCTGTCCTCCCCCCCACCCCCCAGTTCGGCTAACTGGGTTATCAAAGGCGGGCCATGTCTGTCACTGTCTATGGTGAGAGGCATGTAAAAGAACCATTGCTGACTTTCATAAAGAGTAGCTGCAAAGTCATCAGCGTGTTTCTGTCCCTTGCTAAAAAGGGTTGTGACAGGAAGGGCATCCGACGTAAAAACCTCTGCCAAATCAAAATGTGCAAATCAGATGATTCGCTGTGGCGACTCCCGAGTAAAAGGGAAAAAGCCAAAAGGCAGACAGACACATAGCGTGTTACTCTTATGTTAAGATGTCGTCTCTGCGATCTTTGTGTTTACACTGTTTTTGCGGACTTTTGTAACACTAAGCAAAAATGGTTGATCGAAGCGCAAGCCTACTAGCATGGGTGCAAGTCTCATACACAGAGATGAATTAACTATCTGCTCGGATCGGCGCAATCTACCATGCATACTCAGTTAAGCAAAGAGAGTTGTAAAATGAATGAAAACCCGAATCCAGAAAAAGAACTGTCCGCTCTGCTGGTGATTCACATAATCGTGACTGTAGGAATTCGCCTATTCAGTCAGTAATATTTTAGTAAGTCGACAACTCAGTTCATCCCAAAGTTAATCAGTGGGGTTAATCTGTACAAGCAACTCAAGTTCTTCCAGTGTACCAAATTTGGCGGGTCATGTTTTCATGGGTCTTCACTTTGTACGCTGGATATTGTCATGCTGAAACACATTCAGGTCCTTTAGTTCCATTGAAATCTTAATGCTAGAGCTTACAGACATACAGCATGCAGGGCAGTGGTGGCTTAGTGGATAAGGCAATCTGTTACTGATCCGAAGGTCAGTGGTTCAATCCCTACTATCACCACTGTGGGGCTGTTGAGCAAGGCCCTTTACCCTCAATTGCTCAGTTACATATATATAAGATAATTGTAAGTTGCTCTGCCAAAGGCTGTAAATGTAAAAAGAAACATCCTGTATATTGTAGGCTTTAAATATTATAGCACTAGTTTTTGCAAGACCTTCATAAGGGTGTGATGTCTGGTGTCCACATAGCTGTGAAAAATATAGTGTTCTTGTCATTATTATTATGTGCAAAGCAGAAGAGTAAAATTTGGAAGTCTGGCTAGAAATGAATTCTGTGCTAGTTCAGCGGGGGGTAGCAATGAGCTGGTATTTGCGGGGCAGGTTGGCAAAACCACTGATTTCTGGAGTGGTGTCAATGCTTTCAGGTCCTCCAGGTGTTGTAAAGGTGAAATGTTGCAAGAGAGATACCAGGAAAATAAACAGCTCCATACGCACTAGAGACTCGCCCACACAGGACCTTTTACCTGAAAGAAGAAAAACAATTCAAATCAGCATCATATCATAATGGCTGGAACAAACCAAGCTGACATCCAATAATAATGCAAATGAAAGGCTATTGCTGCACTATCTTACATTGGCTAAAGTGCGGGCAAGAAACGTTTTGCAAGGACACACCGCAATGACTACAGCCAACTGGTATGTTGTGAGCTAGCAGGTGGTGGTTGTCTCATGTATTCATGATTCAATAAGAACTTCAACGTTGGTGGTGACCACTTAAAATGGGCCCCTTCATTTTAGAATTCTTGCCTCACAGTAAGCAACTTCTGGTTCAAACTTGTTGGATAACAGAACCTTTCAGGATTTAGTTTGCAGGTCAACTGGCACACACTGTGAAAGTGAATGTAAATGGAAGTCAGTCCTTTCATTCATTTTCTGTAATTAGGATTAAGTGGTCTAGTGGTATAGGGTGCTGGATCGCTGATCCAAAGGTTGGGGGTTTGAGTCCCACTCTCCACAAGGTTGTCACTGTCGTCGTTCCCCACACCCCCCCCCTGTGCAGCTAACTGGGCTATCAAAGGCAGGCCATGTCTGTCACTGTCTATGGTGAGAGGCATGTAAAAGAACCATTGTTGACATTCGTAAAGAGTAGCTGCAAAGTCATCAGTGTGTTTCTGTCCCTCGCTAAAAAGGGTTGTGACAGGAAGGGCATCCGACGTAAAAACCTCTGCCAAATCAAACGTGCGAATCAGATGATTCGCTGTGGTGACTCCCGAGTAAAAGAGAAAAAGCCGAAAGGAAGACAGACAGACTAAATCCTAATTAGGGTCATGGGGAGGCTGGTGCTCATCCTGATCGGAGTACACCACGGACAGCTCAGCAGGCCAATCCAGGGCAAAAACACGCTGACGGCTACGCAGCTCGTCTTGTCGAAAGTCAGCAATGGTTCTTTTACATGAACCTCACACCATAGACAGTGAGCGACATGGCCGGCCTTTGATAACCCGGTTAGCTGCACTGCGGGATGGAAGTCGGTCTGTCTTAGAAATTGGCAACTTGTACAGGATGTTTCATCTTACGTCAGCTTGGATTGGTTCCGGCTCAACTTCAACTCAAAACGGGTCATGCCTAGTTCACTCTATACAGTTTAAACCTAGTTTTTGTAAATGAGAGCCCAGATCATAGACAAATGGACATTTGCATGGTGATGGCCTACTGTTAAAGGATACTTGATAAGCACCTAACCGATGCATCACAAGTATAAGACAAAAGTTCAAGTGTGGCCAAATTTTGGTAAGACAATGCCTTATTTGCATTGCTTCTGATTATTAACAGTTGTGAATTGACAGCTGAAATTATCCAATCATTAGTCCTCGAGGGGAGGACGGAGCCTTTGGAGCCTCTTTATGGGCAAAAATGGAGGGTATACCTTGAACAGCTTGCAAGTCCAAGGCCAACACACACCCACAAAACCCTAGCCTATTATCCTAATGTGTATGCCTTTGAACTGTAGGAGGAAACCAGAGTACCCAGAAGAAACCCAGAAAAGCATAAGGACAACATGCAAACGTTACATAGAACCACCCCTGCTGAGCCTGATACTCAACCCCAGGACCTTCATAGTCAAAATCATCCAGAGTGAAATTAAGTCCGTGCTTCTCAATTATTTTCTGTGGCGCCCCCTCTAGGAAGAAAAACATTTCACACACCCCACCGCCTCACGAGCGACTATAAATAGTATTATTTGTCTGTAAAACTGTTATTAGTACACCTCTGCATAATATTGTATCTTTATTAACATTAAACTTTATTTATTAACATTGGGGCCGGTGGCGTAGTGGTTAGGGTGCTGCGCTCATGATCGGGCGGTTGTGAGTTCAAATCCCACTGAGACCCTCACTGTGCTAAGAACCCTGGGCAAGGTCTCGTTCCCCCAGCAGTATAAATGGGTACCAGTAAAATATACTGGGAAGGTAACCTGCGATGGACTAGCGTCCCATCCAGGGGGAGTTGAACTCCTGGTCTCTTCACGCTATGGAAACCGGGGATAAGCACCGGCCTGATGAGCCATGAGGCTCGTGTGTAAAAACCCAACAGACTTACCTTACCATTAACATTAAAAACAAAAAAAGAGAAATATAGTTCAACTTACAATAAAGAAAAACTTCATTAACAATGTTTTTTAATCTGTAACATAAAAGATTTAAAGTGCACCAATGTGCCTGAAATAAAAAAAATACATCCTTATTCAAACTCATTCAACTTATTTATGTCTTAATATCTCCGTATCTCTCCACCTTTTTCTTCATTCCTGTTAGAAATGTTTCCTTGTTGTTTCTTGAAGGGTTGTTTACTGCACGTTATATCGTTTGCTCATGCGAAAAACCGCTACACCATAGCGTGACAATGAGAGCGCCACTGCCAATTACTGGAGTGGAGGTGCAATTACACTTAATTCCCAAACACTATTCCAGAAAAGCATGTTCCCCAGGGTCATACGGGCTCCACCCGGCATCATAACACCCCCACCCCCACCCCCCCACACACACACGCACACACTATTTGAGAAGTACTGAATTAAGTAGTAGTGATGCATACTGTAATTATAGCAAAGGTAAATCCATATAAAATGAGTTAAATCATTAGATTAATTCGATAGCACAGTGGTGTAGTGGTTAGCACATCTGCCTCACAGAAAGCGGGTCCTGGCTGTGAGTTCTGGTCTCAGGTGTTTCTGTGTGGAGTAAACCATTCTTCCATTGTTTGTGAGAATTTCCTCTGTGCACTTTGGTTTCCTCCAACAGGTCAAAGATATGCACATACGGCTAACTGGCTGCCCCAGGTGTGTATATGAGTGTGAATAGTTGTGTGCATTTTGGCTCTGCGATAGACCAGCCAGCCATTTAGGGCATACCACGCTTTAACCCATTGTCATCTGAGATAGACTTCAGCCTCATCGTTGACCCTAATAGGATTGAGATGTTTGGCAAATGAGTAAAAATGAATTGGATGCTGGTGTGGTGCTGCACTGGTTCGCACACCCATTTCACAGAAAGAAGGTCCTGGGTTCGATTCCCGGGCTCGGGAAGTTTGTGTGTGGAGTTTGCATGCTCTTCTTTTGATTTATGTGAGTTTCCTCCTTTGTATAAGTGCTGGCACTGCAATGGAATACATAAGCTGTTCAGGGTGTACCCCGGCATTGCCCAGAGTCGGCTGAGATGGGTGCCACCCTCCATCAATCCTAATTACTCTAATTAGGATTAAGCGGCTTAGAAATTGAATGAATGAATTCGTGACCTTGATGAATACATATCTACAGAGAAAACTGCACGGCTTCAGTCTTGGCTGGTTGGGTTTGGAATGAAGGTTTGCGGTCATGTCGCACCAACTTTAAGCCCCAATCATTGGTCTGATAAGTTTTAAGAGAAAGTAATGTAAAAACTGATGTGCTGCCAAACAAAAATGTGAAATTTATGAATGATTTTGCATCTTCCTGAAGTTCTGAACCATAGAGGACGAAGCAAAGCTACTATGTGCTGGTGAACAACGATGTTTCTTACCCGCAGAAAAAGGCAGGAACGCAGGGTTCTTTTTAAAGTTGCCATTTATGTCCAAAAAGTGTTTGGGGTCAAATGCCCAGGGCTTCTCCCAGTGTTCCTCATCTCTCAGGACAGAGTGAAGCAAGCCGAAAATTACTGTGTCCTGCAATAAAGAAAATGCTTTGATAAACATCAACCAAACATTTTGATCGTCGTTTTTTTTTTAAATTGGCTTCCCACATGGCGGAGATAGAGTCAGCTGAGATGGGCTCCAGGACACCCACAGAACTGTGCATTTCAAAGTTCTTGGGTGTACTGATTAATGATGTACAGTATGATGAAAGGGGGCAGTGGTGGTCTAGTGGTATAAGGTGCCGGATCGCTGATCCAAAGGTTGGAGGTTCGAGTCCCACTCTGCACAAGGTTATCACTGCCCCCAACCCCCCAGTGGAGCTAACTGGGTTATCAAAGGCCGGCCATGTCTCTCATTGTCTATGGTGTGAGGCATGTAACAGAACCATTGCTGACTTTCGACAAGAGTAGACTGCAAAGCCGTCAGCGTGTTTCCACCCTGCGATGGCCTGGCGAGCTGTCCAGGGTGTACTCTGCCCTCGCCCGAAGTTGGCTGGGATGGGCGCCAGTCTCCCCGTGACCCAAGTTAGGATTAAGCGGGTAGAGAAAATGAACTGATGATGAGTATGATGAAAACTACATCAAGCCAAGTGTTCAAATAATTTGTGAACTGTACCAATGATGGTTTGTTTTTGGCCCAGTAGTGTTCATTCATTTTATTTTTTTGAACCATTTAATCCTAATTAGGGTCGTGGGGAGGCTAGTGCCTATCTCAGCTGAATCTGGGTAAGTGCAAGGTGCACCTTTCTTGGCTCGACTCGTCATTGCAGGGTTGAAACATGCCGACTTGTACCCCATGACCTACTCTTTTACCAACGAGAGCAAAGGTTCTTTCACATACCGCTCACCACAGACAGTGAGAGACAAGAGGCCTTTGATAACCAGTGGACTGGGAAGACAGCAGTAACAACCCGGACATAGTGAGGCTTTAAATCCCAACCTTGGGATCAGTACAGCAGCACCCTACCTCCAGGCCACCACTGCCCATCCAGTAGTGTATAAGTTTATACATTGTAAGCTGGTTTTATGTCCTTCAAGTAAGTTCTTCATCATTACCTTGGGAATTGTGTAGCCTCTGAATGTAATCTGATGTGTGGTGTAACGAGGAGCATTGAGCGGCACAAGGTCGATATAGCGTTGCACTTCATGGATCACTGCATTTGTAAATGGAAGGGACTTCCTGTCTTCCACTGAGGGGCTTCTCTCTTTTCCAATCACAGCATCAATCTCTTCCTGCATACGACCTGAGAAAGCATCTCCATTTACATTCATGGCATTTGGCAGATGCTCTTATCCAGAGCGACATACAATTTTCATTTTTAATATGAGGAAAATCATTTCGTCCAAGAACAACCTGCACTAGTAGATTAGATTGTGTATTCATGCCATTTCATAAATTTTTGTTCGGAGATGAATGCAGATGCAGGTTAGAGTTGGTGCAGAAATACAGCAGACCAACCCAAAGCATTCAGAAGCAAAAATTTAGAGGCAAAAAGCAAGGAGGTCAAACCGTAGAAAAACTACATGAGATGCTACATGTGGTGAATTAGACCTCAGGGTGGCCGTGGTGCATTCTGGGAATTGGGGTCTAGTTGACATAATATCTTGACACATACTCCTGTCATTAATAATGTCTTCACACGAGCTTAAAATTAGGTTCTCCAGGCTCAATAAGAATAGGAAGGCCAGGAAGGGGACAATACACAAAAAGATTTAGAAAATCTGCCTATGATTAGGGTGACACAGTGACATGGTGGTCAGCAGGTCTGCCTAACAGCGAGAAGGTTCTGGGTTCAAGTCCTGGAAATAGCTTGGGCATTCCTGTGTGAAGTATGCACATTCTCTTCATGGCTGTTTTGAGTGAAGACAGGGTGCACCCTGAACAACTTGTCAGACCATCCCAAGGCGATACACACAACCATTTACATTCAAATCATACCAAGGGTTTAGTTTGCAACAGCCACTTAGCCTAATGTGTAAGTCTAAGAACTGTGAGAGGAAACCGGAATACCTGGAATAAATTATTTACCGCACATGGAAAACATGCAAGCTCCACCCACGAATGCCCTTACAATCTGACCTCTGAACTGGTTGTACTAACCACTACACCATGGGTCCCCAATCACCGGTCCGTGGACCGGTACCGGCCCGCGGCTGAATTAGTTCCGGTCCGCAAAAGAAATAATTCATTATATCCGTTTAATTTATTATCGGAGTCTGAGCGATCTTTATTTTCGAAAAATCTTTTATTTTGAAAAATGACCGGATTCTCTCGGTTACATGTCGGTCATTTGAGCGCTAAAATGTAACCCACAAGGGGACGGCACATGAACAGAGGCGAGTTGGACATGTTTCAAACAATATCAGGGATTTTGGGTGAGACTGAGCCTTCATTCTCCCAACTGGTGCACCATCACCTCTGTTTTTTATTTATTTATTGATTTATTTTTTAGAAAAGTTCAAGCTTTACTTCCCTAACAACTTTATTACAGTTGTTGAAAAATAACATTCATGGAGTCTTATTATTATTATTATTATTATTAATAATAATAATGTTGTTGTTATTATTATTATTATTATTATTATTAATAATAATAATAATAAAAATAATAATAATAATATTTTATATAAATTATATTTACAATACAGTAAAACCTCCGCTGACGAACGCTTAAGCTCACAAACTTGTCGCCTCAAGAACATTAAATTTGCGAGCATATAGTCTCTGCTGACGAACTAGTTTTCGGCGGACGAACCAAACCACGCGGTCGAACAGCGCCACGGTGGCGGCCACGAGAAGTTGACGCACGCTCACGGCGTCCCAGTTCGTCACCCCCTTTCTTTGAGTGCGGAAGTGGTTTGTGTTTGATAGACATTTTGGACCATATTGAGTGTACTTTTGCTATTATGGGACTGAAAAAGACCCCACCACAGGCGGAGATCATTGAAAAACACGAACGAGGTGTGCGTTTGTGTGACTTAGCGTCCCAGTACCAGTACGCTAAGTCTACCATTGCTCCCATCCTTAAGAACAAGGAAGCTATTAAGGGTGCGTGTGTGGCTAAGGGTGTTTCCAAACAGTAGGCGTTTCCTAACACTCCTTCCAAACAGTAAGTCCCTCCCTCCCTCCTCCTCCCACTCCATTCCATCAAGCCATCAACTACCATCACAAAGGTAAATAAAACCACTTTATTATACAGTACAGTTTATTTCTTTAATTACAATACAATAGCACATTTATTATACATAAAATAAGGTATATTTTTGTGTAGTTTTAAGGCTTATTTAGTAGAAAATTATGTTTTATGGGGACCTGGGAACGGATTATTCTCATTTTAATGGTTTCTTATGGGAAATAAATGTTCGGAAGACGAACTTTTCGCCTTACACACACTTTCTGGGAACCAATTATGTTCGTGAGCAGAGGTATCACTGTATAAGCAATCTATGACAACCCCCCCCTGGACCACGGTAAAATTGTCAAGCGTTGACTGGTCCGGGGTGATAAAAAGTTGGGGACCCCTGCCTTACACCACATAGAATTGCAATATCTTGCCATTTTCACAAGCAACAGCCTCCAGAGTTAACTGATTATTACTGAATGGCCAGAGGAGAATGCTCATACTGGTTGAAACTGACAGGAAGGCAAAGTCAAATGAGAACTCATTATAGACACGGTGAGCAGAAAAGCTTCATAATCTACATAACACATCCAAACTTGCTGAGGATATTCAACAACAACAGACATCCGTGTCAGGTTCCAAACCAGTCATCCAAGAACATCCAAGAACCTGGATGCGTTTTCAGTTGCATGGAAATGTGCTATTATTCATTCATTCATTTTCTGTAACCGCTTAATCTAGTTAAAGTCACAGGGAGCCTGGTGCCCATCTCAGCCAACACCGGGCGAGGGCAGAGTACACTCTGGACAGCTCGCCAGGCCATCGCTGGGCAGAAACACACTGACAGCTATGCAGCTCCTCTTGTCAAAAGTCAGCAATGGTTCTTTTACAGCCTCACACCATAGACCAGGGGTCTTCAATATTATCCACAAAGGGCCAGTGTGGGTGCTGGTTTTCACTTCAACCAAACAGTAGCCACACTTTCCACCTGTTTCCACCAATCACTGATCATCAAAAGAAAAGAAAAAAAAAACTAGATTGGACTTTACTGTTTCAATTCTGAAGTGAGGCCATCTTGGTGAGATCACCTTGCTTTAAGACTTAAAGCAAGGTGATCTCACCAAGATGGCCCCACTTCAGGTGGAAGGTGTGGCTACTGTTTGGTTGAAGTGAAAGCCGCACACACACCAGCCCTTTGTGGATAAGATCGAAGACCCCTGCCATAGACAGTGATCGACATGGCCAGCTTTTGATAACAGTGAGTTGCACTGGGGTGGGGGGTGGGGGGTGGGGTCAGTGACGACCCATTGAGAGTCGGGCTTGAACCCCCAACCTTAGGATCCAGCACCTTACCACCAGGCCACCACTGCCTAATGTGCCATTAGTACTTTCTAAAATATACCAATAACAACCAAGCCACAGTTAACTTCATTGAAATTGTACTTTTATGCATTCTGGTTTTTGAAAATCAGAATTATTTCATATTTATACTCAATTAAGCAGATACAGTATACACATCATGTTGGCTTACCTTGTATTTCAGGGTACTTGATCAGTATCATCAGTGCGTATCTGACAGTAGTGCTGGTGGTTTCAGTTCCTGCCAGAAATAAGTTTAAGACAGTGGCTCCCAGGTTTTTATGGTGAAACTCTGTATTGGGAATGTCCTTTTCCTGTTGGAAAAATTTAAGTGTCGTGGTAAGATATAACAATATGAACCAAATAATTTTTTATACTTTTCACGGTTAATGGGGACCGAGATCCTCCCCCCCCCCCACCGCAACCGCTGATTTCCGCGAAGTAGGATCGATCCCCCACCCCCCACCCCCCGACTGACGTATATGTACATGTATATGTGTATATAATATCAATAAATACATATTCAACGCTATAAATTCTTATAATAACAAACATTCAAAAAAAATGCACAAGATGTAAATAAAATATAAATACACACACATACAGATGCGCACCTCACAGGGGCAGTGGTGGTCTAGTGGTATAGGGCGCTGGATCGCTGATCCAAAGGTTGGGGGTTTGAGTCCCACTCTCCACAGGGTTGTCAGTGCCCCCCCCCAATGTGCAGTTAACTGAGTTATCAAAGGCGGGCCATGTCTCTCACTGTCTATAGTGAGAGGTTCATGTAAAAGAACCATTGTGGACTTTCGTAAAGAGTAGGCTGCAAAGTCGTCAGCGTGTCGCTGTGGCGACTCCCGAGTAAAAGGGAAAAAGCCGAAAGGAAGACAGACAGACAGATGCGCACATCACATAAAAATGCAAGTAGTTTTGTTGGGTTATTTTGTTTTTGCTTGTTTGGGGACTTTTTTTTGCATAATTGGCCTTGTTTTGTGGCATTTTTCCTTAATTTCCTTATTTTTTGATTTGTCTATGAATATTTTTGAAAAACCCGCGATGCACTGATGCCGCAGAAACTGAAGTCCGAAGTAGCGAGGGATCGCTGTAATCACTTTGGAACTGCTTCTATTCAGCTACATGATACTTTTTCTGGGCACCCTCTTCAGATTTCAAATTACCTGCATGTACAGGATTTCACTGGGGCCAGTGGTTATGACGCTGGGCTCATGATTGAGAGGTCATGGGTTCGAATCCCTATTAGACCCCCACTGTGTTAAGACTTCTGAGCAAGCTTTTAACCACAAGTGTACCTCTGATCGATCAACAGTAAAGATCGTGGTAAGATAACCTGTGATGTACTGGCGTCCCATCCAGAAGGAGTTGAGCTCCTAGTCGCTTCATGCTACGGAAAGGGGGATAAGCTCTGGCCCGGTAAAGCAGTAGGCTTCGGTGTAAAAAACCCCAAAGGATACTAAACGAGTCCCCGAGCAAAAACACTCATGGAAAAAGTGCTCCGAATGCCTAGGTAACCCTCTTCATGCTTCCAACATCCAGATGTTTAGGAATTAAACCGCAACATATCTCTCCCGCGAGCGCTCTAAAATAGAGCTGATAATCTCATTATGTGAACGTTCTGCTCGTTTGTATTCTGTACACTGCCTACTTTTCGCAGCTTAAGGGTCAAATACTTCCTGGTATACAAGTAAATCATCTCTGAATATTGTAGTCTGGTTTTAGAGGTACAACGCTTCATCGCCATATCATTATGACCAACAAAACTGGTGTAAAGATTTTATAACCTGGTTGAGTCGGATGAGGAAGCAGTCGATGAAGTCTCGTGGGTTTTGGGGGTCCAGACTGTCCTTATGCTCTTGTACTTTTCCCCTACAAAAGATCTTGAGTTCTTCCACTTCGTTCTTAACATGGACATGCTTACCAGGAAATAACTCCATCAGCCGCGGAAAGACATTATACAACTACAAAGTGAAAAAATTAGGACACCCCTAAATATTTTATTACATACAATTTTTTATTAATACAATTATGATATAACCTCATGCACTATATTTTCTTTGTGTGTGTGTGTGTGTGTGTGTGTGTGCATGTGCGTGTATGTGTGATTATTAGTCATTAGTATTTTCTATGTGGGAATGGTGGGGGTACAGCGACACAGTGGTTAGCACAGCCACCTCTCAACAAGAAGGTCCTGGGTTTGAGCCCTGGAATTGGGTGCTTCAGGGTGGGGTTTGCACATTTTCCCCATGCATGCATAGGTTTCATGCACAGTAATGCAAATTAGGTTAATTGTCTGTTCCAATTTGCCCCAAATGTTAGTGTAAATGGTTGTATGTGTTGGCCCTGCAATGGACTTGTGAGCTGTTCAGGGAGTACCCCACCCTTGAGCATAGTCTGCTGAGATCTGCAGCAGACTCCCTGTGACCTTAGAAAGATTAAGTGACGAGGTGAGTGAGGAGTACATCGGAATGGTAATGGTGCGTTGCAATCTAATTGGTCAGATATGTTGGCATTACAAAATATTCTGAGTGGATATTGCTTGAATTAAAATGGCAGATACAGCTTTTCATGGGAACTGCAAACAGGCAACACAATGATTTAAAATTGAAAATCAATTGTACTGTATTTGTTTTTCCTGTGACCTTTTGAAGGATAAATTAAATTAGGATTTTTTTTGTTGTTGTTGTTGTTGGTCTTACCTGTCCAGACCCGCTGCTGCCAAACTTTAATACTCCATTGATGATCTGGAGAAGACGCAGGAAGTGGATATCTTCATAGCTAAAGCGTTGGCCAAACACCAGTGCGCAGATAATATTGGAGACCGCTCTACTCAGGTAGAGTGTGGGGTCAAATGGAGCAGCTACAGGAAGAAAAATTTTGGAATAGGAATGAAAGCATGTCCACCTTAAAGCAAGAAGGTCCTGGGTGCAAGTCCTAGTGTCAGTATGTGGTGTTTCCAAGGTCTCCTTATGCTTGAGTGGGTTTCGTCTGGGTACTCCGGTTTCCTCCCACAGTCCAAAGTAATGCGCGTAAGGCTAACTGGCTGGCCTATTAGGTATAATTTTGGATGGTCAACAATAATCTAAGGTAGGTACCTAATAGAAACAAGCCCATGTGGCTCCAATTTTGCCTGGTTCTCTGTGTTTGGGAACCTACAGTGACATAGCAAAAGTACGTATACACCATAATTTTTGAAACATTTATACATAGATATAAATAAATATATAATATGGATTGAGGCAACAGTGGCCTGGTGTATGATGCTGGATTACCGATCCCAAGGTTGGGGGTTCAAGCCCCACTATCAGCGGGTTGCCACTGATGTCTCCTCCAGTGCAGCTAATTGGGTTATAAAAGGCTGGTCATGTCTCTCAGTGTCTACGGTGAGAATCATGTAAATAAAAGCCATTGCTGACTTTCTGGAGAGTTGGGACTGTGGGTTGATCTTGACCCTGACTCTCAGAGTTTCTCCACAACATCAGATGTTTTACAACGGGGATTATTTTTAGAAGTCTACATGACAGTCTGAAGAGTCCTGTCAGAGAGCCCAAGTCTACCTGAACATGGTTAATTGGTTGCCTTTGCTAGTGAATTGTACAGTCACTCTGCTGACAATGGCAAGAGGAATCCCAAGGTTTTGTGCAGGGTGATGCTTTCTGACCCTCAATACACCATCTTTAGAAATTAAACTACAGCGATCCCTCGCTACTTCGTGCTTCAGTTTCTGCGGCTTCAGTGGATCATGGGTTTTTCAAAAATATTAATAGAAAAATGTAAAAAATTAGGAACTTAAGGATAAATAGGGAACACGTTAAGGAAAATGCCGCAAAACAAGGCCAATTATGCAAAAAACCCAAACAAACAAACAAACAACCCAAAACCCCCAAACAAAACGACTTACATTTTTATGTGAGGTGCACATCTGTGTGTATGTATGCGTATTTATATTTTATTTCTATCTTACAGATTATTTTTGAATGTCTAATTGTTATTATAAGCATATTTATTGATATTATATACATATATACATGTACATATACATCAGTCAGGGGGGGGGTAATCCTACTTTGCGGAAATCGGTGGTCGCGGGGGCGGTCTCGAACCCCATTAACCACGGAAAGTGAGGGATGTCTGTACTCTTTTGCTCCTGGTTTTCCCAGTATAGCTAGTTCCCATGAATAATTTATTTATATACTGTAATCTAAAATGAGGATTGTCCATTTTTTTTGTCTCTGGATTCCTTTAGCATTTATTTAAAAAGATTACAACTACTAGAAAATCCCATTAATGCCCTTTTTGATCCATTAAACCACAATTAATTACCCAGTATTTGATTCGTTGAATGTGATTGGAACTCGACCACTCACAATTTGTTTCTTTAATAGTGTTCACCAAGTGTTTGCTCTCTTCCTGTATCCACCCATCCATCCTCTTGCGTCCCATCCCAAAGTCTCTCAGTGTAGTGAGTGTGAACCTCCTGAGCTGACGCCAGCGCTCTCCGTTACTGACAGCAAGACCTGAAACATGATGGGAAGGTAAAGAGTTTGGACCAGATATGTTGAGAACTGATTAGTTAATTATACTAGTATAAGTAACATTTATATCTTGGGATGGATAAGATACGGTCTTCAAATTGCAAACATGAAGAAGAACATCCCTCCCCTGGCTTAATTAAAATATGTTGCAAAATGATTTAATAAAAATAAAACCAAGTCAATTTCTTATATTTTCACTCCGTTTCTGTTCCTCATCACCTGGTAAGTATTGAACTTGATTAATACCTTCAAACAGGAAGAAGATTTGCCGAAGAGTAATACCAAGTGGCCCTCATATGAGGACGCTCCAAGCTGTCCTCTGCCCCTGACTAGAGTCGGCTGAGAGGGGCGCCAGCCTCTGCGCTACCCTAATAAGTATTAATGGTTCAGAAAATGAACGGATGAATGAATGAGGTTGAGTGGATAACATATGATTATATGATGATACAAGATGGCAAACCGTATAGTATACCGTATACCGTATAGTGAAACGCACACATCCATACGTATTAGAAATCCAATCAGTTTATTTTTGTTAATATGCATTACTTTTAAAATAAAAACAAAATACAGTGATACCTCTGCTCACGAACATAATTGGTTCCCAGAAAGTGTGTGTAAGGCGAAAAGTTCGTCTTCCGAACATTTATTTCCCATAAGAAACCATTAAAATGAGAATAATCCGTTCCCAGGTCCCCATAAAACATAATTTTCTACTAAATAAGCCTTAAAACTACACAAAAATATACCTTATTTTATGTATAATAAATGTGCTATTGTATTGTAATTAAAGAAATAAACTGTACTGTATAATAAAGTCGTTTTATTTACCTTTGTGATGGTAGTTGATGGCTTGATGGAATGGAGTGGGAGGAGGAGAGAGGGAGGGACTTACTGTTTGGAAGGAGAGTTTGGAAACGCCTACTGTTTGGAAACACCCTTAGCCACACACGCACCCTTAATAGCTTCCTTGTTCTTAAGGATGGGAGCAATGGTAGACTTAGCGTACTGGTACTGGGACGCTGAGTCACACAAACGCACACCCCGTTCATGTTTTTCAATGATCTCCGCCTGTGGTGGGGTCTTTTTCGGTCCCATAATAGCAAAACTACACTCAATATGGTCCAAAATGTCTATCAAACACAAACCACGTCCACACTCAAAGAAAGGGGGTGACGAACTGGGACGCCGTGAGCGTGCGTCAGCTTCTCGTGGCCGCCACCGTGGCGCTGTTCGACCGCGTGGTTTGGTTCATCCGCCGAAAACTAGTTTGTCAGCAGAGACTATATGCTCGCAAATTTAATGTTCTTGAGGCGGAAAGTTTGTGAGGTTAAGCGTTCGTCAGCGGAGGTTTTACTGTACTGTGATTCCTCACTACTTCCTGCTTCAGGGCATCGCGGGTTTTTCAAAAAAAGTTAAGAAAAATGCTGCAAAACAAGGCCAATTCTACGAAAAAAAAAAAAACCCCAAACAAAAACAATAAAAACAACCCAAAACCCCCCAACAAAACTACTTACATTTTTACGTGAGGTGCACATCTGTGTGTGTGCGTGCGCGTCTGTGTGTGTGTGTATTTATATTTTATTTTCATCTTATGTATTATTTTTGAATGTTTAATTGTTATTATAAGCATTTATAGCATTGAATATGTATTTATTGATATTATATACACATATACATGTACGAATACGTCAGTCAGGCGGGGTCGATCGTACTTCATGGAAATTGGCGGTTGTGGGGTGGGGGGTGTCTCAGTCCCCATTACCCGCAGAAAGTGAGGGATCCCTGTATATAACTTTGTTCAGCAAATACATTTTGTACAGGCAGCACCTTTTTCTAACTTCCACCTGAGTACATTTTTGGCTATAGATTCTTCCGATTCTGACAGATTATTGGATATTTTCTACCCTGTAAACCAATCCTGAAACTACCACTGATCTGTACTAGAACCTCCAGGTGCTGTTTGGAATCTGTAAAATGTTAGTGGAAGGGCGGGATGATCATGTCTAAGCAACCAGTGCTCTTAATGGTTAACATTTTGTTTACTTTCTTACCATAACCTTCCAGAATAATCTGCAAGAAGGGGATTGGAGCTCTGCCAACAAAATCATCTGCGTTGTCTACAAAGGCTTCTCTCACTGTGTCATATCCCACCAGGACAAGGACTCTCTGGGATCCCAGATACACCGTCATCACAGGACCATAGGTTTTACTCCACTGTTAAAGGGAACAGGGTAGAGCAATGTTTTTCATTCACAGAATACCAGATACACTGATAATCCGACATTCGGCTAACACAAACAAATCCCATAAACGTGGTTGTGGTGGTCTCACAAGCTATTCAGGGTGTACCCTGCATTCACCTAGTGTCAACTGAGAGTGCCTAAATCTTAACCTTAAAAATTAACATAAATAACTATTGTAAAGGACACACACACACACACACACACACACACACACATCTAAAAGCAATTTAGAACAGGCAATTAGCCTAATGTGCATGTCTTTGGCCTGTGGGGGGGAAATCAGAGTACCCGGAGGAAGCATGGGGAAAACATGCAAACTCCTCACAGACGCAGCCGAGCCTGGGAATCAAACCCAGGACCTTCTTGGTGTGAGGTGATGTAACTGCTGATACAGGGATGTTTGGTTCAGTTCATTTTCTGTAAGCGCTTCATCCTAATTAGGGTCGCAGGGAGGCTGGTGCCCATCCTAGTCAAATCCGGGCGAGGGCAGAGTACACCCTGGACAGCTGGGACAACTGGGTTATCAAAGGCCGGCCATGTCTCTCACTGTCGATGGAGAGAGGTTCAGGTAAAAGAACCACTGCTGACTCATGACAAAAGTAGCTGCATAGCCATTGGCGTGTTTCTCTCTGCGATGGCCTGGCGAGCTGTCCAGGGTGTACTCTCACCTCGACCAGAGTCGGCTGAGATGGGCACCAGCCTCCCCACGACCCTAATTAGGACTACGCGGTTCAGGAAATGAATGAGTGATTCCTGCTACTTTATGTGATGTAAACAGTTATATCAGCAAAGCACTGGTGAACCGATTCAGTTGCCTTTACGAATTTATTCAACACGTTCAATTAAATTAATCAATTCCTTTGAATGCTTCATTTGTGAATTGCACATCAGCAGTGGATATTTATTTTTCAGCTCCCATTTTCACCTCTCGACTCAAGTTGACATTTTTGGTTATGTGTATATTTACTCATGCATGAAGTAATCGCCCTACACAACTGGGCCTTGTAAGGTTGAGTTCTGTTAATAAATGACAAGCCCTGTGGAAAATGCACTGTGACTGTATCCATTCCAGCAAATACGAGCGAAGCTAAATAAACCTTCGACCCAAAATGAAATTACGCCACCATGCCACCTGTAGTATTGGATATTTGTAATAAGATATCACAATGCTATATTTATTGATACTGCAGGGTTTATGAAGTCTAATTCAGGTGGCCCAGTACAAGTAACTAACTATCAACACAGTGATAAATAAAATATTTACTGAAATGGGGATTAATTTGTACCTTCAATATCACAATGTCTATAATTTATGACCACACAGTGTAAGTGTTACTGAATAATCCCGTGCTTAAAAATGCACTTTATACCACCTCTGGTAATTACCCTCAAACAGTCATCAACTACCAACAAATTATTGCCAACTACAGCTATAATAGATATATAGGGTTCCCTCACTTTCCGCGATTCATGGGGACCGAGACCCCCCTGCGACTGCCGATTTCCACGAAGTAGGATCAACCCCCCCCCCAACTGACGTATACGTACATGTATATGTGTATATAATATCAATAAATAAATATTCAACACTATAAATGCTTATAATAACAATTAAACATCAAAAATAATGCATAAGATGTAAATCAAATATAAATACACACATGTACAGACATGCGCGCACACAGATGCGCTCCTCACATAAAAATGTAAGTACTGTAGTTTTGTTGGGTTGTTTTTGTTTGTTTGGGTTTTTTTTTTTTTTTTTTGCATAATTGGCCTTGTTTTGCAGCATTTTCCGAAACTTTTTTCCTATTTTCCCTTAACTTCTTTATTTTTCGATGAATATTTCTGAAAAACAGGGCAGTGGTGGTCTAGTGGTATAGGGCGCCGGATCGCTGATCCAAAGGTTGGGGGTTCGAGTCCCACTCTCCACAAGGTTGTCACTGTCCCCCCCCAGTGCAGCTAACTGGGTTATCAAAGGCGGGCCATGTCTCTCACTGTCTATGGTGTGAGGTATGGAAAAGAACTATTGCTGACTTTCGTAAAGAGGAGCTGCAAAGCCGTCAGAGTGTTTCTGTCCCTTGCTAAAAGGGTTGTGACAGGAAGGGCATCCGACGTAAAAACCTCTGCCAAATGAAAATGTGCAAATCAGATGATTTGCTGTGGCGACTCCCGAGTAAAAGGGAAAAAGCCGAAAGGAAGACAGACATTTCTGAAAAACTTGCGATGCACTGAAGCCGCAGGAACTGAAGCACGAAGTAGCGAGGGATCATTGTATTCATTTTTATTTGTTAATGAGAATTATTACTATCAACTATAACAAAAATTGCCACCAACTACCAACAAATTATCATCAATTCCAGCGATAACGGAAACCTTTTTTTAGTCCCTTGAAACAAGAGAAATTTCCTGACCTCGTTAATAAACTTTACTGGATACTGAGAAAGCTGGCATGCAGAGGGCCCTCAGAGGAGAAGGCAACCCACCAACTTTCACCAGCTATAGTTCAAACGGAGTGACTACCCGTACGGCACCGTATTCCTACGAGGTTTTGCTATTCGTACGGTATCTCGAAAACTAGATTTCGCACATACGCAAACTGACATCAGTCACATGGTCAAAATGGGATTTTTTTTTGACCAATTGAAAAATTCAACTGTACTGAATATATTTTTTGCGAATCGTACGGCACCATTTTGCACACAAACAATCCTGGTAAAATGTACGTTTAAGCAGTGGGATATCCATACGTCAAAGCATATGCCGTACACGTAACTTTACGGAAGCCTTCGAAAGGGCCACTTTTCTGCGGGCGTGCTCCTGTTGATACGGATTTGAACTTTTTGCCCCCATGGATGCAGTGCAATTCTACTTCAACAAACTTTATAGCGGGATTGAATACCCGCTTCGCCTGCTTCGCTGATCGTTTGGGAGCGTTTTCGATTGTACGTGTCCTACTTTTATACAATTGAATGTAGTGATGCTGCTGGTACAACTGAATGCATTTTTCAAGTTCTTCTTTTCTTTCGGCTTTTTTCCCCTTTCTCGGGAGTCGCCACAGCGAATTATCTGATTCACACATTTGATTTGGCATAGATTTTTTTTTTTTTTTTTTTACGTCGGATGCCCTTCCTGTCACAACCCTTTAGCAAGGGACAGAAACACGCTGACGGCTTTGCAGCTACTCTTTACGAAAGTCAGCAATGGTTCTTTTACATGCCTCTCACCATAGACAGTGAGAGACCATGGCCCGCCTTTGATAACCCAGTTAGCTGCACTGGGGGGGGGGGGGGCAGTGACAACCTTGTGGGGACTCGAACCCCCAACCTTAGGATCAGCGATCCTGCGCCCTGTACCACTAGACTAATGATGAAAATTTATCCCTGACATGGAACGCATGTTCTTCCGTTGCCATTTTGACCATGTGACTGATGTCAGCAAAACTTCTTTCTTCTTTTCCTTTTGGCTTTTTCCCTTTTTTCAGGGGTCACCACAGCGAATCATCTGATGCGCATGTTTGATTTGGCATACGTTTTTATGTCGGATGCCCTTCCTGACAACCCTTTTAGCAAGGGGCAGAAACACACTGATTGCTTTGCAGCCTACTCTTTACAAAAGTCAACGATGGTTCTTTTACATCAGGGGCATCAAACTGGTGCCACAAAAGGGCCATGCAGCTGCAGGTTTTTGTTTCAACCAAGCAGCAGCACGCCTCACTTTGCTCATTGAATCGACTCATCTGAGTCTTTAGGCAGCTGATTGGTCAATCTGTGTGCTCTGTACAGAGACTGACCAATCAACTGCCTGAACACTCAGCCAAGTTGGGTGTGCTGCTGCTTGGTTGAAACAAAAACCTGCAGTCACATGGCCCTTTATGGCACGAGTTTGACACCCCTGTTTTACATGAACCTCTCACCATAGACAGCGAGAGACATGGCCAGCCTTTGATAACCCAGTTAGCTGCACTGGGGGGAGCTGGGGGGGGGGACAACCATGCAGAGAGTGGGACTCGAACCCCTAACCTTCGGATTAGCACTTCAGCACCCTTTACCACCAGGCCACCCTTGTCCTTGACGTCAACTAAACATACTAGGTGTGATTAACCTCATTTCCAGTAGGTGGCGCGTCGACGCACATGCGCAAAAGGATTGCCGTACGAATAGCAACAAAATCCAGTAAATCCCCTGCGGGTCGCCACGGCCAACTGCAGAGCCCCCTTCACTGATTGGATAAACAGTATCAAACTGGACAGTGGATAGCTGACGGCAGTTGAGTGTAATTAGTACTGTGCCTTTATTATAGGGACAGGACTCATTACATATACTTACCTTCAGAAAGGTTTTAAAGGGTGCACGTTTGTTCATGGTGAGAATATTTCCAACAAGAGGCAAAGCTGTAGGTCCTGGAGGAAGATTCACTGGTTTATTCCTCCATCTGAGAAATATTAACAGCATGATCACAAAACCGAGCAAAAGTAAAGTGCAAGAGATATCCATGTGTCTTCTACAGGAGCACGAGCTGCATGGGTTTGCGTGGGGAGTCTGTGGATTGTTTTTGTGGGGGGAAAAAAAGTTTTCTTTTAGATAGGAGGAGTTAAAACATGTGACTCGGGAAGAGCACCTCGAGCGCACATTGTCTCCTGAATGGGTTTGGTTCACTGAGAAATCAATCAGGGAGATGATGATCACAGGTATAAAGATATCTTTGTGTTTATGTTTTTATGTTTTTATGTTTATATGTTTATATGTTTATGGAGATGAGGCTCCTGTCTCATCCAAAATCCCAGCTAATGTGTGAAAGGTGTCCAACACGCCTCTGTTTGTCCCCTTGTGGGTTACATTTTGGCGCTCAAAGAGAGAATCCAGGTCATTTTTCAAAATTAAAGACTGTTCAGACTCGGCTAATAAATAAAACTTAATTATTTCTTCTGCGGCCCGGTACCAGTTGAGACACGGACAGGTGGTTCGGGACCCCTGATGTTCAGTACATCACCAATTATAAAATTATGTATCTAACTACAAATAACATGTTGGGCTAAGTGTACTGTAATGCGCTTCAGATTCAGAAAGGTGATGTTTTGAAATGCACGCTTCTGTCATTGGCGCAGTGCGTCCCAAATAGTGGGGCACGCCCCCTTTGGGGGATGCGGTACAGGTATGATGCCGGTGGGGGGCGTATGAGAGATTTCCTTTCGGCTTTTTCCGTTTTTCAGGGGTCGCCACTCGAATGATTCGCGCGTTTTGATTTGGCATAGATTCTTTAATTTGGCCAGAGCACCATGCTTCATTCAGACACTGCTGGGATTTGAACCCAGGACCTCCTGTTTACAAGCCAGGTGCTTTCACCAACTAAGCCACAACACCCACATGCTTAAAAAAAAAACCTTTCACATACTAAGGCTTTTAGTTAGAGTTCCTTTGAGGGTTTTCCGGATCAGGTCCTCAGGGTCCTCTTCTCAAGAATGAAAGGAAAAGTGTACAAGACGGTGTTGAGGCCAGCGATGTTGTATGGTTTAGAAACAGTGGCCCTGGGGAAAAGACAGGAGGCAGAGATGGAGGTAACAGAGATGAAAATGTTGAGGTTCTCTCTGGGAGTAACGAGGATGGATAGGATCAGGAATGAGGACATCAGAGGGACAGCACATGTAAGACGTTTTGGAGACGAAGTCAGAGAGGCCAGATTGAGATGGTTTGGACATGTACAGAGGAGGGCTAGTGAGTATATTGGTAGTAGGATGCTGAGGTTGGAACTACCAGGCAGAAGGTCTAGAGGAAGACCAAATAGAAGATTCATGGATGTGGTGAAGGAGGACATGAAGGTAGTTGGTATAAGAGAAGAAGATTCAAAGGATAGGGTGAGATGGAGGCAGTTAATTCGCTGTGGCGACCCCTGAAGGGAAAATCCGAAAGGTGAAGTAGAAGAAGAAGAAGAAGAAGAGGGGCGGTGGGAAGGGGCAATGAAATGTTTTTTCTTCCTAGAGGGGGCGCCACAGAAAATAATTGAGAAGCACTGCATTAGTGTGATCACAATGCTAACCAGGTGGAAAAAGTTCGTGTGAGACACGCTGGTGCCCATCCCAGTCGACTGGGAGCAAGGGCAGAGTACACCCTGGACAGCTTGCCAGGCCAGCACAGGAGGGAAACACGCTGACGGATTTGCAGCCACTCTTCTGAAACGTCAGCAGTGGTTCTTTTACATGAACCTCTCACCATAGACAGTGAGACACATGGCAGGCCTTTGATAACCCAGTTAGCTGCACTGGGGAGGACAGTGACCACCTTGTGGAGAGTGGGCCTCGAACCCCCAACCTTTGGATAAGTGATCCAGCACCCTATACTACTAGGCCACCACTGCCCTTCCACACCAAGTGAAGGAATTTTACCCCCAAAAAATAAGCGAAAGGTTTTAACTGGTAATGATGAATAAAGTTTGTGTGGGCTTTAAATACAAAAAAAAAAAAAAAAAAGAATGCGACAATCCCCAAAATAAGATCAAATGCTATTGAAACAATTCATTCAATTCAACAATTCAAAACAATCCAACACAGCCGAAAAACTTCTATGAGGACTGCTCAGACCCCGGATGTCGCTGCTTATGACTATTTCTTGTATTTGGTTAGTGGTGTAGTGATTAGCAAGTCCACCTCACAGCAGGAAGGTCCTGGGTTTGAGACCGGGCATTTCTGAGTGCGTGTTCTCCCTATGCTTTGCGTGGATTTCAGCCGGTTGTCCGGTTTCCTCTCACAGTCCAGAAACAGGCACTTCAGGCTAATTGCCTGCTCCATACTGTCCTTAGGTGAGTGAGTGTAAATAGTTGTGTACGTGTTGGCCCTGCACTGGTCTGGTGAATGGTGTATCTGCTGACAGTGTTGGCTGAGATAGGCTCCAGCCTCACCATGGCTTAAGTGGTGCGGTGACTGAGAGAGTGATATAAATGGTATTTTTATCAGGGTACGGACTCACAGGGGGCAGTGGTGGTCTAGTGGTATAAGGTGCTGGATCACTGATCCAAAGGTTGAAGGTTCGAGTCCCACTCTCCACATTGTTGTCACTGTCCCCCCCAGTGCAGCTAACTGGGTTATCAAAGGCCGGCCATGTCTCTCACTGTCTATGGTGAGAGGAATGTAAAAGAACCATTGCTGACTTTCGACAAGAGTAGCTGCAAAGCCGTCAGTGTGTTTCCGCCCTGCGATGGCCTGGCGAGCTGTCCAGGGTGTACTCTACCCTCACCCTGAGTTGGCTGGGATGGGCACCAGCCTCCCTGCGACCCTAATTAGGATGAAGCGGTTACAGAAAATGATGATGATGAACAGACTCACAGGTGGTTTAGGCAAATATCCATAGCGTCTAAAGTGTAAAATTGATTTTTATTTATTTATTTATTTATTTTACAATTAAACTTGAATGGAACATGTGATTCCTCTTGTACAGAAAAATATCAGATAAAACATAATAGACAAATAGGTCATCAGTCACTTTTTTTAACCTTATCACAACACTCACCTTTGTACTTGCTCACACACACACACACACACACACACACCATAACATTAAGTGACTAAACAAACAACAACAACAAAAAAAATAAGCTGAAGATAAAATAAAATGGAGAATTAAACCCAGAACATGATTTTCAAACTTGCATAATTTGCATTAAATTGTGGGGGCTACAGTACATACAGTATGTGGGTCTTGATGAAGGAACAGTTCAATAAATCAACAAATAAAGAAATAGCTTCCACAACACTATTTATCTAAATAAATATTTTTCTTCCAAGTTTTTTTGAATATATTTACAATCAATTCATCAGACAGGAGGGCGATGACCGGTTTTGTAGGGCGAGGGTGATGCCGGTCGCTGCACCTTAGGTAACTGCTGCTTAGGTAGCATGACTGAGCAGATCAACACTGATAAACCTCAGCACACTAAACCTCGTGACTGCCTGGAATTACTCCAGAACTAGAACCAGTTTTAATAGAAATGTATGTTGACAGTATTATTATTATTTTTTTTTTTAAAGGAAAAAAATATTTATTTATATTTTTTATATCAACTTCCTTCCTTGTCCAGCTTCATTTGACCTGTTCCTACCTACCGTAGTTCCAGTGTGGCGTACAGTGATCCTCGCTACTTCGTGCTTCAGTTTCTGCGGCTTCAGTGCATCAAGGGTTTTTCAGAAATATTCATAGAAAAATAAAGAAATTAAAGAAAAATTGGGGACATGCCATAAAAACAAGGCCAATTATGCAAAAACAAACAAACAAAAAAAACAACAACAACCCAAAACCCCCCAACAAAACTACTTACGTTTTTATGTGAGGTGCACATCTGTGTGTGCGCGCGTGCATCTGTATGTGTGTGTATTTATATTATATTTACATATTATGCATTATTTTTGAATGTTTAATTGTTATTATCAACATTTATAGCATTGAACATGTATTTATTGATATTTATTGATATTGATATTTATTGATATTGATATTGATATTATATACACATTTACATGTATGTATAAATCAGTCAGGGGGGTCGATCCTACTTCGCGGAAATTGGCGGTTCCGGGGAAGGGGGGGCGGTTTAACCGCAGAAGGTGAGCGTTTCCTGTAGTGGCTTCAATTCCCAGGCTCGGGCATTTCAGTGTGAACATTGCATGTGTTCCCCAGTGCCTGCGTGGGTTTCATCTGGGTACTTCGGTTTCCTCCCACCATCCAAAAACATGCACATTAGGCTAATTGACTGTTGAGTGTGAGTATGAGTGGTTGTTGCCCTATTATAGTCTAGCGAGCTATTCAGGGTGTACACCACCTTCACCCAGTGTCAGCTGAGATAGGCTCCAGACACCCTCCAGTACATCTTCAGCAAAAAAGAATATTTATCTTTGTTATTTTTGTTCTTTTCCGCAGCTCCCAGTATGCATTGACTCTGTGGTTTTTTTTTTTTTGCAGAATAAACAAAAAATGTTTTCCCCGATGTCCGGGGCGTCAAATGCACATACAAAGGTCTACAGGTGGCGCTAGTTGTGGTGTTAAAGTGGTTGTAAATTAGTAAATATCCAAAATTTCTAATGACTGGTTTGCCTGGGGTACGGTGCCAGTAGGGGCTTGTTTGCATGTCCACCTCACAGCAAGAAGGTCCTGGCATGATTCCTAGGCTCAAGTGTGTCTGTGTGGAGTTTGCATATTCTCCAAGTGCTTGTGTGGGTTTCCTCCTGGTTCACCGGTTTCCTCCCACAGTCCAAAAACATGCACAATGGAGTAATTGGCTGTTCCAGGTTGACCCTAGGTGTGAGTGTGAATGAGATGTGGCCCTGCACTGAACTGGCAAGCTGTTCAGTGTGAATCCTGCCTTTGTCCAGACGGAGACGGTGCCACTCTCGTAAGATGGACAAGTGGCTGGTTTGCCTGCAATGTAAAAGTATGCCAGTTGAATATTCATTCATCTATTCATTTTCTGAACAACTTAATCCTAATCAGGGTTGCGAGGAGACTGGCGCATATCTTAGCCGACTCTGGGTGAGGGCAGACCCTGGACAGCTCACCAGGCCATTGCAGGCCAGCTAAATATACAGATCATAAATATCTGAATCTGGCATTTAGTCCAAACAATGCATCAAGCAGACCTCATTTTAAATCCCAATACTGTACAGTACAAACCATTTGCTGCTCTCTAGTGTCCAACTCGAAACCCTGCAGAACCACATCAGGGTAGAAAATTCATCATCAGGGGTTTTGTTTATAGAGCGAGGCTTTCAGAAAGTGAACCCTCCACAGTCAAAAGCGTCAAAATCTGAATCGCCTTCAAAGTCGAAGCTGTTAAAGTGAGGCGAGTCTGTGGTCTCTGCGCAGTTGTGGTGGTATGATGTTCCTGCCGCAAGCTCTGAGAAACCCATTGAGTGGGTGATCTCCGGTGCTTGAGGAGCAGCATTTGAGGGACCTGAACAGGAACCTAAGTAACCCAATGCTGAAGAAGCAGCTGCCCCACCCATCAGTAAACAGACCGCCCTCACTGCACGCACATCGCTGCTGTTCCCGTGGCGTAGGCAGTCATTGGAGTGATGGGCCAGGGACTTGGAACTGAGGTTTTGGCGTTGACGTATGCTGCCTGAAAGGTAAATGAGAAATGTTTTAATGTCGCAACAATCATAATATTTTCTCTCAATATCATCTGTGCAGCAACACTCCACTGAAACACCTCTGCTTTTGAAGGAGCTCTCTCTGGATTGGGTGCGTGGGGAATTGATGGCTTTGTTGCTGAAGCTTGGGGAATGAGGTTCTTTTTCTGTTGGGGTGTCCGGCAGTGAACTTCTGTCTGTGATGCAGGGGGCGACGCTTTGCTGTCTCTTCAATACAAGTGAAGATGACATACCCTTAAAGAGAACAGGTACTGAATATGCATTTTTAATATGAATATGCAACAAATAATCAATTACTCATTCATTCATATTTATTTATTTATTTCCTAAACTGCTTAATCTGAATTCGGGTCACGGTTTAGGCTGGCACCTATCTCAGCCGAATTTGGAAGAGGAAGGGTACACCCTGGACAACTCACCAGGTCATCGCACGATCAAAACACATAACCGTTTACACTTACGGCTGATTTGGGACAGACAATTAGCCTACTGTGTACGTTTTTGGACAACTTGAGGAAACCATAGTACCCCGAGGAAACCCACCAAGCATGTGAAGGAGATGCAAACTCCACTTAGAAACGCCCTTGCCGAGCCTAGGACTCGGACCCGCGGCCTTCTTGCTGTGAGATAGACATGCTAACAACTATGTCATCCGTTTTAAAAAATAATAATAATAAATAAAATCGCAGGTTTATATTAAGGACTCACCTCTTTAATCTTCTTCATTAACTTCATCCATTGACTGTGGGATACAATCAATACATGATCAGTCAAGCAAGAAATTGGCCAAAGAACAATGCAATGCCTACATTATTTTAAATATAAATCTCAATTATGGGTGGATTTTAGATTTGGTTGTGTTTGGTTGCCATTTCGTCCAATTTCCTCTCTGTTGGTATAACAGGATATTGGAAATCCAGTGAACATAAGAGCTTGTAACCCTCACTCTCCTCACACTCACTGATTTTACAAACTACAAAACTGACTCCTGCTATGGTTATGAGGAGGTTGGATTCGAGTTCTGCCTACACTGGGCGAAGATGGGATACACACGTCTCATCACAGGCCCCCCCATCCTCCCTAACCCCACAAATACACACATACACACATGGGGGGGGGGGGGGGGGAGCAGATGCACCCTCCCGGTCTGGAATAAGGTCCTGCCCCAAGTGGAGGAGTATAAGTATTTTGGGGTCTTGTTTACGAGTGAGGGAAGGATGGAGCGGGAGATCGACAGACGGATCGCTGCAGCCTCTGTTGTAAAGCAGAGCCTGTACCGGTCCTTCATGGTGAAGAGGGAGCTGAGCCACAAGGCAAAGCTCTCAATTTACCAGTCGATCTACATTCCAACCCTCACCTATGGTCACGAGCTTTGGGTAATGACAGACAAAACAAGATCGTGGATACAAGAGGCTGAAATGAGCTTCCTTTGCTTGGTGGCGAGGCTCTCCCTTAGAGATAAGTTGAGAACCTCTACCATCCAGGGGGAGCTCGGAGTAGAACCGCTGCTTCTCCGCATTGAGAGGGGCCACTTGAGGTGGCTCGGGCATCTGGTCAGGATGCCTCTAGAACGCTTCCCTGATGTGGTGTTTCAGGCATGTCCAACTGGGAAGAGACCCCGGGGTCGACCTAGAACACACTGGAGGGACTATGTCTCTCGGCTTGTCTGGGAACGCCTCATTGTCCCTCGGAAGAGCTGGAGGAAGTGGCTGGGAGAGGGATGTCTGGACCTCATTACTTAGGTTGCTGCCCCCGCAAGAAGAAGCGAAAGAAGATGATGATGATGATGATGATGATGACACACATAGGAACAATTTGGAAGTCAATTAGCCTGTTGTGCATTTCTTTGCAGTGTGAGAAGAAACCAGAGTACTCAGAGGAAACCCAAGCAAGCATGGGGAGAGCATGCATACTCCGCAAAGAAATGCCCAAGCAAAGGCCTCAAAGCCAGGACCTTCTTGATGTGATATATTTAATATATGAATTATTTTTAGGTCTAATTACTATAAAGTTTTACTTTTTACTTTAGAATAAAAATCCATGTTTTGAAAATTGTACACAACCAATTAAAAACAATGCCTACTTCTGTATTCCCGGACTTACCTGCAATCATCAGGATTATCTGAGAGCAGCAATAAAAATTTGTCCTGGGGTAAGATGAGAGCGAAACAGCAATCCCTGCGCCCTCCTGGGGGCAAATGGGGCAGGTCTAATATCTCTCTGCCTTCTACTATGGCTTGGCAGTTACTCTGTAGCACCACTACCTGCTCTGGAGGAGAACTTGCATCTTTGCACACCATCAGCCTGCCTTCTGCAGTCAGCACCACATACTTTTCTTTCCACTGCTTGAACATGAAGCCTCCTGCAAAAGAAGCAAAGGAAGTCCAAACAAAATAAGTCAGGGCATTATACATCCATCCATCCATCCATCTATCCGTTTTCTGAACCACTTAATGTTGAACATCTCGCCAATCCACAGCAAGTCTAAACTGCACCCAGAGAGCAGTTGGGGTAAGTGGCTTGCTCAGGAGCACTTCAGCTATAAATGTGGAGGAAGGGGAGGTGCCCAGGTGGAGGAAGGGGAGGAACACTTTATTATTCTTAATATATATAATAAAGGTACAAGCTTTTCATTTTTTTTCTCTCAAAAAGAATTTCCTGTATCATATCCAGATGTCAGCAGAAGCAATCAATGCTGTGAGCGAGCGGTTACGGTTATACAAGAAGTACACACCGCGTGCAAGAACAACACCACCTGCCACTGCGTTTCTTTCTCTAATGACTTATTGCACCTTCATTCATTTTCTGAACTGCTTAATCCTTTTTAGGGTTGCGGGGAGGCTGGGGCAAACTCTTAGCTAACTCCGGTCGAGAGCATGGTACACCTGGGACAGCTCACCTGGTCATCGCAGAGCCACACTCACATGGATACCTAGGGGCAATTTGGAACAGCCAATCAACCTACTGTACATGTTTTGGACTGTGGGAGAAACTGGAGTACCCAGAGGAAACCCACGCAACCATGAGGAGAACATGCAAACTCTTGGCGGACGTGCTAACCACTCCACCAGCATGCCGCCGACTATCAACTAATAGGTAGGACTTGCATTATTTTTATATATTGTTCTGAAACACATAATTCAGGGTTTTTCCTTCAACATTTTGGATCTTTTTTCGTTTTTTTTGTTACTTACTAAACCAGGGTTCTAGTTTTAGGAAATCCACCCAAATGCAACAGAGTATAAAAATCTCAAAGTTAGTCATGGGTGAAGTTTTTTGACCAACTCCTACACCCCCCCCCCCCCCCCCCCTTAATTAATTTTCAATCTTTTCTAGCAAAAACTCATCTGAGTATGATAGAGGACTATGCAATTTAAAAAAAAAAAAAATAAATAAGAATAAAAAAAGTTGTATCCCGGTGCAGTGGTGGCCTAGTGGTGAAGGTACTGGATCACTGACTCTATGGCTGAGGATTCAGCCAAACCATTGATAAGATAAGATAAGATAAGATACAGCTTTATTAATCTCACAATGGAGAAATTCACTGTTACAGGCTCTTGAGGTACCATCAGTAGGGGGTGCAAAAATAGATACAAAAAGAAACACGCCTATATACAATAGAAAAGAGAAAAAAAAGAAAAATAAACTGAAGAGCTCCTGTAACTGGCTGCAGGTCACCCGGCGCCATCTTGGAAAAAAAAAAAAAAAAAAAAAAAAAAGGGCATTGCTGACCTTTGTCAAAAGTAGCTGCATAGCTGTCAGCGTGGTTTGCGCTGCGATGGCCTGGCGAGCTGTCCAGGGTGTACTCTGCCCTCCCGCAGAGTTGGCTGAGATGGGCACCAACTTCCCCGCAACCCTAATAAGGATTAAGCAGCTCAAAAAATGAGTGAATGAGTTAAGGAGGGGTCAGTTTTGATACAAGCGCTAACCCTCTTCCCACAAAACCACTTTAAAAGGCATAGATTAAGAGCACTTGTGTACAGCTCACAGACCACTCTGAGGTTTTTTTTTTTTTTTTTTTTTTTTTTCAGAGATTACTTTTATCCCAGCTGGGATTAGAGGCAGTCGGGGACCTACATATCCCAAAATTGTGTATGACTCAAAAAATAAATAAATAAAATCAGAAATGGAGCAGAACCTTAACTGGAATGTTTGATGACCTTAAAAATGATGAAATTGTTCTGAAATCATGGTTTCATTCATACATTCAGGTTTTGAACTACTTAATCCTGATTAGGGCCACAGAGAGGCTGACACCCATCTCAGCCGACTCCAGGTAAGGGTTGAGTGCACCCTGGACAGACTATCACAGATCATGGTTTCAAGGAAGTCTCTCTCTCGGTCTCTCTCGCTCTCTCACTCAGCCCCCCAAACCCCCCCACACACACACACACACACACACACACACACTTAAATAGATACTGTGCTGTTATATATCACTTTGTATAACATTATTTCTTATTTTTATCAATTGTTTATTGTACACAATAACAATATATTTATGTCATATACATAGTTCTTCCTTTTTCTACACTTCCCAGATACTAAGTGCAAACAGACACAGCTTCACTTGTATATTCACAAAGATACACTGTACACTCCCCATGGCGACTCCCTATGAACCACCGGCCCATAACCTCGCCCCAATAACAATAATACAGACTTTCTACTACATTCGAGTGATACATTCTTAGATTCATTAGATGCATGCTATTTAATCTTTGTCTCAAGATTGCCATGACAAAAAATGTGTTCAGGTGGCAACAGAAAAAAAAAAAACAGAAAAGAATTGAGAGAATACAGTCATTAAAATGTCCAGTACATTTCGGTTCCACAGGATAAAGTGACACCTTACCGTATTTCTTCAGGAAGCCTCGTCGTACTCCAGCTGTGTTCATGTTTCCAACTCGTCAAGCAGCCCAGATTAAAAAAAAAAATGCAAATAGTCGGGATGTTCTCTGAATTTATATGAGAGAGAGTGACCGAGAGAGAGAGAGAGAGAGAGAGAGAGAGAGCAATAATCCCAAACACATTTACGATAATCCAGAAATCAGTCTGCAATCCAAAAATCATGCAGGGATTGCTGCAGTAAATGTATAAGCATCATGTAGTACAATAATAATAATAATAATAATAATAATAATAATAATAATAATAATAATAATGCCCCCAGTGCAGCTAACTGGGCTATCAAAGGCCGGCGATGTCTTTCACTGTCTATGGTGTGAGGTTCATGTAAAAGAACCATTGAAAGTCAGCAATGGTTCTTTTACATGAACCTCACACCATAGAAAGCCGTCAGCGTGTTTCTACCCTGCGATGGCCTAGCAAGCTGTCTAGGATGTACTCTGCCCTCGCCCGGAGTCAGCTAGGATGAGCGCCAGCCTTCCCGAGACCCATATTAGGATTAAGCAGTTACAGAAAATGAATGAATGAATAATAATAATAATAATAATAATAATAGCAAGTCAATATGGAAAGTCCATGTCCATTACGCTTTATTTTTTTATTACGCACATTTACCAACCTACTGAAAATCCTCTGCATGGCACAGCTCCTATACATGATCATCACAATACATGAACCATCCACACAAAATGAGCCAAAAATCACCTCTGATTACATTTAGCCTTGATCTCAACATGTGATCTCCACGGCAATGTTGCTCCAGTTGGTCAAATCGAGGCTCAGCAACATTAACGTGCTAATAAAATGAAGTCAACTGACAGCCTAAATCTACCGAATGAGCAACTTATCACATCAACAGACTTTTTTTTTCTCCCCCTGATGGCACGGATGTAAAATTTGGGTTCAAATACTGTAGTATATAGTGGTTCAGGAATGCTGACGAATCATTAACGTACATGTTCATTCATTTATCCTACTAGCATCACAGGGAGGATGTAGCCTATCTCAGCCAATAGTGTGTGAAATCAGGGTACACCCTGAACAGCTTGTCAGGCAATCGTAGAGCTAACCCCCCCAAGTACGACCATTTACACTCACTCCTGGGGGCAGTTTGGAACTGCAAACTACATAAGGTAACGCCCCTGCCAAGCCCAGGATTGGAACCCAGGACCTTTTCACTGTGGGGCGCACAACCTAAACCCTACGTTTTTAAATTTATTCACAAGAAAATTAAATTTACTGTAAAACTCCTTGAATGTGGCTGGACTCAGGAGCATACATTATGATTTCTTCCATAATAATAATTGTTTTTAGTGACGCATGTGAGACAGAGAGTGGCTTGATGTGAAGGATTAAAGCTAAATCACTCAGCCGTCTAGTCGTCTGCACTCTATGCTGTTACATAACCTTAATGTACTAAATCTGTAAGTTCACAAACAGCTGGTGTGATCTTCTGGATGCTTCATATATAGGAGCCGCAGACATTAAGGAAAATCAGTGGGCAGTTAATTGATGGGTTTAATATTTAATTTTTAAATCACTTCTAGCTCACCTGTGCATAAACCACTAACATAAACCAAGTCATCCCAAATGGACACATAACAGATGGACTAATAATAAATGTAAACACATGGTATGAATGTAGACATGTGTAAGAATAAGAATACAATTATATAAGATGTCATGTGTTTTAATTGAATTCTGTGACATGAGTAAACATCATCAAACACCCCCTGTCAATCATCCAATCTTCCAACCATCCGTATATACGTATACATACATATGGTATATACGTATACACACACACACACACACACACACACACACACACACACACACACACACACACACACACACACAGAGTGGTACCTTGACTTATGAGTGTTTTTTATAACGAATTTTCCATGATACGAACTTCGATTCCACCAAAAATCTGTCCCATCCAATGAGCAAAATTTTGATTTACGAGCTCTGCTGGGGAAATGGCTTTTCCCAGCCGATTAGCCTTGTATTCTTCCGTGTGGATTCTTCCGCGCTCTGAGAACGTCTTGTGCAGTGCTTCTCAATTATTTTCTGTGATATCCTCTATAGAAAGTAAAAAACATCCCCCCCCCCCCCCCCAGCACCCTGCACGCGACTATAAATAGTGTTTACTACACTCCATATCGTTTGCTTGGTGCTTTTCCCTACACCATAGGGAACACATTGAAAGTGCCACTGCCACCTAGTGTAATTGCGCATCCTCTACAATAGGTGGCAGTGGCACTCTTACTGTGTTCCCTACACCATAGCACGGCGATGAGAGCGCCAATGCCAACTACTGTAGATGATGCACAATTACACTTAATTCTAGTACAGTATGGCAAAAAAGTATGTTCCCCAAGGTCATACGCGCTCCCCTGGCATCACACCATGTCCCCCACTATTTGAGAACTGGCCTTGAGGGAGCTCACCACGAGCCTTTCCTCACTGGCATTCATGGCATGCACATGCACAAAATTCTCCTCCTCCTCTGTTACACACCACCTCATGCCTGCCTACGTGACATCTTCACACCTACATCACATCTTTACCGCAGTTGATGATCGGAAGGGTTAGTTGACTTATTATTTATTTTTGTTTTATTATTATTTACTATTAATTATTATTAATGGTAATGTACTTGTATTATTATTATGAAATATTTATTGTTTTTATATGTTTATCTTTTAATATTAGGTGAAATATGAGTATGGGAGGGGGTTGGAACAGACTAATTAGTTTTCTATTATTTCCTATGGGAATTTTTGTTTTATCAAACGAACATTTTGACTTATAAGCTCGCCCTCAGAACGGATTAATTTCGTAGGTCAAGCTACCACTGTGTGAATATATATATATATATATATATATATATATATATATATATATATATATATATATATATATATATATATATATATATATATATATGGAATGTATGGAGGCATAGTGGTTAGCATGTCCACCTCACAAACAAATAATGTCCTGGGTTCAAGTCCCGGGCTCAGGCATTTCTGTCTGGAGTTTGCATGTTCCCCCATTCTTGTGTCGGTTCCCTCTGGGCACTCCAGTTTCTTCCCACAATCCAAAGACACGCACATTAGGCTAATTGGATGATCCAAATTGCCTCTGGGTCTAAGAGTGAGAGTGAATGATACTGCTTTGCAATTGTCCGGTGAGCAGTTCAGGGTGTACCCCACCTTCGCCCAGTGTAGGCCCATGTCTTTGGAATATCGCTGGAAGTCAGCGTACCAAGAGGAAACCCTCTCAAGCACAGGCAATTTGCACACAAAAACACCACCCAGCATTTACAGTTAATCTTGGGTTTAGCGTGGGACAAAAGAAACTCAGCACAAACAAAAGGAACACAGCATACATACGCATGACAACAGCGCTGCTTCAATTTATAAGTGAGGAGGCGATAATGGTTAAAGGGACAGAGGGTTTTGACCATGTGATCAGCTGGAGAATGAAGCTATGATTGGCTGGTATTAATGGTAATACTTTTCAGATTGTGCCAGACCCACAGGGAGGCAGGGGCGTGGAGGGGGATGGGTCAACAAAGGTTTGCAACTGATATTATTATAAAATACATAAATAAATAAAGCCTTTATTATTTGTTATAGTCAGCTATTATTGAATTCATTGTTGAGTGTAATCAAATATGTAATTTTAGCTGTCTACCACAAGTGGGCAGTCATTTAAAGGGATGAATGTTTCAGATCACCCAAGAGTCTTACTGTTGCCTTTGGGTTTCATGGTAGGCCTCTATGTCTCTCTCTCTCTCTCTCTCGGTCTCTCTCTGTTTCACACACACACACACACACACACACACACTTAATTGAAATGGAATATATTTTTGTACTTATATATAAAAAAAAACCTGATCTGAAAGCATGCCGTGCTTATTCGGTCACAGCATGCTTTCAGATCAGGTTTTTTTTTTAAACACTTGTCTATTGTATTTAGAATAACTTATATGTGTCACTATCTGCGGCCTGTTTAACCTGTTTCCCGCATGTGCACACAAACCACATGAACTTCTACATGCTCATACCTTCTCCAAAATCTCAGTGTTGGTGTTCCATCTTGTAAAATATCCCCCACATTGTCCTAACTGCAGTGCTTCCCTCTTTCTGCAGAACCCCCCTGTGTACAACCCATAAAGCCCCCACCCCCACCTCACCCCTTAATCTATCTGTCTCCTGCATGTATCTATAGTGGTGTGTGAATTCGATTCCTGGAGCCCTATTGAAAAACAAATCCACACAATGGGTTCTTTCTCAACTAGGATCCTTCTCCATTAAAGACCCTGGGAACACACTACTATGCCCCCTACAACCTCTTCTTAAAGGGCCGGTACACTGTACAACTACCACAACCTACTGCATTACTATAAGAATCAATTTCCAGGGGATTGGTATATCTTCTGCGAAGAAAAAATAAAATTCGTGACAAGCTCATGAAGTCATCTTCCTGACCTTTGCCATCTCAGCGTTCCCCCCCCCAAAAAAAAAAAAAAAAAAAAATCTACATAACCTAATCTCCTGTTCCTTCGCTCTGGACTAAACACTGTCTGAACCAGCTGCAGGTAGACATAGCATTAAGAAACTGTCTAAACAATGCATGGCACAGTTTGCATGTGAATACCAGCAAGAGATCCGCGATGTTATGTTTTAATACGCTACTGTCTCAGTCTTTTCAGCTGTGTATGTTTGTCTGAATGACTGTGGAATTCATAAAGGGAATGAACAGGGTTGTTTACATACATAGATTAGACACGATTGGGCTCTGCTAAGGCTTATTTACATTTTTCCCTGTAGGTGTTTTTCTGGCTTTTCTAGCTTGTTTTTATAGACTCACTTTCCGCGATTAATGGGGACCAAGACCGTCCACACCGCGACCGCCGATTTCCGCAAAGTAGGATCAACCCCCTTACTGACGTAGATGTACATGCATACGTGTATATAATAGTAATAAATACATATTCAATGCTATCGATGCTTATCGTGCTTCGGTTTCTGTGGCTTCAGTGCATCATGGGTTTTACAAAAATATTCTTTGAAAAATAAAAAAATAAGGCAATTAAGGAAAAATAGGGAAAAAGTTATGGAAAATGGCGCAAAACAAGGCCAATTGTGCAAAAAAAAAAAAAAAAAAAAAAAAAGGCCAACCCGAAACCCCCCAACAAAACTACTTACATTTTTATGTGAGGCACATATGTGTGTGTATTTATATTTTATTTACATCTTACGCATTATTTTTGAATGTGCTTATAATAACAATTATCCTACTTTGCAGAAATCGGCGGTCG
The DNA here is from genome assembly GCA_024760905.1 of Plotosus lineatus. Taxonomy (NCBI): domain Eukaryota; kingdom Metazoa; phylum Chordata; class Actinopteri; order Siluriformes; family Plotosidae; genus Plotosus; species Plotosus lineatus. Next base: position 36,761,156 of record CM045743.1, on the reverse strand, counting down.
CAGGGAAGTCTCGGTCCTCATTAACCGCAGAAAGTGAGGGTTCCCTGTATATAACAACAAACACTCTTTATTGTCAAAGTACATTACATACATTGAAATTTGCTTTGTGCGCTAGGCACCTGTCGCCACTGTGCAGCGCCAGTTATTGTGTTGTTCTATCCTTTTGATGCTGAGCGCCAAGCAGGAAGCAACAACTGCCAAATTTTAACATCTTATGGTATGATGCAGCCGGATTCGAACTCCGACCTACCGGAGGATAAAGCGGACGCTCTACCAACTGAGCTAAATCCCCGGTTATGACAATGAAGCTTAAAACTCGATACTTTCTCCTTATATCGAGGGGCAGAGGTGGTCTAGTGGTATAGGGCGCTGGATCGCTGATCCAAAGGTTGGGGGTTCGAGTCCCACTCTCCACAAGGTTGTCACTGTCCCCCCCAGTGCGGCTAACTGGGTTATCAAAGGCGGGCCATGTCTCTCACTGTCTATGGTGAGAGGTTCATGTAAAAGAACCATTGCTGACATTCGTAAAGAGGAGCTGCACAGCGTGTTTCTGTCCCTTGCTAAAAGAGTTGTGACAGGAAGGGCATCCGACATAAAAACCTCTGCCAAATCAAAACGTGCGAATCAGATGATTCGCTGTGGCGACTCCCGAGTAACAGGGAAAAAGCCGAAAGGAAGACAGACTTTCTCCTCATATCAGCATACAGTACTCGTCCTTCATACTCTGTGTTTTTTCTCCCAACCCCTCAATCATACTGGTGGGTGGACTGCCCTTTCTATATTGTCTGAAGGTGTGAATGATTGTATGCATGGCCCTGTGATGGCCTGTTATCCAAGATGCCTGTTCCTGAGTGTAAGGGTTTCTGTCTTTATTCTTTTTCTGTGGAACACAACTGTTTCCATGACAAAGAACATTATAAGCAACAACGTTTGAAGCAACTTAAAAATATTATTTCGAACTTCAAAAGTTTTTATCATTTGGTGGTCTCAGGCGTTTGGATCCCACTGTAGCTTTATATGTGTTACAGTAAATCGCAGAAGGTGAGGTGCATATCCACCGAGCCCGCAGCGAATTCTTACTTTAGTATATATTACATAGAAACAACAGAAAATAATTCTGTGGGGGAAAAAAATGTGAATTCATGGTTTACAGTGATCCCTCGTAACTTCGCGCTTCAGTTCCTGCGGGTTTTTCGAAAATATTCATCGAAAATGAAAACAAATAAGGAAATTAAGGAAAAATAGAGGAAAAGTGAAGGAAAATGCTGCAAAACGAGGCCAATTATTTCATTTCATTTTCATTTTCTGAAACCGCTTCATCCTAATTAGGGTCACGGGGAGGCTGGTGCCCATCCCAGCCAACTCAGGGCGAGGGCAGAATACACCCTGGACAGCTCGCCAGGCCATCGCAGGGCGGAAACACGCTGACGGCTTTGCAGCTACTCTTGCCGAAAGTCAGCAATGGTTCTTTTACATGCCTCGCACCATAGACAGTGACAGACATGGCCCGCCTTTGATAACCCAGTTAGCTGCACTGGGGGGGGGGGGGGCAGTGACAACCTTGTGGAGAGTGGGACTTGAACCCCCAACCTTTGGATCAGCGATCCAGTGCCTGATACCACTAGACCACCACTGGAGGCCAATTATGCAAAAAAACAAAACAAAACAAAAAAAAAACAACCCAAAACCCCCCAACAAAACTACTTACATTTTAAGGTGCACATCTGCATGTGCGCGCGTGTCTGTATGTGTGTGTATTTATATTTTATTTACATCTTATGCATTATTTTTGAAAGTTTAATTGTTATTATAAGCATTTATAAGAATTTATAATGTTGAATAGGTATTTATTGATATTATATACACATATACATACATATACGTATACGTCAGTCAGGGGGGTCGATTCTACTTCGTGGAAATCGGCGGTCGCGGGGGTCTCGGTCTCCATTAACCGCGGAAAGTGAGGGATCCCTGTATTTATTTATTTATTTTTTATTATGAAATAAGGGTGATTAATATCTGTTGGTTTGCATTACATTGTAATGGTGTGATTTGACTGACTTTCTGTGATATTATCCTGAGTGGATAATGCAATGTTTGTCATGCTCAACTGAATCATGATTATTTTTTTTAAAAAATGTAAAAATTAAACTACAAAGATATTTGTTTTAGTTTTATGTTCTGGGTGGAATGGTGGCATCGTGGTTAGCTAGTGCTAGAGTGTGGAGTTTGTGTGGGTTTCCTCCGAGTACTCCAGTTTCCTCCTACAGTCCAAAAACATGCACATCATGCTAACTGTTCCGACTTTAGTCTCGCGTGTGGATCAATCAGATTTCACCATTCAAATGTATTTAGTATTAAAATTCTAAAAAGAATTATGAGGCAGATCTTTACATTACAAGCCAGTTGGGTCATTGGGTTTGTGTTGAGAATTTTAATTTTGGTTTGAGATTTGATTTGAATTATTTATAAATTGCCACATGGCAACCCAGATTGCAACTTTTCTGACTGTTACAGCTGTCATTGAGTAAAAAAAACAAAAAAACCCAGGACAATAAGCGTGTTATTATTATGAGAGGATTTAAATCATACATGCCTTCAATTAGAAATGGATTTTGAGGAAGCCTGGATTAGATCCAGGTAGTTTATTATTATCATTATTATTATTATTATTATTATTATTATTATTATTATTATTATTAATTCATTCATTTTCTGGACTGCTTAATCCCAATTGTGGTCATGGGTGGAATGTTGGTACTGTGGTCTATCTTAGCTGATTGTGGATGAGGACAGGGCACACTCTGGATAGCTGACCAGGCCATCGAAGGGCCAACGCTCATGTAACCATTCACATTCACACCTAGAGAGGATTTGGAACAGTCAGTTAGCCTACTGTGCGTGGTTTTGGACTGTGGGAGGAAACCAGAGTACTCAGAGGAAACCCTCACACAAGCACAGGGAGCGCATTCACACCCCACCCAGAAACACTCAAGCTGGGAATCGAACACAGGACCTTGGAGATTATTATTATTATTATTATTATTATTATTATTATTATTATTATTATTGCAGGCATACCACGGTATACATTGTTAATTGGTTCCAGGTGAGACGACTTAAGTTGAAAAATGACTTAAATTGAATTAGCTTGTCTCTAGGCGAGCCTACGTTAGGCTGTGCCAAATTTACTTGTATAATATTTTCTTTTCTTTCTTTCTTTCGACTTTTTCCCGTTTCTCGGGAGTCGCCACAGCGAATCATCTGATTCGCACATACAACCCCCAACCTTCGGATCAGCGGATCATAAGAATGGCTTAACTTGAAACAACTTAAAGTTGAGGTATACAGTACTTGTATTATTATTATTATTATTATTATTATTATTATTATTTATGCATTCATTTTCTGTAACTACTTAATCATAATTTTGGGCCCATCCCAGCCCAAACAGGCCGGGGCAGAGTACACCCTGGACAGTTTGCCAGGCCATCACAGGGCAGAAACACACTGACGGCTTTGCAGCTCCTCTTGTTGAAAGTCAGCAATGGTTCTTTTGCACACCATAAACCTCGCACCGTACACAGTGAGAGACATGACCGGCCTTTGATAACCCAGTTAGCTGCACTGGGGGGACAGTGACACCCCATTGATAGTGGGGCTTGAACCCCCAACCTTAGGATCAGTGATCCAGCACCTTTTACCACCAGGCCACCACTTCCACATTATCATTATTATTATTATTATTATTATTATTATTATTATTATTATTATTATTATTGTTGTTGTTGTTGTTATTATTATTGTTATTACCCCTTGGGCCATGATGAAAGACAGAAGTTATAAGTTCGTTGCTCGTGTTTTTTAAGGAATGTTTGGCGTTTAAAAATAGCAGAGTTGTGATTAATGCAGGCTCGATGGGAATAAGTCGGTAATTAAGGAGTATGAGTGCGCATTGTGTCCCGGGAAATGAAGGCGGCCCCTCGGCTTTCTTTATGTGAGAAAAGACGGAGCCTCGGAGGGAGGGATGGGAGGAGGAGGAGGAGGGGAGAGACAGGACAGAATGGAAAGAAGTTGTGTTGAGGAATTTTGAGTCTTGGTTGAAGGGGAAAGCTTCGGTGTTGTGATGTGAATGTAGTTGGAGCTGTGATTTCAAAATAAATAAACAAAGAAGATTTTTTTTTTTTTTTTTTTTTTGGTGGAACTGCTGGAATAAAAAAGAGTTTGTTTTTTTTTTCTTTAAAAAAACCTGACTTTGATTTCCTAAGTGTGGGTATATCCCAAACTTTTTGTTTGTTTATTGTTTGGGTTTTTTTTTTTTTTTTTGGGATATTTTTGTTGACACTTTGAAAGAGAACTGGAGTGTTGACTCTCCTGCTGGATGAGATTTCAGCCTTAATTTCTTTCTTTCTTTTTTGGCTTCCCCTCCTTTTCGAAACCAGAAAAGAGAACTTGGAAGAGGAAAAGGCTGGTTGAAATAAGAAAGCTGTATTTAACCAAGAAAACACAGCTGTCCAAGCAGTACCTAGATGACAGATGTGTGTTTTTGCTGAAGATGTTTATGAAGATGCGACACTGATACGCGGACCCTGAATCAGAACTCCAGACGCGAAACAAACGATTCTGAACCGTAAGAGTCGGATCAAATCAAAATGACTCTGTTGGTTTATTTTGTGTTTTTTGTGCTAGTGCTACACATCCAAAGTTCTGAAAGCATCTCAGGTAAGCAACAGACTGAATATTGTCACTAAAAAACTCGAGCTATATGAGGTTATGTTTATATTCTGTACTGAATCGGTTCGGAATCGATTCCAACCGCCGATGTGGGTGCAGCAATACAGACAGTCCGCTGGAATAAAGGGAGGAAGGGATGTTTAATGCTGAAAAGTTTAAAAATATAGTCAAAATATCATGTACATTTTTTTTTTTTTACTTTTTACTGATTTATTTTGCAAACTGAATATTACAGAAGAATCATTTGGAAAGTTTGAATTTGATTGATTGATTTATTTATTGATTTTCTTTTTTTGGTTGATTGGGAAAACCATGTTGCAGCAAATCTATATAAAGCCGAGATTTTTTTTCTTTCCTTCTTTCTTTGGTTATATTAGAGGAAGTGGTGGTCTGGTGGTGGGTTCAAGCCCCACTCTTCACGGGTTGTCACCGTCCCACCCAGTGCAGTTAACTGGGTTATCAAAGGCCGCTCATGTCTCTGACTGTCCATGGCGTGAGGTTCATGTATAAGAACCATTGCTGACTTTCGACAAGAGTAGGCGTGTTTCTGCCCTGTGATGGCCTGGAAAACTGTCCAGGGTGTACTCTGGCCTTGCCCAGAGTTGACTGGGATGGGTGCCAGCCTCCCTGTGACCCTGATTAGGATTAAGCAGATCAGAAAATAAATGAATGAATGAATGAATGAATAGTTATATTATATATAAGTGTAGTCTGATATTCAAATGTTAACTGAAGGGTCATGTGGAAGCTGGAGCCCATCTGAGCCAATTTTGGGTGAAGGTGGGGTACACCCAAAACACCTCGCCACTCTATAGCAGGGTCAACACCCATATTCCCAGTGCCTTGTTATTTGAATTTGTGCAATGGTGAATATTCATAGTTGCTGAAAATTAATCATGGAATTTGTACTGGAGTGCTGCTCACTTGCGGAACATTGGTCGCCTGGTGGTAGAGGGTGCTGGGTCGCTGATCCTAAGGCTGGGGGTTTGAGTCCCACTCTCCGCATGGTTGTCACTGCCAGTCTCAGTGCAGCTAACTGGGTTATCAAAGGCGGGCCATGTCTCTCACTGTCTATGGTGTGAGGCATGTAAAAGAACCATTTCTGACGTTCGTAAAGAGAAGCCGCAAAGCCGTCAGCGTGTTTCTCTCTGAGAAAAAAACACTTGATGTTTAGTGGCGTCCATCAAAGGTTATAGCCGATAGTCTCCCTATGAAATCCAGGCTTGGCAAAGGAAGACGCCTACGGTTCAAACATGGACTATGGCTGCGGATAGATAGCTGGTCATTTTGCACTGGTTGGGCGCTAGCTACGGAACGCTGACGTAATCGTTAACAACAAGTTTTACTACAGAACAGCCTGCACCCAGCACACACATCCATTCACACTCACAGTCACACAGACGGATAGGGATAATTTGGAACACTGTAGATGTCTTTGGATTGTTTGCAGAAACCAGTGTACCAGAGGAAATCCACCAAAGCACAGGTAGAACATTCAAAGTTCACACAGACACATCATTGCTAAACGTGGGCCTTGAACTCATAACCTTGCTACTGTTGTGTATGTATTTGGACTGAGGGAGGAAACTGAACTCATAACTTTCCTGCTATTGTGGATGTCTTTAGTCTGTGGGTGGAAACCGGTGTACCTGGCGAAACTCACACAAGCACACGGACAACATTCAAAGTTCATACAGACAAGTTTATGCCAAGCCTGGGACTCGAACCCATAACCTTCTTGCTTTGAGACAGACATGCGCGCTACTTCGCCAATGATAGTCGGATACATTTCAATTGTTTACTTTAGCTTTCCAATTATAAATGTAACCGTACCTTGTTATAGAAGCCTGACGGGTTTAACCTCCAGGAGGTTCCATGAAGAGGAGGGAAGCGGTGTACTGTACAAGTTAACCACGTAATCAACTTAATTGGCACAATACGGGTAAATGATAAACACCAAGTGTACCCTGAGCAGAATCAACAACAACAACAACAACAACGACAACGACAAAAAAAAACATATAACAATAAGCACACTGAGATGCTCTTCCTCAAAAAGCTCCGACAAGCCCGTCTACCCCGACCCTTATTAACGAACTTGAACCCCTCCCCCACCGAGAGCCTCCTGATCTAATGCTATACAGTGTGGTTCAGCGGCTGTACTGCAGTGGACAGGAAGACCTTGCAACGGGGTGTTGACGACATGACAACGGGGTGACCTCCGCCAGTGACCTTTACACCGACAGATTTCAGAGGAAAGCCAGTAGCGTTATCAGGAACCCTACGCACACTGAACACGCCCTTTTCTTCCCTCTTCCCTCGCGAAAAAAAAGGTCCAGGACCCTAAAACCAAAAACTAACATTACTCAAGAACAGCTTTTACCCACAAGCTGTTCAACGTAACCCTACCACGACATTTATAGTATTTGGCGGATGCACTTATCCAGAGAGAACCAAAGAAGAGATTTATGGATGTGGTGAAGGAAGACATGAAGGTCGTTGGAGTCAAAGAAGAAGAAGATGCAGAGGACAGGGTGAGATGGAGGCGGATGATTTGCTGTGGCGACCCCTGAAGGGAGCAGCCGAAAGGAAAAGAAGAGAAGAAGAAGAAGAAGGCACTCATTCAGAGAGACTTAAAACTATCATTGATATACAGTACTTGCATTACTGAGCAATTGAGGGTTAAGGGCCTTGTTCAAGGGCCCAACAGTGGGGATTGAACCACTGACCTTTCCTTAGTTTTATTTTGTGCCTTTTCTTTTTATAATTGTTCATGCAACCGTTGACCATAAAGATCTCTTTATCTTATACTCGAGCTTTTGGATACTCTTGAGTGTCTGATGCGTCACATGGTAATAGGTCGAGATGGGCTACCAGTCAGTCATTATCATGATATCGCGGGATATCAGACTCCAGTCTATGGCTGTTGAATTCTGGGTATCAGTTTAATATCAGTATGATGTTGATACCGTGATGTTCACTAATGGCGTGGACAGGTTTGGGAGTGGAGGAGAGTGTGAGTCAGAGCCTCTGCTGAGACAACCCAAAAGGAACGATACATTGACCTAGAAAAGCAGCAGGGAACAGAGCTCCCACATTCTTCTCATATCCAGAAGAAAGGCCAGTAACGAGGTGAGAAGAAACAGAGAAATGAGAAGAAGGGCGGATAAAGACAGTGTGGTTTGTTGTTCTCGCTCTGTGAACTCTGTTGTCCTTGGCGCTCCACATTTCACTGTTATCAACAGGAGGGAGTGGAGATGACGGGGAAGACGAATGAAGAGCGAGAGAGAGGAATGACGCATGATTATAGAGTGTAGATCTAACAGTGTAGGAAATGGGGGGGGAAAACCCCCCCCCCCCAAGATTTTTACACTTATTATGATGTTGTAGTGGTGTGCATGTTTAATGACTTCTTGAAGAGGTGAAATTCAAAGGATTTTTTAAGTGATCTGCTCATTTATCAAGCTCTTTGTTCTATTATTCCAACCCGCGTGAACTCCATAACCGCTGTAATATTCCAAAAAAAAAAAAAAAAATAGGTTTATGGTTGGGAAGGAGTCAGCTGAGGTGGTCCGGGCTTCTGATTAGGATGCTTCCTCAGGTTTTCAGGGCATGTCTAACTCGGTGGAAGCTCCAGGGCAAACCCAGAGTTCACTAGAAGGAGACCATGGGCGAGCGGAAGAAAATTGATGGTTAATGGTTGTGTTTATTTTGAGGCAAAGTTGATCTTCTATTTCTCAGCGATCGGGAGGAACATATAAAAGGAGAAGTACGAGAGGAAACCAGGCATTCAGATGGGAAAAGCCACAAGAAAGCAGAGACGGCCCAGTTATTACAGCAGAGTTTAGTGGGCCTCGTAAATGTCATTTCTTTAGGGGTTCTATGTCTTACTACATCCTGATGGTTTTCTCGTTAGTCAAGCTTGGGCATAGCTTGGTTCTGTCCTCATTCCATGTTCCTTTGCACAAAGTTCTCACTCACTAATTTGCTGACCCGCTTTATCCTATTAGGGCCACAGGTAGGCTGGGGAGGCCCATCTGTTCCAGTTTTGGGTGAACGTGTGGTACAGTCTGAACACCTCATCAGACTATCACAGGGTCAACACAACACAACCATTCATGCCGAGCCGGTGGTGTAGTGGTCAGGGTGTTGCGCTTATGATCGGGAGGTTGTGTGTTCAAATCCCAATGTGTTAAGACCACTGTGCACGGTCTCAATTCACCCAGCAGTATAAATGGGTACCAAGTAAAAATATACTGGGAAGGTAACCTGCGATGGACTAGCGTCCCATCCGAGACGAGTTGAACTCCTCGTTGCCGGGGATAAGCACTGGCCTGATGAGTCACTATGGCTCGGGTGTAAAAAGCCCACAGGACTTTACCTATTGGGCGAAGGTGTGGTACAGTCTGAACACCTCATCACACCATCACAGGGTCAACAAACACACAACCAATCACCATCACCGCTACACAACTACAGCAATTTGGAATAGCCAGTTATCCTAATGTGCGTATATTCAGACTGTGGGAGGAAACCAGTGTACCTAAAGGAAACCCACACTGACCTTCGTGCCTAGGAACAATTTGGAAGAGCCAATTAGTTTTTAATTTGCATATCATCAAACTGTAAGATGACACCAGTGTACCTGAAGAAAACCTATACAGGCACAGGAGGAAATTTTTCACTCGGAAACAGCTTGCTGAGCCCGGGACTCAAACTCATAACCTTGTATTGTTGAAAATGGCAGTTTTTGTATAAAAATGTTTCATGAGTGAGGTGCTCTGAGGTCTACAGCAATTCTTGTACATTGTGTAATGTACTTTATGAGAAGGATTCCAGTTTATAAAACAAAACAAGCAAGTCACATCGAAGAGCTCGAGACAAAATCGATGGTTTTCTCTGGATGGGAACAATGATGATAGTGTCTCCTTTCTGTCGATCATAGCAACAATACTGTCACTTAGTGGAGGATCTCCAAAGCTTTTGGAAGCCTCGTTCATTGTAATTGACCCCCCAAGCTTTCCTGAAAGCATACCATTGCCCTTCCCCACAGATACGGGGTAAAATCATGTGGATCCTCTGGTGTTCCACTTTAAACGCCCTGCAGGGGATTTACTGGCTCGTGCTGGTTAGAATAGTGGTGGCTCAGTGAATGATGCTCTGGGTGACTGAACAGAAGGTTAGTGGTTCAAGCCCCAGTACAACTAACTTGTCCCTGTTGGGTCCTGAGCAAGACCTTTCACTCCTAATTGCCCAGTTGTATGAATGACAGAAATTTAAGTTGCTACGCATAAGGGTGTCTGCCAAATGCAGTAAATGGGTCCAAAGAAGACAAAATGGTTTAATTCTTAGAAAAAATAAGCAAAATTAAAGCAAATAAATTCTTCTTCATTAAGGTGTGACTTTCCTAAAACCTGCCTGTATTGTTTCCGTCAATACTGAATGTTTTTATAAATAGCACCATTAATATCATGCACCCAGTCAGTAACTCTGGAGGGGAGGGAAGATCTATGGGAGGGTCAAAGTTCAGAGCAGTGATGTCAAATTTTCTGACCCGCTTGAGAGGAAAACAGCAATGCATCAAGACATGTCAAATATCTTCGGAATTCCAGATTAGTTAAACTGAATTGTTTGCTAATGTGTGAATGCTAACACTACTGAATTAGATGCCTATGGACTGTCTGCTCTACCACATTGAGGAATTAGGTGTTATCAGGTCCATGCCAGGAGAGGAATGTGAAACAATCCTCTGACAGGACAGAAGACACGGAGGAATCCAGTGATTCATTCAAATGGCCTTGCAAACCTTTGACGGAGTGCAGACTGCCAGGCCTCGGTCTGTGTAGCATCTTATAAACATAGTAGAATTCGAGCAACTCTTATACAGATGTGTTTACATGTACAGATTCTTGATACACAGCAGTTATCAAGTCTACCTCGCAGCACAAAGGTCCTGGGTTTGATTCCCAGGCTCGGTTGTTTCTGTATGGACTTTGTATGTTCTCTCTGTGATACCGTGGGTCTCTTCCAGGGTCACCGGTTTCATTCTACAGTCAGAAGACGTCCAGTTCAGGTTAATTGGTTGCTCCAAATTTCCCATAAATGTGGATGTGAATGGTTGTGTGTGGTCTGCCAAGCTGTACAGGGTGTACCTTATTTGGCCAGTGCCGACTAAGATAGAGATAGGCTCCGCCCACCCACCCGGGTAAGATTAAGTAGCTCAACAAATGAGTGAGTGCGTGGTTTAATTACATGAAAATAATTTGGATAAACTTGATGTAAGGCAAGATTCTAAGCAAAGCAAGTCGTCCAATAACTATTTTTTCAACACTAGTATGAGGATCTTAGTGGCCCCCTGAAGTTCCTACCACGCTTTATAGCTGACACGTTCTCCATGTTTCTTCTACAGGTTTCTTCAAAAACAGCCCAGGCAATATAACCTCATCACTGGGCAAGCCGGTAGAAATGCAGTGTATCCTGGTCATGGAGGAGGGTGCTGAAGGAGATGATGATCCTCCGGATGTTTTGTGGTACAGAGAGGGGCAGCCACTCGAATACTCTGACACCAATCAAGTGCAGATGCCCTTCGATGACAACACGTGGCTCATCATCAGTACACTTCGGTACGCTCCACCAAATGTGCAGATATTGTACATATTTGATCACCAAATGACAAAATGTTTTCTATCTGCCTAATACTATTAGGGTCATGGGAGGGCTGGAGCCCACACTGAACAGATCGCCAGACCATTGCAGGGCCAATCATTGACACTCACTAACATGCTCGGGGTTTTCCTTGTGGAGTTTGCATGTTCTGACCTTGTGTATTTGGGTTTCCTTCGGGTATTCTTTTTTCCTTCTACAGTCAAAAGACAAAGACATTTAGGCTAATTGGCTCCAATTGCCCCAAGGGTGGATGTGAATAGTTGTATGTATGATGATCTGGCAAGAGGGTGTATCCTGTCTTCAGCCAATGTTTGCTGAGATAGGCTTCAGCGTCCATGTGATTCTTAAAGGATTAAGTGGATCCGAGCCCCCTGTGGTGCATCAACAAGGGGTGTGACTATTAGCCTGCAGATTGCAAGCTTGAATTCAGGTTAATGTTGCAACCATCCATACCCGCGAGTCAATCAATAGGAGCTAATTGGCTGATGGGACATATTCATGCTTATGCCCCTCCCTGGTGGGTAGTTATCATATGTAATAGGGAGGCAACACTTGATTGGTGTGAATTGGATATGACTCTAATTGTGGCGACACAAAGGGTGAAAGTAATAATAATAATAATAATAATAATAATAATAATAAAGATTTATTAACTGTATTTACTGAGACATATTGAATTTGTCTCATTCGTGGTTTTGTTAATAAAAGTAATATTTAATGCTCTTCAGCTCAAATCCAACTTAAGATTTTATTTGTGTGCAGGATTGCAGCAGTCAAGCTGTCGGACATGGGCGCCTACAGCTGTGCAGTGATAATTAGAGATAATAGGACATTATCCTATAAAGGACGCCTTCAAGTGGAAGGTAAATCACAGTACATTGTACATATAGTCAGCATGTGCGGTCTAAATAAGGGGAAGTAATGCAGTCAGTGTACTGATGTGGCATAAAATCTGACTCACCGGCTCTCATTGTTATTATTAAGCAACAGTTCAGAGAAATAACCGGTTGAGTCAGATGCTTTGAAACATGACACAATGCCAAGTGAGTGAATGTCTTCATTCAAAAGTGTAAAGGTTTGCAAACAGTCTGGGTGATACTGTGCTGTTTTGAACAGGCTTATCCAATCAGGAGTCATATCTTCTTCAGAAATGTTATAATATGAAGAATATTACTATTCCAAGGCAATATACAGTAAGCCCTCGATATTCGCGGGGGTTCGGTTCCGGCCCCTCCCGCGAATGAAGATAATCCGCGAGTTCTGTACCCGGAAGTAAAACCCCATGTATCGTATTACATGCGTGAATGAGCAACCAGAACTAAAATACTGTGTGTCTATTACATGCGCTAAAATATGCTTCTTAAACACATTCTATAGACAGTCATTAATACAGTAATAATGTAGTAAAATGTAGTAATGATTAAGAAAAAGTTTTTAATTTTTACTCATATTTATTGATGATAAAATATAAACATTATACAGCATATACTGTTGTAAAGCACAAGTATTATAGTCTTTTTCAATTATTATTCTAGTACAGTACCTAAGTTAATGTTTAGAATGTTTGTGCATGAGATTTTATGTTCTGTTTATGTTTATGTTTAAGCATGTTGCTTAAAAAGTGTTTTTTATTTTATTATAAAAGTTTTTTTTTTTATTTTGTAGCTTAAAACAAGCAACAGTTTGGAGGGGAAAATATAGCAGGAGAATTTACCATCACTCACACGTTCATTCCCATTATGACGGTTATCTACCAAACTATCAACACAGAGTTCCCACGTGTACACAGATGTGCATACGGACAGTGTCTGCGACAGAAAACCCCAAAATAGATTGATGCTATACCAATTTTTCTCAGGTGTGATGCTCCGTGGAGCTCTACTGTAATAATAAACTTAAGGTGTCCACTAAGGGCATCTGCAAATGCCCCAAATGTAATTGATCTCCAAAGGTTATGCTCTATTTTGAAACAACAAAATTATACATTTCATTGGTAAAGGCCCTGTACTCAGAGCAGAAAGGGTAAATGAAATGAAAACAAAGGCATTCTAAAAGCGCAAACCTTCCCCAAGTCCAACAATGAAGCAAAATGTCCCAAATCCTCTTATCTCATAATGTTAAACTGTCTTGTCTGTCTTCCTTTCGGCTTTTTCCCCTTTTACTCGGGAGTCGCCGCAGCAAATCATCTGATTCGCACATTTGCTTTGGCAGAGGTTTTTACGTCGGATGCCCTTCCTGTCACAACCCTTTTTTTTTTTTTTAGCAAGGGACAGAAACACGCTGACGGCTTTGCAGCTACTCTTTACGAAAGTCAGCAATGGTTCTTTTACATGCCTCTCACCATAGAGAGTGAGAGACATGGCCCGCCTTTGATAACCCAGTTAGCCGCACTGGGGGGGACAGTGACAACCTTGTGGAGAGTGGGACTCGAACCCCCAACCTTTGGATCAGCGATCCAGCACCCTATACCACTAGACCACCACTGCCCCCGTTATCTCATAATGTTAAACAATCTTTAAAAAAGAAAAAAATTCTGGATTTTTCCTGTATTTTTATTTAAAGGACAGCGAAATTATGTATTACAGTAGTTATTCTGTTAGTAAAGACCACCTGATTTATCTGAGAGCCAGATGCAGTCATCAAAAGAGCCACATGTGGCTCATGAGCCATAAGTTCCCGACCCCTGCTGTATAGTATACTGTATATGTGTGTACTGTATGTACACAACAATCAACTTCATCTATTTATTGCTCTCTTTCCTGGTCTCTGATTTCTTTTTTAGGTCTCCCTCACTTCTCTGCTGAACCTCACCACATGTCTGTAGTGGCGAATGTGAGTCTGACTCTGCAGTGTGTCGCTCACGGTCCTCCTGAACCAGTCCGAATCATCTGGCTTCAAGATGGAGCCCCTCTCAATACCCTGGATGACCAAATGGCTCTGTCTCCATCCAGTCTCAACCTCACAGGTACTACAGTCTTTTCAATTAGCAAAAAACACTCATTGCTCACTTTAGTAGAAACACCAGTTAATTAATTTACTTATTAAATTTATTTATAAGTTTTTTTTTGTCGGTGGCATAGTGGTTAGGGTTCTGTGCTCAAAGTCTTAACCACAAGTGTGCCTCTGTTCACCCAGCAGTATAAATGGGAACCAGTAAAAATATACTGGGAAGATAACCTGCGATGGACTAGCGTCCCATCCAGGAGGAGTTGAAATCCTGGTCGCTTCACACTACAGAAACCGGGGATAAGCACCGGCCTGATGAGCCACGAGGCTCAGGGTGTAAAAATCCCAACAGACCTTACCTTTTATCTCCAGTCATTCAGTGTGTTGAGAGCCGGGTATAATAAGACCCATATCATAATTGGGCAGTGCAGATGCTACGAAGGCCTTCAGCCAATAGAATTTGGTTTTATACATAATACGGAAATTCCCACTAAAAACAAAACCACGGTTCATGTTGCTAATTGCTCAGAAATTTACTGACCTACTGCATCTAGATTTTCGCTTAAACATTAATTTTAAAATGAGCAAAACAGGGAAGCGGTCCCATGAACCTGATCTCCAACAAGGCACAGTAACCATACATGGTTTTGTTTTTGGATTTTTTTGCTAAACGCGGCAATAATATCTGTCGACTCTGAAAAAAAATGACGTCACACAACGTGCGGACTCAGCTTCAGGCTCAGCGTGCTTCAAATCAGTACAGATTCCAGTAAATTACATTCCACATCTCGCCAGCATAGTGATCTTCTGATTTATATGATAAACTATATTGCCAGTTATTATTGTAAAGTTCAAAAGTTTGACGGACTTCCTGAGCCGTCAGTGTCACTGTAAGTGTTATACGTCCGGTGCGTGCCGACCAGGCCTATGGGCATCGCTAGGATGGCATTAATATACTGTAAATACATGTAATGTTAATATTGTTATATATAAATATAGTGATACCTCACCTTACAATTGTCCCAACAAACAAAAAATCCAGGTTACAAAAAAGTGTCTGTCTGTCTTCCTTTCGGCTTTTTCCCTTTTACTCGGGAGTCGCCACAGTGAATGATTCGCACATTTGATTTGGCAGAGGTTTTTACGTTGGATGCCCTTCCTGTCACAACCCTTTTTAGCAAGGGACAGAAACACGCTGATGACTTTGCAGCTACTCTTTACGAAAGTCAGCAATGGTTCTTTTACATGAACATCTCACCATAGACAGTGACAGACATGGCCCGCCTTTGATAACCCAGTTAGCTGCACTGGGGTTGGGGGGGGTGGGGGGTGGGGGTGGGCAGTGACAACCTTGTGGAGAGTGGGACTCGAACCCCCAACCTTTGGATCAGCGATCCAGCACCCTATACCACTAGACCACCACTGCCCTATTTCCAAAATTTTTTGTTCTCTTTATGAAACACACCAAGCACGCCATTCAAACATTCACACAATGCACGAGTTGCTCTCCATTGACTATCTCCCAGCATCCTGCCCCGCTGGCCTCCCATTGGCTATCTCCCAACATTCCGCCCCGCTGGCCTCCCATTGGCTAGGAGGGATGACGCAGCTCCCTCCTATTGGCTGTCTCCCAACATCCCGCCCCTCTGGCCTCCCATTGACTAGGAGGGATGACGCAGCTCCCTTGAGAAGTTTCATGGAATTTTTCTAGTGTGTTCATTGCAACTTTATTTTTTGGCTCAGGCTTTTAACGTTGCATAAACATGTGTAGGATTATAACTCTGCTAAGAAGACATGGTCAACACGAAGTAAGTACCTTAAAAGGTATGCTTTTATCATTTTTAAAGGGTAGTATTAGGAGCCTTGGAACGAATCACACGTTTTACATGTAAAATGCGGTTCTACTTACGAAAAATCCAGGTTACGAAAAAGGCTCTGGAACGGATTAATTTCATAAGGTGAGGTACCACTGTATATCAGTCTACTGCTCATAGGGTTATAGGGTCACAGGTCTGATGAGGTCGAGTCGTTCATGATACAGTTCTGCGCATGCACGGATGATGCTCCACCTTTAATCCCGCCTTAAAAATTAAATATGCTTACACTAATGATGAAGTCTTCACAATATGCTAATCAAAGCACTAGACTCAATTACACTATTCTAATCTTTGTTATGTCAATTTAATATTTTTAAATAGCTTATCTTGCTCAATATGCAGTTCTATTTCTGTGTTAATGTTTGTACCAAAGTTTAAAGCATTACATTTTCATATGTAGATTTTTTTCTGACGCTTAGAATTTTATTTTAATGACAAAAAACAACGTCTTTAATGTTGTTGATTTCTCGTTTTGAAATAAAAGAATACATCCTGTCATGAACAGGCTCACTTTTAATTTAGAATTCTTCCTGCAATATAATCACAATAAAACACAATCTAGGCAAAACCCGGCTCTAATGATTAGTAAATTCTTTGATTATTCTGGTTCTGTTAAGTGCAACTCTGGAGTTTCCATAAACACAATACTTCCATAAACCGAAGATTTATTTTCCTTTTTATAAAGCAGAACTTCTTATGCCTGTAAATGTTTTCAGTTCTACAGAATAGAAACACACTTGAAAAAAACAAGATGCAGATCTCACCCCTGATTCCTTCTGCAATATTCAGTTCAATGTATGTCCGTAACTTTTCTATTACAGAAAGCCAGTGAGATTAGTTTTCATTGTGAAAAACTACAACATCGGTTCTCAAGGTTCTCTCAGGAAACTTTGGAAATGTTCTTGTTTCAACACCTTTTATTATACAATAAAATAACATCAAACAATATGAAATAAGAAGCAGTGGTGGCCTGGTGGTAAGGTGCTGGATC
>CM045743.1:36721439-36736439 GCA_024760905.1 Plotosus lineatus | reverse complement strand
ACGGCTTTGCAGCTCCTCTTTACGAAAGTCCACAATGGTTCTTTTACATGAACCTCTCACCATAGACAGTGACAGACATGGCCTGCCTTTGATAACCCAGTTAGCTGCACTGGGGGACAGTGACAACCCTGTGGGGACTCGAACCCCCAACCTTAGGATCAGCGATCAATAAATACATATTCAACACTATAAATGCTTATAATAACACACATTCAAAAGTAATATATAAGATGTAAATAAAATATACACACACTCAGACGCGCACCTCACATAAAAATGTAAGTAGTTTTGTTGGGGGGTTTTGGGGTTTTTTTTGTTTTTGTTTGTTTGGGTTTGGGGTTTTTTGGGCCGTAATTGGCCTTGTTTTTGCATCATTTTCTTTTTTTTTTTTTAAATTTCCTTATTTTTTAATTTTTTTGATGAATATTTTTGAAAGACCCGCAATGCACTGAAGCCGCAGAAACTGAAGCACAAAGTAGCGAGGGATCACTGTATATATATATATATATATATATATATATATATATATATATATACAGTGATACCTCTGCTCACGAACATAATTGGTTCCCAGAAAGTGTGTGTGAGGCGAAAAGTTCGTCTTCCGAACATTTATTTCCCATAAGAAACCATTAAAATGAGAATAATCCGTTCCCAGGTCCCCATAAAACATAATTTTCTACTAAATAAGCCTTAAAACTACACAAAAATATACCTTATTTTATGTATAATAAATGTCTATTGTATTGTAATTAAAGAAATAAACTGTACTGTATAATAAAGTGGTTTTATTTATCTTTGTGATGGTAGTTGATGGCTTGATGGAATGGAGTGGGAGGAGGAGGGAGGGAGGGACTTACTGTTTGGAAGGCGTGTTTGGAAACGCCTACTGTTTGGAGACACCCTTAGCCACACACGCACCCTTAATAGCTTCCTTGTTCTTAAGGATGGTAGCAATGGTAGACTTAGCGTACTGGTCCTGGGACGCTGAGTCACACAAACGCACACCTCGTTCGTGTTTTTCAATGATCTCCGCCTGTGGTGGGGTCTTTTTCAGTCCCATAATAGCAAAAGTACACTCAATATGGTCCAAAATGTCTATCAAACACAAACCACTTCCGCATTCAAAGGAAGGGGTGATTTAACTGTGACGCCATGAGCGCGTCGTCAGCTTCTCGTGGCCGCCACCGTGGCGCTGTTCGACCGCGTGGTTTGATTCGTCCGCCGAAAACTAGTTCGTCAGCAGAGACTATATGCTCGCAAATTTAATGTTCTTGAGGCGAAAAGTTCGTGAGCTTAAGCGTTCGTCAGCGGAGGTTTTACTGTATATATGTGTGTGTGTGTGTGTGTGTGTGTGTGTGTGTGTGTGTGTGTGTGTGTGTGTGTGTGTGTGTGTGTCATGGAATCAGATCTATATATTGTCCTATCATAGAACAGGGTGCATAGTTAGCCTCCATGAAGAAGGAAAAAATCTGAACACAGAAATGTTGATTTCTGAAAGTGTGAGCCATGCCACAGGAATGCCTTCGCACACATGACTCACAATCCACACGTGTTTGTCACTTGAACACCATCGCTTATTTTGAATAGATCCTATATCACTGAACCGTGACTCACTGATGACTTGTCTTACTGGTGGCGCGAGCCTCATAAGCCTTCCTGCACTAATAGCAGGCCAATATCCTTCCTGTCTTCCAAACAATGACATCGGCTTCACGGGGAACTCTGATTCATATACTGCTCCTCTTATCCGTTTACCGGGCTGTCCACGGCCACTCACGCGCCATCTATCACCGCGCCGTTATCACCATCTTGGGTTTCGTTTATCATGTGACAGAGTGTGCTCTCAGTTGCTTGCTATATTGGCATTGAAATGTCATGCCGTAGTGGATTGTATATCACAGAGTCTCAGGCAACGTCTAATTTATGGTTTCACATCTGGACAACAGAGAGGAAATGTTTAACAGCGTTCTGCTGCAGTCCCTGTTATTTGAGATATGTCTGATTATTAAATATTAAAGACGGAGATTAATAGGAGGCCAACTGACAAACTCTAGATTAATAGTGATGGATAGAAATGTGACTCCACTTAGACCACAGAGCTAAAAGTGTACTCAGCAACAGATGGCGCACATGACTTATAGATTCCTACTGACGAATTGGCACCATCCTTGGATTTCCACTGGGTTCCCAGGTTCCTCTTACCTCTCCAGAAATATCAATTGGATCAGCTACTCTAACTTGTCCCTCAGTCTGAATGAGAGATCTGTATGTAGGGCCCAATGATGAATTGGCATCCTGTCAAAATCCTTGCTGTGGATAGACCATGATCCCCTGCCCAGGATAAAACAGTCAATAATAATGCAGGTGGGATGTCCCAGGGTGAGCGTGGCCCTCTCCGTGGAATCAGCCCAAAATGATGAGGACATGTACCATACTGGCAGGACATTGTGACAAACAGACAAATGAACAGCTCCATTAATTGGTCTTCCCATGACATGGGACATCCCATGTATACTGAATTAGTTGTGGTTAGCATGGTGGTGTGCTGGTTAGCATATCTGCTTGACAGCAAGAAGGTCCTTGGGTTCTCCTCATGCTTGCATGGGTTTCTTCTCAGTACTCAGGTTTCCTTCTGTGGTTTAAAGTTTTACTCGAGATTCCTCTTGTGGTCTAAAGATAATTGACTGTCCGAAATCTTTGGCTGAGATAGGTTCCTACTCACCTACAATCCTGGTAGGTTAAAACCGTTTAACAAAATAAATGAATGAAGTGGGGGCTCAGTGGTGAAGGCTTTGAGTTAATGATCCAAAGGTTTGGGGTTTAACCCTTTAACGCCTGAATTATTTTTTACAGTTAAACACAGTTTTACAGTTATTTTGTACTAGTTTGTCCTAATCAAAAAGGCCTAAGGAAACACCCCAAACACATTTCTTTCAACAAATTTATAATAACGCTAATAATAAAAACATAATAACATAAAAATAACAAATAATAACACTCTCTCACATTCATGAACAACACAATCCTGCACACTCAAGGTCATCTCACAGCTGATTGAGCAAAGTGGGACCAAGCTGTATTGCATCAGGCAACACCACAACAAGTATAGAACATGTTCTGAATGGCAGCACTATGTTCATCAGTTCATTTTCTGTAACCGCTTCATCCTAATTAGGGTCACGGGGAGGCTGGTGCCCATCCCAGCCAACTCAGGGCGAGGGCAGAGTACACCCTGGACAGCTCGCCAGGCCATCGCAGGGCGGAAACACGCCGACGGCTTTGCAGCCTACTCATGTCGAAAGTCAGCAATGGTTCTTTTACATGCCTCACACCATAGACAGTGAGAGACATGGCCGGCCTTTGATAACCCAGTTAGCTGCACTGGGGGGACAGTGACAACCTTGTGGAGAGTGGAACTCGAACCCCCAACCTTTGGATCAGTGATCCGGCACTTTATACCACTAGACCACCACTGCCCCGCTGGCAGTAGTATGTGTCTAGTAGTTATTAGTATTTTTAAAGAGGACTGTATGGTCCTCTTTTAAAAAAATGCTAATTAATAATAACATAAAAATAACAAATAAGAACACTCCCAAATTCGTGAACAACACAATCCTGCGCACTCAAGGTCATCTCACAGCTGATTGAGGAACATGGGACCAAGCTGTATTGCATCAGGCGACACCACAACAAGTACAGAACATGTTCTGAACGGCAGTAGCACGCATCTAGTAGTTATTAGCATTTTTTGAAATAGAACCTTATAATCCTGCTGAGCGTTAAAGGGTTAAGCCGTAGAACCATCACTCTGCCATTGTTGGGTTCTTGAACAAGGTACTTCATTACTACATATATATAAATATATATATATATTTTTTTTAAAGTGCCGACAGGATCTGAAGTTCAATTGTTGGTCAGCCCTGGCTAGTTTTTCACCAACATGCAAGAGAATTTCTCAATGACTGACTTTAGTGATTCATTGATCCTATTTAGTATGTTCCACCATTTCTTCAGTTCCTCACACATTAAACACCAAACCTGAATGAAAAACCATACAGTGGCATAGTTGTTAGCACATCCGCCTCACAGCAAGAAGGTCCTGGGTTGAAGACCTAGGCTTGAGTGTTTTCTATTTGGAGTTTGCGTGTTCTCCCTGTGCTTGCATGGGTTTCCTCCAGGTACTCTGGTTTCCTCCTACAGACCAAAGATATGCTTTTTAAGTTAATTGGCTGCTCCAATTTGCCCTTCGGTGTGAGTGTGCACGCTGGTGTCATTGATGGGTGGGTCTGGCAAGCTGCTCAGGGTGTGCCCCACCTCCACCCAGTGTCAGCTGAGACATTCTTCAGCCTCCCTGTGACCCTAGTAGCATCAATGAGTGAATGAGTGATGAATGCATGAATGTAAAAAGAAAAATTATTTAATATATAGTGTATAGACGATGCTACCCCCCCCCCCAAGCAATAAGCGTGACCTATCACTTGCGCAAGAATGTAGTGTTACTTCCATGGGTTTCGGAATGCAACATGCATTGATGCATGACTGTGAGAAGTAGTCGGATCTTTTATCTCTTTGCAGAAGTCATGATTAATACATCCGCTACACAGACAATTTTGAGGCTATATACCTTTTTCATGTGGTTTCGAAGCTGAATCAGGGAAACTTTGGGCTCCTGCGCAGCTCTTTGAAACAGTTTGTTGTGCAGGCTCTGCTAAGGCAGCACTTCTTCGCTCCCCGCTGCTTTTTTGCTGATCCGAAGGGATTTTGCGCGTCCTGTTGAGCCCAGAGTGTGTCTCGCGCTACAGCGGAATGCTAATGAGTTTTATCAATAAGAGTACAGTTCATGAGTCTGAATGTAGCCAAAAACAGCAGGGCAGCTCCTCAAGGGCAGATTGTTTGTGTCTGTGAAGTGGAGAAGACCGAAAGGGACAATGGTCAGATACAGGCCGGGGTGCTGACCATACAGACGTACCCATACACAAATACTTCTATTTACTTATACATGTTATATAATACTTGAATAATAATAGGGAAGAGCGAGCGCTGGAGAAAGGGAAGTGGAAGGGACTGCTTCTTGATTAGTGTAAAATGGATTCATCTGGTTATTTGAGGGGATTTTATCAAGTTTATGAGTTATGATTACCTTCATTTTCCATTAATTACTCACTTACGATATAAGGAAAGAGCAGCATGATGGTGTAATTGCTACCACATCCACCTCACAGCGAGAAGGCCTTGGATTCGAGTCCCAGGCAAGTGGCAGATTTCATGTTCTTTCTATGCTTGCATGGGTTTCTCCCATGGTCCAAACGCCTGCATATGGTGGCCCAGTGATGCTCTAGCGAGCTGTGCATGGTGTTCCTATGTAAGCTGTCTCGGCTGATATAGGCTCCAGCCTCCCCGTGACCCTAGTAGAAATAAGTGGCTCAGTAAATGAGTGAGTGAGTGAAAGACAATATAAGGAAAGGGTTGCACAGTGGTGTAGAGATTAGCACGTCTTCCTCACAGCAAGAAGATCCTGGGTTCGAGTACCAGGTTTGGATATTATGGTGTGGAGTTTACTTGTTCTCGCTGTGCTTGCTTGGGTTTCTTCCGGTACTTCGGTTTCCTTACACGGACATGCACGAGAGGCAAACTGGATGTTTTAAAATGCCCCTAGAAGTAAATGTAAATGGTTGTGTGTGTGTGTGTGTGTGTGTGTGTGTGTGTGTGTGTGTGTTGGCTCTGTGATGTCCTGGCGAGCTTTTCAGGGTACACCCCGCCTTTGCCAGATATTTGGCTCAAGATTCCCACGACTCTAATTAGGTCAAGCAGTTCATCTAATAAGTGAGCGAGTCAGCGAATAAATATAACTACCCTGTCAGTGAATTCTTATGGTTCCTTCTTTCAGGTTAAGCCGTCTGGAGAGGACTCCATCTTGAACCCGGATCACGTGATCCACAATCAAAATGTTAACATTCCACCCGCCAATCATCTGATTTCTGACCTGAAGCCTTTCACTCAGTACGATGTCAGAGTTGCCTGCCGGAGCAGCCAAGGAGTCTCGGATTGGACGCCATGGGTGACCTTTAACACCAGTGAAGGAGGTAGGTCTTTACTTGACCCAACTACCATTACATCAGTAATATACACATCGGTTCCTAAGCTCGGGGAACCTCCCCATGCTTGAGTGGATCTCCTTCGAGTACACTCCAAAAACATACACAGTAGGCTCATTGGTGGTTCCAAACTCCTTCTAGGTCTGAGAGTAAATCTGGATATTTTAAACACTGGGCAGTGGTGGCTCAGGGTGGACAGCAGTGACAACCCAGTGATAATGGGCCTCGAACCTCCAACCTTTGGATCAGTAATCCATCGTCCTGCTATTGGGCCACCACACCATACACTATACCCACAATGCCCAATCCCATATTACTTCAGTGAAGTATTCTGTCTATAATTTGGGGCTGGTGGTGTAGTGTTTAGGGTGTGAAGCTCATGACTGAGAGGTCATGGGGTCATGAGTTCAATTCCCCATGAGATCTTCGTCATGCTAACACCCATGGCAAAGGTCTGAAACACAAGTGTGCTTCTTCTGGGAAGGCAACCTGCAATGGACTCGTGTCTTGTGTCCCGCCAAGGAGGAGTTGAACTCCTAGTCGCTCCACGCTACAGACACCACGGATAAGCTCCGGCTGTGATGAGCCAGTAGACTCAGGTGTAAAAAAAAAAAAAAAAAAATCTCCAAATTTTATTTAATTATTTATTTTTTTGGCTTCCCGCCAACAAAGGCGTTATAGGAGTGGGTTCTATCCATCTGTCTGTCCGTCACACTTTAATTACTGAACATTTACTCGCCGCGTGCTGCACGTGGGGCTTTCAGACTTGCTATGTCTGTTCTATATTGGCGTATTATGAACTGGTCCGGAAGCACCGTGACGCAGTTGTTACCACGTCTGTCTCACAGCATGACGCTCCTGGGTTTGATTCCCAGCTCGGGCGTTTCTGTGTGAAGTTTGCATGCTCTCCCCGTGTTTGTGTGGGTTTCCTCCAGGGACTCCGGTTTCCTCCCACAGCCCAAAAACATGCACAGGAGGCTACCTGGCTGTTCCATATCGCCCCTAGGTGTGAGTGTGAGTATGAATTGTTGTGCGAGTGTTGGTCCTGCAGTGGCCTTTTGAGATGCCCAGGGTGTACTCGCCCAGAGTCGGCTGAGATGGGCGCCGGCACCCCCGCTTGACCCCAATTAGGATTAAACGGTTCAGAAAATGAAATGGTACTTTTATCGGGAGCATCTGTGCCCCTGAGGTCTATTTTTATGTTTATAATTCAGAGGGCAGCACGGCAGCTTAATGGTCAATGTAAACGTCTGACAGTAGGACGGTCCTGACTTCAGCGAGGACATTCCTGCATGGATTTCCTCAGGGTATTCCGGTTTCCTCTGACAGTCCAAAGAAATGCACATGAGGCTTACCGGCCGTTCCAAATTGCTCCCAAGTGTGAGTGTGACTGTAAATGGTTGTGTGTGTGTGTGTGTGTGTGTGTGTGTGTGTGTGTGTGTGTGTGTGCTGGCCCTATTTTGGTCTAGGTGAACTCTGCCTTCACCCACTGTTGGTTGAGATAGGCACCAGGTTGCTTCCTGTGATTTTAGTAGGATTATGTGGTTCAGCAAAAAAAAAGTACGTGAAAGTTAATTACAGTCCAGGAGTGAAATTTCAAAGCACAAGATTTATCAGACGACTGAAGGCAGTGCCTGTCATGGCCCGGGTCCGAATGGGAAAATAATAATTGCAGCATTTACAGTTAGAGCGGCTTGAGAAGACAACCGTCTTCAGTCAAGCTGCTATTTCTGTCCCCAGAGTCAATAAGCTATGGGATGTTTATAAGGAGTAGGTGCAGGACGTTCATCCGTCTCTCCCTCTCACCATGAGACGCAGATTCAAATGTAAACATCCAAAAAAAGAGTGTAGAGCAAGCAGGGACGGGCGAGACGAAGAGGATTACCATGGCTAGAAGTGAAGATGTGTGTGTGTGTGTGTGTGTGTGTGTGTGTGTGTGTGTGTGTGTGTGTGTGTGTGTGTGTGAAGATGAGAGTGCGGTTCTTTTGGAAATGTCCTGAAATGGCAAGTGTGGCTCCATGGCGTCTGTGTGGCAAGAGATTTCAACCTCAGCCGGGTTTTTCCACGCCGACTAATGGATGAAGACGTGATTGTGGGGCAAGACAAGTGGGAAGGGAGCGAGGAAGCGTGCATTC
The DNA here is from genome assembly GCA_024760905.1 of Plotosus lineatus. NCBI lineage: Eukaryota > Metazoa > Chordata > Actinopteri > Siluriformes > Plotosidae > Plotosus > Plotosus lineatus. Next base: position 36,728,206 of record CM045743.1, on the reverse strand, counting down.
CTTAAAATGCCATCAATAAAATCCGTGCTATAAACAATAGTGGGGTGTTGAATAAAACGGTTCGAGCCAGCTAGTAAAATACGAGACGCGGCTGTTTGGGTTTTGAGCATGAAGCAAGTCTGGCGATTTTATCCAAATAATAACGACGCACCGCCACACCGCTGTAGGAGAAGTGAAAAAAGATGTGTAGAGGAATTGTTTACCTATTAAATTCAAGCGTAAGCAAAAACAGACTTTTTATTAAAGCTGAAGCTGGATAAAAAAAAAAAAAAAAAAAATCTCAGTTTCTCATCAGCAGAGGCCACTTCTAATTCATTTTTTCTTTCTTTCTTTTTTTTTTAAACCGTGCTCAAGCCTTGCAAAACACTTCACCCGGTGTAAAAGCGACGCGGAACGCTATTCCCCGCTGTCACATGCTGTGATTGTGATCCTGAGGTTGGCTTCGTTCTGTTTGAAATGGTTCCATTTCTTCAGTCATTCATTTACTGTAACCGCTTCATCCTAATTTGGGTCGCAGGCAGGCTGGCGCCCATCTCAGCCGACTCTGGGCGAGGGCAGAATACACCCTGGACGGCTCGCCAGGACATCGCAGGGCACGAACATGCTGACGGCTGAAGTCAGCGACGGTTCTTTCACATGAACTTCTCACACCACAGACGGCGAGAGACACGGCCGGCCTTTGATACCCCAGTTCGCCGCACCGGGCGACGGTTCCATTTTCTAAATACAGGGATCCCTCACTTTCGGTGGTGAATTGGGACCGAGACCCCATCGCAACCATTGAATTCCGCAGAGTAGGATCGACCCACCTGACTGACGTGTGCGTATATGTATATTTGTATATAATATTGTTTTTGATCTGCGTTCCCTCTGAGCCTATGAAATAAAATTTGAAAATCAGGGCTGCGGCATGTGTTCAGTACACCATGTCACTTGTTGCAGCATGATCGGATTAAGACCGTAATCCTGTTCTGCCCCCCAATCCCCACCTCCACCCCCCCACCCCACTTCCCTCTCTCCGGCTCATCATGGCCGCAGGACGTTCGCAAATCCTTCAAATTCCAATCAGGCATGCACTTCCTGCGTTCCCTAGCAATCTCCCTGTGTGCGTTCTCTCGCTCCTTCCTTTCATCGTCACTGGTCCCAGGGTCTCGCTCTCTCTCTCTCTCTCGCTGTCCCGACCCTGGATGACCCTGTGATTTTTCTGCACCCGAATTAGAATAGGCTGAAGCATAGGCATCAAGTGTGGGAAACGGGGAACGAGATGGAGGGAGCAGGAAAATGTGGAGGAGGGACGGGGGGAAAAATGCTTGTTTTGCATGTTTCCCAGAGCCAACTTGGCCCTAGGGATCCGGGTGGGGTGGGGGTGGGGGTGGGGGTGGGGAGTGGAACGTGCTAGCCAAGCCATTCATCAAAAAAAAAAAAAAAAAAGAAAACACAAAAAAAAACAAACAGAGCTCAGAGAAAAAAAGAATCATAGAAAGGACTTTTGAGATGATTAAGAAAACGCGTGAAAATGTAATTGAGGACTCCTTCGGTCGGGGTGGGGGTTGGCACTGACAGGAACTTGGGTACACCCTGAACAGCTTTCCAGACCACGGAAGGGCAACACGCAAACACCTTACCCCAGGACTCGAACCCAGGACTATTGTGCCGTTCAAACCGCCTACCTCATCACTACAAAGCTCTTGATTCTGATTGGTCAGAAGGATGAAAAAGGGGTGCTTTGTTAATATTTAAGGAAGCTCCGCCTCTGTACTCTGTGGTTTCTTGGTCATGTGACTGCAACTGTTTGCTTTCAGAACATTCATCAATCAGCCATTGTGAGACCTGACACGCCCGGTTATGAATAACATTCTTCATTACCTCATTATTGTAGCACCTGTTCAGAAGTGGGATGTATTGTTCGTGAAGTAAACAACAACAAAGCTTTTGAAGTTGATGTGTTGAAAGCAGGAAAAATAAACAAGCGAAGAATGTGCGTGACGCGGGAAACATTGTGATTCTAAACAACTGGCGCTATTCATTTCCAACATGGCGGGGTGTTCCTGGTATGCAGGGTTAATTACCTCAGAAATGGTGGTCCAGTGAAGGACATCTAGTGAACTGGCAGGAGTGTGACGGTTGCCCAAGGCTCATTGATGCTCATTGGGACCGAAGGCTAATACGTCTGGTCTGATCCGTCTGTGTCTGGTCTGAACGACTCTAACACAAACTTCCGAGACTTTTAAGGCCGTGCAATGCAGCCTGCTGTGTATAGATAAGGCTGCCTATCCACAGACCAGTCAGGAGGCGTTAATGTCAAGGCTGTAATAAGTATTTGTCTCCAAGTTATAGTGGAAGAGGAAGAATAAAACTCTGCTGAATGTGATCATGTGACATTATCACTGGTGGGGTGGCGGAGAGGATTCCTTCCGCACCATGTTGCTTTTTATGCCTTTATTAGTCCTCGTCGTCTCCGTCTAAGTTGCCTAGCAACAGCGTTCTCGTAGCTTTAACCACTTGTCCAAAGGAATATCTGAAGCACATCTGCGAGTGAGTCATTGAAGTCGGTGTCTCGCTCTTCTTTTCAAACGACTGCGGCTGCAAACAGCAAACAATGCTGATTTGTGACTAATTGCATGGAGGCTAAAAACAAGGTTCTGGCCTCGTAAAGTGCAAGGCGCGGATGTGGTGCGGGGCCCGATGAGAAACCTTGGAGTCATTTAAAGCCTCAGCCGTCTGTAACTGCTTAGCGGTGCGCTAACGGTGAGCTGAAACGCGTTTGGAGCCAGCACTCTCAGGCCGCGATGAAAATTACAGATGGCTGCTGTTAGAGGGCCAGAAGCGGTTTTTTTTTTTTTTTGGTCCTAAATTCTGACTAATACGGACCCGGTACACACTGACGGTTCAGTTTGGGGAATAGGTTTTCCATTAAGCTGTGCCACGTTTATGTAAATGCTTGCTGAAAGAAAATATGACTCACATCACTCTTCGCCCAGTCAGGGATCTGTCCATAGCCTGTTTTCTAAATGTCTGTCTGTCTTCCTTTCGGCTTTTTTCCTTTTACTCAGAAGTCGCCACAGCGAATCATCTGATTCGCACGTTTGATTTGGCATAGGTTTTTACGTCGGATGCCTTTCCTGTCACAACCCTTTTTTAGCAAGGGACAGAAACACGCTGACGACTTTGCAGCCTACTCTTTACGAAAGTCAGCGATGGTTCTTTTACATGCCTCTCACCATAGACAGTGACAGACATGGCCCGCCTTTGATAACCCAGTTAGCCGCACTGGGGAGCCTGTTTTCTAAATATTTTATTATTATTATTATTATTATTATTATTATTTTTATTTTCCTGTCCGCGCGATTCCCAGGGTCGGAAAATTTCTCAGTTCTTCTATTATCCTGCTTACTTTTACAGTACTTGCTGGAGTAGTTGAGAGCACAGTCGTATTATAGCAAGAAGATTCTGGGTTCGGTTCTCGGACTCAGGCCACGTTTTCCTCCTGGTATTCCAGTTTTCTTCTGAACTCCGAAGACATTTACCTTTGGGAAAAAACCGACCGTTCCAAATTGCCCGTTGGTATGTGTTGCTCTGCAACAATCTGGTAAGCTGTTCAGGTTGTACCCCGCCTTCACCCACAGTCGACTGAGATAGGCGTCGGCTTGTTTACTTGGTGGTTTAGTGGTGAGCACGTCCACCTCACAATCAGAAGGTCCTGGGTTCAATTCCCAGGCTCGGACATTTCTGTGTAGACTTTGGGTTCCACTATGTTCTCCTTGCACTTCCATGGGTTTCTTCTAGGCACTCCAGGTTCCTCTCAAAGTCCAAAGATATGCACATCATGCTCACTGGCTGTCCTAAGTTGGCCCTTGGTGTGAGTATGTGAGTGTGAACGGTTGTATGTGTATTGCCTTGCGATGGTCTGGCGAGCTGTTCAGGTTATACTCGGCCTTTCTCCAGTGTCAGCTGTGATGGGCTCCGGCTTCCCCGTGACCCCAGCATGATTGATGATTGATGAGTGATGAGTACCTGTTGGTCGATGCGTTTATATAGTATATGGTTTATATATTAGTATATATTACTTTTTTGTACTGAAAAAGTGGAAGGCTGGGTGTGTTCAGAAAATAAGGGAAAAAAGAAAAGTGTGTGTGTGTGTGTGTGTGTGTGTGTGTGTGTGTGTGTGTGTGTGTGTGTGTGTGTGTGTGTGTGTGAGTCAAAATGAAGGAATTTTAACAGATTTTGGCTCTAAAACAGCACCAGTTGTTTTGTTAGCGTTCAGCCAGATCCACATGTGGAAACAATCAGGCACGAAACACCGCCTGATAGCATCATCAGAGCTCCAGCACGTTCAGAAGAGGCCGAGTCGCGCGACATGGGAGAGTGTATTTAAAAAAAAAAAGACAGGAAGAGAAACCTACTGTACGTTTTACATTGGAATAGAAAGAGAAAATGATGCTTAACTAAACATGTTTTGTGGTACACATGACACACTGACACACATTGCTAGCTTGTTTTAACTTGTTATTCAAGTTTTTGTGTTTTTTCCACCTTTTTTTTTTCTACCTCGGCTGAATTTGGCCTTTCTGGCTGCCGACGTGAGTTTTTCTCCTTGTGCGCTGGAGCGAATACGGAGGGAGCGGGAGAGAGAAGGCACAGGGTACAAAAGGGAAAAATAAAGTGAAGGTGGTGGGGCGGGGTGAAGGGGGATAGATGGAGAGAAAGAGCCTCTGTGTGTGTGTGTGTGTGTGTGTGTGTGTGTGTGTGTGTGTGTGTGGGATAACTTTTCTCTCGATCAACCTAATGCCCTCAGTTAGCGTTTCTTTTTTTTTTTTTCTTCTTCTTTTTTTTAAACCACTGGTTTCTTCTCTCAACTAAAAGCTCCACGCTCTGAATTCTGTGACACCATGTTCTCACAACTGGGACAAACACATAAACAGCTGGAAGACATCTCATGTGGCTGTCAAAACATTGCAAAACTTGTTTGGTCGTTACGTAATGGTAAAATCACAGACCAGCCAATGAGGGGCGGAGCCATGCACAGGCCACCTCAGTGGCACACAATGCTGCTTTCCGCATCTTTTCCGAGTTGGTGCATTCAGGGTTAGTCGAACATACTCTGAGGGAAAGCGCAATCTGCTCCTTTCTACGACTGAGCTCACAGACGCACGTTATTGGCTGGTGATTGCTGTGAGTGACGGGGAGGTGAGCATATGAGATCCCTCCTTCTCGTGAGAGCTCAGGTAATTAGCTCCCATGGATTTCTTGTCGCGGATAGAGGCTCGTGGCTGGCAAAATGCAATCCCCAGTTAGGTAGTCACGCCTCTCTCGTCAATGTGTCACCATTTTTCTGTTTTGATATACAGTGGTACCATGACTTCCAAGGGCGAGCTCGTAAGCAAAAAGTTCATTAGATGAAACAATTATTCCCATTAGCAATAACAGAAAACCAATAAATCAGTTCCAACCCCCTCCCAAACTCGTGTAACCTGCAACAAACACTTATTTGACCTTATATATTAAAGATAAACATGTAAAAACAATAAATATTTAATAATAATAATACTAATACATGTACATTAACATTAATAATAATTAATAATAAATAATCATAAAACAAGAATAAACAATAAGTCAACTCCCCCTTCCGATCATCGACTGCGGCCAAGATGTCACGTGGCAGGTGGTGCATAACAGAGGAGGAGGAGGAGAATTTTGTGTGTGTGCACGTTGCGAATGCCAGCAAGGAAAGGCTCGTGGTGAGCTCCCACAAGGCCAGTGCTTCTCAAATAGTGGTGCGTGGTGTGATGCCAGGGAAAAGGGCAGTGGTGGTATAGTGGTATAGGGCGCTGGATCGCTGATCCAAAGGTTTGGGGTTCAAGTCCCACTCTCCACAAGGTTGTCACTGTCCCCCCCAGTGCAGCTAACTGGGTTATCAAAGGCGGGCCATGTCTCTCACTGTCTATGGTGAGAGGCATGTAAAAGAACCATTGCTGACTTTCGTAAAGAGTAGCTGCAAAGTCGTCAGCGTGTTTCTGTCCCTTGCTAAAAGGGTTGTTACAGGAAGGGCATCCGACGTTAAAAAAAACCCTCTGCCAAATCAAACGTGCGAATCAGATGATTCGCTGTGGCGACTCCCGAGTAAAAGGGAAAAAGCCGAAAGGAAGACAATACAAGGTGTGATGCCAGGGGAAAGGGGGGGTATAACCCTGGGAAATGTGCTTTTTTGCCATACTGTACTAGAATTAAGTGTAATTCCGCATCCACTGCAGTAGGTGGCAGTGGCGCTCTCATTGCCGTGCTATAGTATAGGGAAAAAGCACCGAGCAAATGATATGAAGTGCAGTAAACACTATTTATAGTTGCGAAGGGGGGGGGGGGGGGTGGTTGTTATTCCTATGGGGCATCACAGAAAATAATTGAGAAGCACTGCACAAGGCGCCCTTGGAGAGCGGAGGAATACACACGGAAGAATACGGGGCTAATCAGCCCGGAAAAGCCATTTCCCCAGCAAAGCTCATAAATCAAAATTTTGCTGGTTGGATGGGGAAGATTTTTGGTGGGATCGACGCTCGTATCATGGAAAATTCGTTACATTCTTCTTCTTCTTCTATCGTATGCTGTTGTTTCTCAGCCATTCAACCGCGACATCCGTGGCCTCATGTAGTTCATAGAGGCCTCCTGTCAGTTGTGTTTCAGGGCACTCTTGTAGTATGTGCTGCATAGTTTGGATAGCTCCACAATCACAATTTGGTGAGTCAATGTATCCCCATTTTTCCAACATG
>CM045743.1:36701439-36716439 GCA_024760905.1 Plotosus lineatus | reverse complement strand
GTAATTAAGGCAGAAGTAAATGATATGCTAGAGCTTTGTATAAAAAAAACACAACCTACATTTGACCCGGCTGTGTGCAAATGAGGTGGTAATTAAAATGTCACTGTGTGTTTTTGTGGTTCTACCTGCACCACTTTCCCAAACCTAGTCTATTTCTTCTCTTCCTCTCAGGTCGCTCCTATCCTCCTGAGTTATCCTGGCACTGGTGGTATGTGGTCATGGCCATTGCGGTGGCGATAGCTCTGGCGGTGCTCATGGCGATATACATGGCCAAACTGAGGCAGAAAGAAACCCGATTTGGGTGAGTAATACTGAATCTGATGCACTGATGGATTTCAGTATTCAGTATCTCCATCATTCTCCAGTGAGCTTGTTGTTTCGTGGGTTAGCTGTAGCGCAGCATGTTTACATAATCGTTAGCATGTCCATCTCAAAACCAAAAGGTCCCGGGTTGAAGCCTGGGCATGGGCGTTCTTCGGGAATTTGCATGTTCTTCCTGTGCTTGCGTGGGTTTTCTTCAGGTAGTCCAGTTTCCTCCCACTGCCAAAAACACACACACACACACACACACACACACTTAGGCTAATCGGCTAACTGGCTATTCCATATTGCCTATAGTTGTGAGTATATGAGGTTGTTTGTGTTTTGGCCCTATGATGGTCTGGCAAGCTGTTCAGAGCATACCCTGCCTTCGAAACAGTGTTGGCAGAGATGGGCTCCAGCCTTCCTGTGATCTTTATAGGATTAAGCTGTTTTGGAAATGACCAGGTTTCTGCGGTTAGCTCTGGCGCTACCTAGAAAACAAATACAGGGATCCCGCACTTTCCGAGGCATCCCTGTAATCCGATCGGAGATTGGGTGGTAAAGAGAAAAATTTAAGGAAGATAAAAAAGATGGCAATGTTTACTCATGTCATTTCATGTGATGTCTTCAGATCTGTAGATTATGCTTCACGGAGTTTCTTTTTTCCTTTCATTCACATTTTGCACAATTTATACTTTTCATTCATAATATTTATATTTATATTTACAGCATCTAGCAGACGCTGTTATCCAGAGCGACCTACCAAAGTACATAATATGTTCATGAAGTTAGAAATGAAAGCATCTGCCTGACGCCACACCGCTGTGTTTATATTGTATGATTCCAGTGAGGCATTTGAGCCGATGATGGAAAGTGGAGAGCTGGTTGTTCGCTATCGAGCTCGTCGCACCTACAGCCGGCGCACCAACGAAGCCACATGTGAGTCCACTTCCACGTCCTACTTTACACAGAATCTCAGACCACTTTGGGTTTTAATTTGAGGTCAGTTTGCTTGAGGAAACCACAATAAAATGACAAATCTGTCCTTTACATGAAACTTCTGCTTTATGTTAACATCTGCTGATGTAGTCATAAGTGTTACTGTTCAGTACGCTCACGTCAACCTACTGTCAGTACTTTGCTTGAACCCACAATTGAGATCACAATCTCCCAGCATGCCCAAACATGACGGGAAATTGGGCCCATGAAACTCATGAGTGTGCTGTGTAACACGGTAAGAGGCTTGAACCCTATACTTGATGTGTGTGCCTACTACCTCAGTACTTTTGGAAAAACATCAATGTCAAAGCACAGTCTGATTCCAAAAACTATAAATAGCTCTAAGCTAGACAGACAGACAGACAGACAGACAGACGGGCGGATGGATGGATGGATAGATAGACAGACAGACAGACAGACAGATGGATAGATAGACAGACAGACAGATGGATGGATAGATAGATAAATAGTTTGATTACATGATTGATGACCTCATTCTGGTACTGCAGTGATTTTATTTCAAAATACTTTCTTTTAATCTACTAGATATGATTTCATCACAGTTCAATAGTATGCCAAACCCATTCATTCATTTTCTGAACCGCTTAATCCTAATTAGGGTCATGGGCAGGCTCACCTCAGCTAACTTTGGCCAAGTGCAGAGTACACCCTGGACAGCTTTCCAGGCCATCACAGGGCAGAAACACACTGACAGCTATGCAGCTCCTCGTGTCGAAAGTCAGCAATGGTTCTTTTACATGAACCCCACACCATAGACAGTGAGAGACATGGCCGGCCTTTGATAACCCAGTTAGCTGTACTGGGGGGACAGCAGTGACAACCGTTGACAGTGGGGCTTGAACCCCTGACCTTAGAATCGACAATCCAGCCCCTATACCGCTAGACCATCACTACCCTTAGTATGTCTCTTACTGTCTATGGTGAGAGGTTCATGTAAAAGAACCATTGCTGACTTTCGTAAAGAGTAGCTGCAAAGTCGTCAGCGTGTTTCTGTCCCTTGCTAAAAAGGGTTGTGACAGGAAGGGCATCCGACATAAAAACCTCTGCCAAATCAAATGTGCGAATCAGATGATTCGCTGTGGCGACTCCCGAATAAAAGGGAAAAAGCCAAAAGGAAGACAGACATTAGATTTTGTAATATCTAGGTCAAAGGTCAAGGTCAGAGCAATGTCACGAAATTTAGCAAGTTTGAAATGAGCGCTGATAGACATACCACTGCTATGGGACACTAATAGGAAACAGTTAGCTTTGTCCTTGAGTGACCTTGAAAGGACAAAACTCAGGCATCTCATAAATAGTTTAAATGATGTGAGAATTTTTTTCCTGTTAATTTGGTCTTGTCTTCATACTGTAGAGCATAATATAAGACAAGCACACGTGTAATACCTGTGTAAAACCCATATAGGGCCTATTTACTACATTTCCATCATTTATTATTATTATTATTATTATTATTATTATTATTATTGTTGTTGTTGTTGTTTGTCTGGCAATGCTTTTTTTACAGCACACAGTAGGTTTCACTATTAACTTAATAATTCAGTGAATACAGTATTTAAAGTTCCTGATGATTTTCCTAATTTATAAAATAACTCAGTCCTTCCACTTTTCTTTAAATAGCCACCTGTGCCACAGTGGTGTGCTTGTTATTTCAGAAGTTCTTAGCTACAATCTGGGGTGGGGGCCATAAATGAACTCAGAGAATGACGAACTCCACCAAAGTAGTGCAATCTTGTCTTTACCTGGGTTATAGTCTATATATATAGTTGTAGTCTATACTGGGGATTTAGCTCATTTGGTAGAGCGTCCGCTTTGTCCTCCGGAAGGTTGGAGTTTGAATCCGGCCGTGTCATACCATGAGACGTTAAAATTTGTGAGTTGTTGCTTCGTGCTTGGCGCTCAGCATCAAAAGGATAGAGCAACACAACAACTGGTGCCGTATAGTGGTGACCGGTACTTGGAGTGCCGGGGTCTCATGTGCATTGAGCATACATGTGTATGAAATTGTGCTATATAAGCATCCATAATAATATAATATAGTATACTATAATATAGATTTGATGGATGAACAGTGCCTTCTTGTGGCCTGTTCTGCCATTGCTTTTCAGTACTGTATTTTTTCTTCCTCGCGCATTCTGGGTGATTTCTACCTCCTTACTATATGATGCAATACTAAAGAAAATGATTCAAAACAATCCTGGATGCAGATCTGGATCACATCCAAAATTAAATTGCTTTGTCATTGGCAAAAAGGTAAAATCCTTTGGGTCTTTTACACCCGAGCCTAGTGGCTCATCAGGCCGGTGCTTATCCCCGGTTTCCATAGCATGAAGTGACCAGGACTTCAACTCCTCCTGGATGGGCCGCTAGTCCATCGCAGGTTACCTTCCCAGGATATTTTTACGTAGTGGTTAGCACATCTGCCTCACAGCAAGAAGGCCTGGGTTCAATTCCCAGCCTGGGCGTTTCTGTGTGGAGTTTGCATGTTCTCCCCGTGCTTGCGTGGGTTTCCTCCAGGTACTCCGGTTTCCTCCCACAATCCAAAGACATGCACAGTAGGTTAATTGGCCGTTCTAAATTGCCCGTAGGTTTGCATCGTGCAGAAGGCAATGTCAATCCATTGCACTAATCCTGCCATGAAAACCTCCATGAAGATGATAACCAGGGCGTTATCCTTCATGGCGGGTCACCAAATGTCGTCCTATGACTCAGGCACTAGATAGATAGATGTTTTTACTGGTACCCATTTATACTGCTGGGTGAACAGATGCACACTTGTAGTTGAGACCTTGCCCAGGGGTCTTAGCACAGTGGGGGTCTAAACTGGGTGTTGAACACACAACCTCCTGATCATGCACACAGCACTTTAACCACTACACCACCGGCCCCACTTAACCAAAAAAAACTACATTTAAAAGTTAAAATTTTATGGAAATCCGTCAAGTAGTTTGCCATTTATCGTGGTCACAGTCCCACACGACCGATCTCATAACCTTCCTTCCTTGGTGGAAGTAAAAATAAACGATAACACCTTCATTTGGATAAATCAGATGGCCAAAATAAACAAAAAGGGTCCAAAAAGGGAAGTCAAATGAGCATCACTATACAACACTATTAAGTATCGTAACACTTCTTACTTTTAATGCGTTGTATTTGTTGTATGTTCGAATATTACTTTAGATCAGACTGTACTGTATGAATTTGTGAAATCCGCTGTACTCATTATAAGCGTTTTGTCGTGACAACGAAATTGATTTCTGCATCACTCATATGAGACACACAGGAAGCCTGTTATGTACAATGACTAACAAGGAGGTTTCCCTGGAAAATCAAATTCAATGCAATTCTTTATTCAAAGTAATTCAAGTACAGCACATGTGAGTAGCTTAAACTGAAGGGCGGGATCAGTTGCACGACGGGAAATCATTGCTTGTCAGTGTTTCTATTTCAGTTCCCTTCTCAAGTAGCAAAGCCTTGAGGACTATGTTTACATTTTTAATAAGTACACTATTATAAATATAATTTTTACCCCCAATTTTTCCTTAATTTCTTCATATCCAATTCCCACCCATCAGGCATTGCCTTTCCTATCATACAATCACCAGCGAAACCAGTGAAAACACTAACACACCCCGTCCATGACATGCTATTGCCAGCCACCCGCCTCTTTCCAAACTGCTGTGCATGCAAGGGAAAGCGCTATCCACCCCATCATATGAATGAGCTCACCGATGCCCACAATTGGCTAGCGATTGCTGTGCGGGACAAGGAAGTGAGTGTATGCCAGCCCTCCCTCAGCCAATTAGCTTCCATGGACTCCCAGTCATGGATGGCTGTGGCATCAACCCAGATTCGAACTTGTGATCTCTGGGTTAATTATTCACGCGCCTTATCAATGAGCCACTCGGGAGCCAAACACTCTTCTTCTTTTCCTGTCGCCACCGCAAATGACCTTCCTACTATTATATAGAATAAATTTTCTCACTCATTCATTCATTCGCCAAGCCATATAATCCTACTAGGGTCACGGGGAGGCTGGAGACTGTATCAGCTTACACTGGACAAAGGTGGGATTCTCCTTGAACATCTCGCTTGACCATCGCTGAGCAATTTGAAACAGCCAATTAGGTGCATTTGGAGTGTCGGAGAAAATCGGAGTACCCAGAGGAAGCACAAGCTAGCATGAGGAGTGATGTCTCAGACGAGCTCGCCACTCAAACCCAGAACCTTCTCGCTGTAAGACAGACGTGCTAAACACTTCGCTACCATATGCTGCACCTTCCATCCTTTTCATTAGTGTGTAAAAGTTAGTTTGAGCATGGATGAACACCTGTATCATATCAATAATGGTCTCACTCACACACACGCACACACACACACACACACACACACACACACACACACACACACACACACACACACACACACAGGAGTCAGCATCGCATTTCATAGTGTCAATGCATGCTCTAGTTCAGACAGTACTTCTTTTCTTTTATCCTACCCTCCCCACTGAGTCTCAACTTGCCTTTGTGGCAAAGTGGACGAGAAAAAAAAAAACATGAATGCGGAGAGCTCAATAGTTTCAGAAAAAACTTGCAAAACAACGCAAATGAGCACAGGGGAGGAAATTACAGCATATTCTCAAGTGTGGTTCATCACTTTAGCCACCTGCTCATGTGTACAAGTGCATTTTCACACAAGAACAAACACGCACCCGCACTCAGCATGCGCGGGCATGTTCGAGGACTGAGCGCATACTTGCGTGCACGCCATGGGGTTTATGATGAGTGGACCGCTGCAGGGAAACACTGCAAACAAACAATATATAATACGCTTCAGGACAGCATTTTAAAAAGATAGGACAAAGTGAAGTACGGGCCACGTGCTGTTTTCGTGCCAAATTACTCTGCGAGTTCACGTGTAAAGTCAAGTCACATAGTTTTACGTTTTGAACTGTTTTGTGAAGTGTCGATAGAGAAATAAATGATAAATAAAACATTTACTGTAACCTGACCTTCACTCTCATTATCATCACATCTATCCACACATGTCATTCCATAAAGGTTGTTTTTGTTTTGGGGAACTTTTGCTCTGATGGTCTGAGTAAACTTGTGCTCTTTGAAGGTCCTGACATTCAATATTCGATACGTAGGTAACCTGATTCATAACAATATCTATAAATCATTTGTCAGAAAAAACAACGCGACTCTGGATGTGGGTCAGTGAGTCAGTGTGCGAGTGAGTGGCTGAGTTTGTGAGTGAGTGAATATGTCAGTGATTGCATGAATGTGGGTGTGTCAGTGAGTGAATGAGTGAATGTCCATACATCCCCCTTCCCAGCGACTTCCTCCAGCTTTTTCTGTGGACAATGAGGCGTTTTCAGACCAGGCAAGAGCCATAGTCTCTCCGGCATGTTCTGGGTTGGCGCCCTTGGTCTCTTCCTGGTTGAGCTACGCCTGAAACGCCATCACAGGTATTCGTTTGTGAGGCATTCTAACCAGAAGCCCGAGCCACCTCAACTGGCTCCTCTCAACACAGAGAAGTAGTGATTCTAGTATGAGCTACTCCGAGATGGCTGAGCTTGTCATCCTATCGCTAAGGGAGAGGCAGACCAACCTGAAAAGGAACCACATTTCAGCCGCTTGTTCTCTCGGTCACTACCCAAAGCTCGTGACTGTAGGTGAGGGTTGAAATGTAAATCGACTGCTAAATTGAGAACTTTGCCTTCCAGCTCAGCTGCCTCTTCACCACAATGGACTGGTACAAGCTGTGCTTTACAGCAGAAGCTGCAGCAAGGTGCATCTGCCTGAGTGACTATTTGAGTGAATGAATGAATGAATGAGTGAATGAGTGAGTGAGCGAAGAAGTGAGTGAGAGAATGTGGGAATCATGAATGAGTGAGTGAATGTGGGAGTGTTGAATTAGTGAGTGATTGAATATGTGACTGAATGAGTTACTGTGAATGAGCTTGTGAGTGAAAGAATGAGTGTGTGAGTAAGTGAATGAGTGAATGTTTGAGTCATGAATGAGTGAGTCAATGAGTTTCTGGGTGAATGAATGAGTAAGTATGAGAGCGAATGAGTGATAAGTGAATATGTGAATGTGTGAGAGATGAATGAATGAGAGAACGAGTGATGAATGAATGAATGTGTGAGTGATGAATAAATGAATGAGTGAGTGAGTAAGAGAATGAGAGATGGATCAGTAAATATGGGAGTGAATGAGTTTGTGAGTGAATGAATGAATGAGTAAATATGAGAGTGATTGAGTGATGAGTGAATATGTGAATGAGTTTGAGTGAATGAGTTTGAGTGAATGAGTTTGAGTGAATGAATGGGTGACGAATGAATGAGCTTGTGAACGAATGAGCAATGAGTGAATATGTGAATAAATGATGAATGAGTGAGGGAATGAGTTTGTGAGTGAATGAATGGGTGAAGAATGAATGAGTGTGTGAGTGAGTGAATGAGTGATGCGTGGATATGTGAATTAGTGATGAATGTGTGAGTGATGAATGAGTGAGGAAATGAGTGTGTAAGTGCATTAATGAGTGTGTGAATGAATGAATGAGTAAATATGAGAGTGAATGAGTGATGAGCGAATATGTGAAAGAGTGATCAATGAGTGAGGGAATGAGTTTGTAAGTGAATGAATGGGTGAAGAATGAATGAGTGTGTGAGTAAAAGAATGAGTGTGTGAGTGAGTGAGTGAATGAGTGAGTGAATGAGTGCAAATGAATGAGTGGGTTATGAATGAATGAATGAATGGGTGAGTGAGTGAATGAGTGACGAGTGAACATGTGAATAAGTAATGAATGAGTGAGGGAATGAGTTTGTAAGTGACTGAATGGGTGATGAATGAATGAATGAGTGTATGAGTGAGTGAATGAGTGATGAATGTGTGAGGGATGACTGAGTGAGTGAATGAGTAATGCGTGAACATGTGAATGAGTGATGAATGGGTGAGTGAGTGAATGAGTGATGAGTGAACATGTGAATAAGTAATGAATGAGTGAGGGAATGAGTTTGTAAGTGACCGAATGGGTGATGAATGAATGAATGAGTGTATGAGTGAGTGAATGAGTGATGAATGTGTGAAGGATGACTGAGTGAGTGAATGAGTAATGCGTGAATATGTGAATGAGTGATGAATGTGTGAGTGGTGAATGTGTGAATGATGAATGTGTGAGTGATGAATGAGTGAGTGAATTAGTTTGTAAATGAATTAGTGAATGATGAGTGAATGAATGTGTGAATGAGTGAACGAGTGATTGGTGAATGTGTGAATGATTGATGAATGTGTGAGTGATGAATGAGTGACTGAATGAGTTTGTGAGTGAATGAATGGGTGATGAATGAATGAGTGTACAAGTGAGTGAATGATTGATGAATGTGTGAGTGATGAATGAGTGAGTGAATGAGTTTGTGGGTGAATGAAAGGGTGATGAATGAATGAGTGTATGAGTGAGTGAATAATTGATGAATGTGTGAATGACGAATGAGTGAGATAATGAGTTTGCGAGTGAATGAATGGGTGAATGAATGAGTGTATGAGTGAGTGAATAATTGATGAATGTGTGAATGACGAACGAGTGAGTGAATGAGTTTGCGAGTAAATGAGTTTGCGAGTGAATGAATGGGTGATGAATGAATGAGTGTATGAGTGAGTGAATAATTGATGAATGTGTGAGTGATGAATGAGTGAGTGAATGTGTTTGTGAGTGAATGAATGGGTGATGAATGTGTGAGTGAAAAATGAGTCAGTGAATGAGTTTGCGAGTGAATGAGTTTATGAGTGAATGAATGGGTGATGAATGAATGAGTGTATGAGTGAATGAATAATTGATGAATGTGTGAGTGACGAATGAGCGAGTGAATGTGTTTGTGAGTGAATGAATGGGTGATGAATGAATGAGTGAATGAGTTTGCAAGTGAATGAATGGGTGATGAATGAATGAGTGTATGAGTGAGTGAATAATTGATGAATGTGTGAGTGACGAATGAGCGAGTGAATGAATTTGCGAGTGAATGAATGGGTGATGAATGAATGAGTGTATGAGTGAGTGAATAATTGATGAATGTGTGAGTGACGAATGAGCGAGTGAATGTGTTTGTGAGTGAATGAATGGGTGATGAATGAATGAGTGAATGAGTTTGCGAGTGAATGAATGGGTGATGAATGAATGAGTGTATGAGTGAGTGAATAATTGATGAATGTGAGAGTGACGAATGAGCGAGTGAATGAATTTGCGAGTGAATGCATGGGTGATGAATGAATGAGTGTATGAGTGAGTGAATAATTGATGAATGTGTGAGTGACGAATGAGCGAGTGAATGAGTTTGCGAGTGAATGAATGGGTGATGAATGAATGAATGTGTAAGTGAATTATTATCGTTTAGAGAGGTGAAAGAAGAGGCCTCTATTGGATTAAACTTGTTTTGGGTTATTACCCGTAACTAATGAATAAACGGTGCTGTGTGTTCTTCTCTACCGCGCTATAAGAGGAGCAACATCTGGGTCGAATGGAAATAGCACATTGTACACGAGCCAATGAGTAATGAGTAAAATAAGAAATGAAACACTATGGAATACGCTGCAGTGCTCACAGCTGCAATGCATCACACCACCCTGTCATTCATTGTTTTCCATTAGCAGCCATTGTGCTTTATTCCTTCCATATTTCCCTCCCGTGATTTTCCTGCACATTTGACCTGTGGAAATCATTCAGTTGGCTTTGGTGAGTGGACTGACTTGTGCTCTCTGACCTCATTTGTTTTTATTTGAAGCAGCAAGGATGAAGGATGATGTAATGCTTTATCTGAGAAAATAGACAGGGAGAAATGAAATCAGGCTTTTGAGTAAGATGACGTCTGTTTTATTTTTCTTGCTTCTCCTGTGTGTGTGTGTGTGTGTGTGTGTGTGTGTGTGTGTGTGTGTGTGTGTGTGTGTGTGAGTGTGTGAGTGAGTGTGTGAGTGAGTGTGTGAGTGAGTGAGTGAGTGAGTGAGTGAGAGAGAGAATCACACTCTGGCTAAGCCAGTCTGATTCTTCCCAGCCGGTCGCCTCCCTATTTTTCATGGGAATGTTTAAACAAACATCTTTTCCATTTTCATTTAGTCATTTTATGTTTGTGAAGGATTTCTCATCCTCTACTAAATGCACTTATAATGTAGCTCATCCTCGCCATAATTCTGTATGATTGACCCAGTTGTTTTTTTTTTTCTGATACAGTAATAACTTTGACTAAATCTGAGCTACAGCTGGCTGATTTGATTATGAGAGCATCAGCTCTACAGATAAAATCAGATCATTCAAGGGCGGTGACCGAGGATTTCACACTCCACACTCAGTTTTTTTTCACTCGCCAAGAAGTCCTCAGTTTATTGCTGCGCTTAGAGTTCAAGCTTGAATTTATACTGAGAATTACTGCATCGAATTGAGAACAAACGACATTTCGGTGAATGTATACACATATAATTTTTACGTACATCTACAGCATGTAATCGTCATGCCGTCGTTTCAACAAACTTAAGAAACGTAACATCTATTTCCATCCAGTGTCGGGTTCATTTCTCACCGACGTCTTGAACTGTTGACGGAAAAACACTGAACCACTTCATAAAGTCTTCTCCAACACATCCTGAACACTTTCAATAGGGTTAAGGTCAGGAATCTGGGGTGCCAATACATACGTGAAAATGATTCCTCGTGCTCCCTGATCCACTCGCTCATTATTTGAGTCTCCATTTTATGTCCGTACCATCAGAGAAGAAAAAGTGCATTGATGAGATAACCTGATCGATCAGTACATTCAGCTCATCAGCTGCTCATTTTATTGCCACATTATTGTTACTGAGCCTCGACCGGACCAACTGCAGCAACAATGCCATGAAGATTACATGCTGTGATTGAGGGTAAATTCACTCCATAAAAATATTAATGTGCAACTTTTTTTGTCCGGGCAGTGTATATACGGATATCATCATCATCATCATCATCATCATCATCATCATCATAATCATATATATATATATATATATATATATATATATATATATATATATATATATATATATATATATATATATATACACACACACACAGGGATCCCTCATTTTTTGTGGTTAATTGCGACCGAGATCCCCACACGACCATCAAAATCCGCAAAGTAGGATCACCCCCCTCCCACTAATGTAAATGTGTGTGTGTATATAACATCAGTAAATAAATATTCAATGCTTATGATAACAATTAAACATTAAAAAATAATGCATAAAATGTAAATAAAATATAAGTACACACATACAGATGCGCTTGCACGTGTGCACACGCACACAAATGCGCATGCACAGACTCAGATGCACACCTCACAACATTGTAAGTAGTTTTGATAGGAGGTTTTGGGTTGTTTTTTGTTTTGTGTTGCTTTAGGGTTTTTTTTCACTCAACCGCATGCCACGAGCCCACTTCCTCTTTTCACTTCCACTGAGAATCACGTGTGTGTGTGTGTGTGTGTGTGTGTGTGTGTGTGTGTGTGTGTGTATGCGCGTGTGTTGATCATGTCTTCTTAGCAGAGTTATAATCTTACAAATATTTATGCAAGGTTAAAAGCCTGAGCCAAAAGATAAAGTTGCAATGAGCACACTCGAAAAACTCATGAAACAACAGTAACTCTGTCCTTTACATGAAACGCATTATGGGTGCTCCATAATAGCCAATGGGAGGGAGCTGCGTCATCCCTCCTAGCAAATGGGAGGCCAGTGGAGTGGGATGTTAGGAGATAGCCAATGGGAGGGAGCTGTGTCATCCCTCCTAGCCAATGGGAGGCCAGCGGAGCGGATGTTGGGAGATAGCCAATGGGATGCCAGCAGGGCAAGATGTTGGGAAATGTAGTCAATTGGAGTGCAACTCGTGCATTGTTTGAATTTTTTGAGATGGTGCTTTCGCAATGTGAACTTGTTTCGTATCCAGAGACAAAAATTTTAGGCAAATGTTTTTCGTAACCTGGAATTTTCGTATGTTGGGGCTTTTGTAAGTTGAGGTTCCACTGTATTTTTACTCAAAATAAAGTAAGCAACCACGTTACTATATTCTACGAATTAGACATATGGCAATGATGTTATTATTCAGTTATCCCATGGCAATCATGCAATACCAAGAATTATTTGCTGTCTGTCCACCAATCAGAAGTGAGCAAAGCTCTTTTATCAGGTTTTGAGCTCAAATCTTTGCAAAGTCAGTAATCAGTGTGTATTTCTCTCTGCAGTGAACTCTCTGGGCATCAGTGATGAACTCAAACAGAAGCTGCAAGACGTGATGGTGGACAGACACAAATTAACACTGGGGAAAACGCTCGGGGAAGGTAAGCATGGCTTCATATCCTGCAGTGGGTTTTTTTGCCTTCAAGCTTGAAAAGTAATGTGTGTGTGTTATCGTGTGCAGGTGAGTTCGGCTCGGTCATGGAAGGCCTTCTTTCTCAAGAGGACTCGGTGCTTAAAGTAGCAGTAAAAACGATGAAGAGTGAGTTTTGGGGCAAAAAATATGAAAAATGAATCAAACCTCTCATTACATACAGGGCTTGCATACTTCCTTCATACTGTTCATGCACTTGTTTTGATTGTAAGTTGTTCTTTGTTCAGTTGCTATTTGTACACGCACTGAGATGGAGGACTTTCTGAGAGAAGCGGCCTGTATGAAGGAGTTCGACCATCAAAATGTCATGAGGCTACTAGGTAAGAAAGGCAAATCCTCCACCAGCAAATTTTTTTGCAAAGCAAAAATAAATCGACCTAGTACATTCGTATATTGATGCGTGGATGCTGTGACCTCACTGACATTCGTTCTCTACCCATGAGAGCACACTATCATAGTACCAACACACACACTGACACCCATTTACAATCACACTCACACCGAGAAGCAATCTGGAAAAGCCCGTTAGCCTACTCTGCATGTCTTTGGACTGTGGAAGGAAACCCCACTACACGGAGGAAACCCATACAAGCAAGGAAAGCATATGCATACTCCACACACACACACAAATGCCTGAGTCAGCTCCCAAGTGGACAGGATGACAGGATGTGCAACTATCAACCCGGTGATTGCAAATTTAAATCCAGGTTGATGCCGCAGTCATTCACAACCGGAAGTCCATGGAAGCTAATTTGCCGAGCTCTCAGGGGAGGGAGGGATTTTCCTTCACAACAGGCACTAGCCAATCATGGGCATCTGTGAGCTCATTCGTACAAGGGGACAGATAGCGCTGTCCCTCCAAATGCACTTCGTAGATAGGCTGGTGTCACAGAGGGGACATGTACATGCTTATGCCTCTTCCTGGTTGGCAGTGGTGGTATGATAGGGAAGAAAGTACTAGATGGGAGGGAATTTGATATGAATAAATTAGGGGAAGAAAAATGGGGGATAGAAAGGAGAGGGAACCCAGAGTAAAACGATGGGCCTGGAGCCCATAACGTTCTTGCTGTGAGGCTAACTTGCTAACCACTACACCACCAACTACAGCAATTTGGCTCTTTGTTAACTGAACAACTGACTGTTGTTGACAGAGGCATCCAAGTGAAGTCTGACTCACTTTCCAAACAATTACAGTATGATATTAATCAGAGGTGAAATACTTTTCCCGTAAAGCTCCAGAGACATGAAACCTGATTTGGATGGTTGTCTCATCTCTGCCCATCTCTGAGTTGATGCTGATGGGCTTGACGACGACGGGCAGTAATTAAAAACAAAAACATCATATTTATTCAGAGCGAAAATAAAAACCACAAAATAGTGGCTCATACACCACTGCTCAGACTTTCACAGAATAAAAAACGTGAACACGTGAACAGAACATAAACCCATTAAATGTATAATCAAACAAACAACACATGATACAAATTAAGATGGACATCAGATAATGAAGCCGACACGGAGCAATGGCTAGTTCGTCACAGCAATCTTCACAGCAAGACGGTACTGGGTTTGATTCGATACTCTCCCTGTGCCTGCATGGGTTTCCTCTGGTTTTCCCCCACATTCAAAAATCATGCACAGTGGGTTCGATGGCGGTTACAAAGTGCCTCTAGGTTTGAGTGTGTGCGTAAATGGTATGTGTGTTACCCCGCGCACACACAGGTCTGGCATGCTGTACAGGGTGTACCTTGTCTTTTTCCAGAGATTGCTGAGATGGGCGCCGGGTTCCCTACAACCCTAATTAGGATTAAGTGGTTTAGAAAATGAATGAATGATGGTGAAAAGGAAAAAGTGTTAACCTTTCCTTCTTTCACTTCAGACCATGTTCAGGAGTCGAAAGCTTACTATGCCTGATTGTTGTGTCTCAGAGATTTGTGTGTGTGTGTGTGTGTGTGTGTGTGTGTGTGTGTGTGTGTGTGTGTGTGTGTGTGTGTGTATGTGTGTGTGTTTTGCAGGAGTATGTTTGCAGACTGTAGAGAGTGAAGGCTTTCCATCTCCTGTGGTGATTTTGCCGTACATGAAACACGGTGACCTCCACAGCTACCTGCTCTATTCAAGACTTGGAGACTCGCCTGTAGTGAGTGTCTACACACACACACACACACACACACACACACACACACACACACACACACACACAAAAACCCTTATACTTCTATTTTTGTGGGGACATTCATTCACATGATACATTCCCTAGGTTCTTACGC
>CM045743.1:36643939-36693939 GCA_024760905.1 Plotosus lineatus | reverse complement strand
CACTAGCTGGCAGCAGCAGCAGCAGGTTTTTCAAGTAAAACGCTAGCCATTCATGACTCAAAAAAGATTGCACGCTTGCTTACTGCTGTTAAGCTTTGTCGAAAAATGTGAGTAAAGACGAAAAGAGGTCAAATTTCTAAACATCATTTTTCAATGGATTTCACAGTTAATTTTTAGAACTGATGTTCAGTGATTTATTTGGGTCCTCGATCACCTTTAAATTTCGGGTCGTAGCCCTCAGTGAAAATGAGTTTGACACCCCTGCTTTAAATGAAACGTCAGAATATCAATCGAATCACATCAGCTAAAAATTGAGTCAAATCAGAACATATTGGAACAAAATCACATGAAAAACATCGCAATAACATCGGAATTTGTTCGGATCAGTCAGGGCCATGATCAGTATTGTGTGAGCGCACCCTTAATAAGGTTTTGATTATGAGTGCACTTAGAGCAACAACATAAAAAAAAGCACGTTTTGATTTTTATTCTTAACGTAGCAACAATTAACGCCATATCAAGGAGGCATCACAGAGCTTCTCATACCCTTTTCCTTTTCGTTGGCGCTCCTTGTTTCCGTCATCATGATGTTTCATGAAAACGTGTGCATAACCATGTGCTTATTTGTTGTTGTTTTTTTCAATCAACAAGCCGCACCGGTCTCATTGGTGGTCTCATTACATTTGGTATTTATTTGTTGATGTTTGCGTCCATGCACTAAATTGAGCTTCTCTTGATAGGTTAGGCATGTCATATCGTAAGAAATCATTACGAAAACAGCGCATTCTTTGTAAGTCGCGAAGAAAACTCACCGGTACTATTAACGCTACATTAGATTCGCATCCACTCACATGCTATTTTGACATGCTTGGTAAATCCTGCCCTGTGTTTGTCATTTTAAGCTAAAATGAAATCACCTGAACAAAATTGTCACTGACGGTATTGAAAATTAAATCACCAAAATTTTGAAGGTTGTTTGTTTGTTTGTTTGTTTTCTTGTTTGTAAGTATAGCTTAGCAATCACATAATGTGTTTTACATGAACTTTCTGGTACTGATGTTAGTAAATTTCGTTGAATATCCATATAATGTCGCAAAAATTGTAAAGATTTTGTAAATCATATTAAATTTCACGGATGTAAATGGACTTCATGTCAATATTCAAAAATTTGTTACTAGAACAAAGTTAAAAATGATATTATATATTATGCAGGCAAAGCCATCCACAAGTCCTTAACTGTCATGATCTTGATATTTGCATCAATTCTATGACATTTTCCCCCAAATATAATGAAAATTACGTTATTTTGTACTGCATATTCAAGAACTTTTGCAACTTTTAGATCAATTTTCATAAAATATCAATAATTTATGGTCAGTTTTATAAACGGAAAATTTTCCCACATCATAAGCTGTGCAGACTTTGAAATAAAATATTATATTACATCTATATTCACAAACACGTGTGATCCACAGTACACACTTTCCAGTGCCTTGGGAAAGCCAGTATTTCGTTTTAAATTAGTTCTTTAATCTGTAACATTTGACATTTAAGTTTAGATAATATTAATGTTGCTGTTATGTTTTTGTAAGATTTTGATATACTTTTATATGAAATAAATGCCACCTTTATGATTCAGTCATAAATCTGTCTCTTTGTTACTTGGGATGTCACATTATACAGTACAGTATATAGTACTATAGCAACTGTTGCGGACGTTACTTTTAACACTTTGCTTGCATGGTATGGTTCATTCATTCATTTTCTGTAACTACTTAAGCCTAATTAGGGTCATGGGGAGGCTGGCGTCCATCCCAGCCGACTCCGGGAGAGGGCAGAGTACACCCTGGACAGTTTGCCAGGCCATCGCAGGGCGGAAACATGTTGACGACTACGCGGCTACTCTTGACAAAAGTCAACAATGGTTCTTTTACATGAACCTCACACCATGGACAGTGAGAGACATGGCTGACGTTTGATAACCCAGTTAACTGCACTGGGGGGGGGACAGCGGTGGCACCCCGTTCAAAGTGGGGCTTGAACCCCAGACCTTGGAATCGGTGATCCAGCACCTTTACCACCAGGACACCACTGCCCCTTGTGCATTACCATTAAAGGCAGTGCTTCTCAATTACTTTCTTTAACACCCCCTCCAGGAAGACAGTGAGAGACATGGCTGGCCTTTGATAACCCAGTTAATGCACTGGGGGGGGGGGCAGTGACAACCCGTCCCGTTGAGAGTGGGGCTTGAACCCCCAACCTTAGGATCAGTGATCCAGCGCCTTTACCACCAGGCCACCACTGCCCCAGAAAGGCTACTCTGTACTACTACACATGGTGCTTTTCAGCCATCTTTGTTTAATTGCCCCACTCTGGGATCTTAGGGCACCACTTGAGGCGCTGTGGTGAAGAAACAGACCCACAGCTCATCCATTCATTCCTTTACACACAGCAGAAACTCTCGATTTTACCAGCTGGGTTCTCTTCGTCAGTAGACGGTGCTCAATCACGGGTGATTTGGAAAAGCCGATTCGCCCATCATGCATGTTTTTGGACTGTGAGAGGAAACCTGAGGAGTACCCAGAGGAACCTACACAAGCACAAGGAGAACATGCAAACTTCACACAGAAACACCTGAGCTGGGAACTGAACCCAGGATCACCTTTCTTTCAGGCAGATGTGCCAACCACTGCTCCACCGTGCCACACTTATTCACTTGTTTTTGCACAAATAAAGAGTGAAAGGTTTGAGAAGAAAAATGCGAAAGAAATGACTTACGACTTTTCCATAAACCAATCACAAATTACTCACAGGCAGCAGTGACCTGGTGGTAGAGGTGCTGGATCACTGATCCTAAGGTTGGGGGTTCAAGTCCCACTCTCAACGGATTACCACTGTCCCCCCCCAGTGCAGCTAACTGGGTTATCAAAGGCCGGCCATGTCTCTCACTGTCTATGGTGTGAGGTTCATGTAAAAGAACCATTGCTGACTTTCAAGAGTAGCTGCATAGCCGTCAGCGTGTTTCTGCAGTGCGACGCCCTGACGGGCTGTCCAGGGTGTACTCTGCCCATGCCCGGAGTCAACTGGGATGGGTGTCAGCAGTTTACAGAAAATGAATGAGAATGAATTGCATACTTTCTGTAATATAAGCGTTCCCGTCATGTGGAAGCGTTCTTCTGGGACAAACTAAGATCCAGCATGAACACATTACTCGTGTGCCTGTGTCCAAAAGGAAAGCGGATCAGAACCAACAACAACTGTCATCACTATCCAGCATCTTCTCTCATTGACATGCAGTGGAGACTGAACAGGTTCCTGGGTGAAGTGCTTCATTACAACCGGCTATCTCAGAACCATGAGCATTTCCTGACGTTTGTGCGGTACGGCGGTCAGTTAGTTATTGTGTGTGTTGTCCTCAGATTCCATTTCATAAAGACACAGAGCAAAGCGGAATAATGCACTTGTTCCAGGACATCATGGCCCAGAAATCAGTGAGAATAAAGTTTATAAAATATAACATTTAATACTACAGAGTCTTACAACCTGAAATTGAAACCCATGCCCTCACCTGTTGAACCGTTTAACCCTACTACGTTTGTACGGATGCTGGAGACTATTTCCGCCGATGCTAGGCGAAGGCAGGGTACACCTGGAACAGCTCGCCAGACCATCACAAGGCAGCATCGACCTATTCGCACTTAAACACCGAATCAATCTTGAACACTTTGGCCGAATGGTGGGAGGAAACCAGAGAACTTGGAGGAAAACCACAGAAGCATGTGGAGATCATGCAAACTCCACACAGAAACGGCCCGAAGACCTTCTTGCTGTGAGGTTTTACACAATCCGGCTCACAGCAAGGTCTCACGTTCGAGTCCCGGGCTTGGTGAGGACGTTCCTGTATGGAGTTTGCATGTTCTTGTGTGGGGTTTTCCTCCAGGTACTCTGGTTTCCTCCTGCACATTAGCTGTGAACGGTTGTCGCTAGATATGAGTGGGGATGATCGGTTGTGTATGTGTGTTGCCCTGCTATGGTCTCGCGAGCTGTTCAGGGTGTACCCCGGCTTCGCTTAATATTGGCGGAGGTGTTGTTTCAACGGTAATTCTATAAGTTTGCGTCCCTGACAGAGAAACTCGACAATTTCATAAGTTTAATTACTTTATTTCTCAACACAGTCTCCCTGAACATCAATACACCTGTTCCAGCGATGCTCCAACTTTACAATTCCGTCTCCGGAGAAGGTCGGATCGTGTTCCTCTAACAAGCTCTCAACAGCCGCGATGACTTCATTATGACTCACAAAATGTCCTCCAAGTTCTGATTTGAACTCGGGGGTTGGGGGGGTGGGGGGGGAGACCAATAAAAGTCTGAGGGTGCCAGATCAGGTGAATGAAGCGGGTGTGGTAGAAGTTCAAAGTTGCTGCAGCAACGGCGAGGCGAACTGTGAGGTGTGAACTGGTGCACTGTCCTGAAGCAACCAGCCACCCAGGGAACAGACCTAAATAACGCTACAGAATTACAACCAGCACAAACCGTTTTCAAATAAATATTACTGGGACAAACTGGAGTTTTGAAAATCAGTAACCAGTACAAAACTAAAATAATGCAAAAGTGCATAAGGCTACGAGCTTTTGTCCCTCGTGGTGCCAGCATCACTGCAACCATACTAGGATTAAGTGGTTTGGAAAATGAGTGCGTTTTAGGCAGGGGATTGTGGACTTGGTGGTAATTCAGAGAAATGAGATGGGTGGCGCAACGCCTCACACCAAAACGGTCCGGGGATTGCCGTGCACTTCCACGGTTTTCCTCTGGGAGCTTCAGTTTCCTCCCATGCAAATTCAACTATTAGTTATTCTAAATCTTCCAAATCGGCCCTAATTGATGCACTGAGCCCAAAGCGGAGCAAAAGATCCAAATAAACAAGTCGGGTTTGTTGTTGTTCTTTTAAGAGATTTCTGTGGCAGATTAAGGACCGTGCTGGCTCACTAGTTACAGAATAGAAGGTTGCGGTGTTCAAGCCTCAGTTACACCAATCTACCACTACAGTACCAGGATCCCTCACTTTCTGCGGTTAATGGAGGCCGAGACGACCCCCCCCCCCCCCCCCGCCGCCGCCGTCGCCGCGCCTGCCGATTTCCACGACGTAGGATCAACCCTTCTGACTGACGTATACGTAAATGTATAAGTGTTTATAATATCAATAAATACATATTCAACACTATAAATACTTATAATAACAATTAAACATTCAAAAATAATGCATAAGATGTAAATAAAATATAAACACACACAGACACACAGACACACAGACACGCGCCTCACATAAAAATGTAAGTAGTTTTGTTGGGGGGTTTTGGGTTGTTTGTTTGTTTGTTTTGGGGATTTTTTTTTTTTTTTTTTACATAATTGTTTCTTGTTTTGCAGCATTTTCCTTAACTTTTTCCCTATTTTCCTTATTTTTTTATTTTCCGATGATTATTTTTGAGAAACCCACGATGCACTGTAGCCGCAGGAACTGAAGCACGAAGTATCGAGGGATCACTGTATCTCAGTTCGGAGTAAAGTCCTTAATCCGCAACCGATGAGTTGTACAAATGAGATAAAAGTGAAGTCGATCTGGATTGGAGCGTCAGTCAAATGCCATAAATGTAAATATAAAGTTCAAATCAGGAAGCACATAAAACTACCTGCGTTCAGTTCATGTTGAATAGAGCTCAGAATGAAAACAAAACAAACAAACAAAAAAAAAAATCCAGAAAACCAATTTAAATCCTGTTGTAGTATTCCAGCACAGTCCGATCTTATTCATTCATTCACTTATTTATTTTCTGAACCGCTTAATCCTAAGTAGGCCGGCAGGGGAGGCTGGCACCTGTCTCAACCGACTCTGGATGATGGGCAGAGTACACCCTGGACGGCTCACCAGGAAATCGCAGGGCGGCGATGGTGCTATTCCATGCCTCTAACCCAGTTAGCTGCACTTGGGGGACGGCAGTGACAACCCGTTGACAGTGGGTCTTGAACCGCCGATCTTCAGGTCAGTAGTCCAGCACCCTACTACCAGGAAGGTGCGTACCACCACTGCCTGTTTTAGCCACATTCATGTACAAAATAAATAAATAAATAAATAAAAATAACAACACATGTTGTTAACATTAAAACAGGTCTCTGTAAAACAACTGATTTGCATTGCATGGAGTTCAGCGAGCTTCAAATAACACATTATATTATATTATATAACATATATTCTACCTCATTACATAATAATCTATTTTACTGCATAGGCAATTCCAAACTTTGCATGTACCTCATAGGCTTATTACAGGAAGCATGGGCTTTCTGGAGGCTCGTTGTGGGTCAGTCTATGCTTGTGTATGTGGGAATGTGAAAAATACATTAATATTCATGTGTACTGTATACAGTATTCCCGTATGTCACACATTAAGCCAGCACAAAACTACTGTTTAGCTTCACAATCAACCAAATAATAGCAAATACAAAGAGCCTTTTGTTACATAGATGAGCTAGTTTCATAAATGTTCGTCTTTGTAAGCTTTTATAATAATACAGTCACAACAGCAGGTCCCGGGTGTTGTTAGTAAATGTGTGAGTTCCTGTAGGCTGATTCCATAAATTATTAAAAAAAAAAAAATCAAGAAATTGCACATCATTATGTCAGGTTTTAGTAGAGGTTATGACATCATAAGAGCTCTTAATCACACACACACACACACACACACACACACACACACACACACACACACACGCTTGTCACACAGATTATACACTTAGGAAGAAGCCTCAACATGACTGTTCAGACTTCAGAGACTAAATAAAGTGGGACCGTCAAACAGAAGGGAGGTTTACATCCCTAAATCACAACAATCCAATCACATGCCATATACGCATTTGAGTATATACAGTACACCATCATATTCTTGGTACGGTCCCAGCACCAACCTGATTTTGACAAAAGACAGTAAAATTATGGCTCATTTCAGGAGGTTTAGGTCATCGGCGAAGTCACCAGTGCCTGGTGGACGCAGGCAGCGGGCAAAGCGCCACTGACAGACCATGACGCAGAGGGGCAGCATGAAGAGGGCGCAGATTCCCGCCATGACATAAGCGATGGTCATAAGGGTCGACTCGTCTGTCTGGGGCACGTTGTATCCGCAGTCTTCTAGTTCTACCCCGTGAAAGGGACCTTCCACCGATGCTATGCGGAACGCATCATGAACTGAGGGTGGTTGGATACAAGATAAACATTTTTATAATGTTTATTAATTTATGAAAACAAATGCAAATGTATTCAAGTAATTTAATTTACACTTGCAAGATTAACCAATAATGCATTGGGTGGGGGTGTCTGTGTGTATGTGTCTGTATATATATATATATATATATATATATATATATATATATATATATATATAGAGAGAGAGAGAGAGAGAGAGAGAGAGAGGATTTACTGAGTAGATCCTTCCGTAGGAGAGTGCTCAATACTTTTTGGTAGAGCAAATAACAATAAAAATAAAAGGACAGGACAAAGACTTTCTATTGAAACTCCATTTATCACTACAGATCTGTTTTGAGGGGTGCTGAAACCATCCTCTCTCTTCAGGTGATTATAGAAGAATATATATATATATATATCCCACGCAACCACCGAATTCCGCGAAGTAGGATCGACCCCCTTGACTGACGTATACGTACACATATATTATATCAATTAATACATGCAATTATGCAAATTATATATAAACACATTTTAACCAAATGTGAATTTGAATAAACAAAGAACTGATGAAATTTTGGCTCCGGATCCAGGACGGTAGGAAATATTTTTTTAACTTTGCGTTTGTTGCAGGCAAGAAAATAGAAATTACCCAGAACGCAATGCAAGAACAAAATACAGGGTGCAAAAATAATTGTAGAACAGACCACAAGGGGCACCATAATTCTACATTATAACCTATGTAAAGATGAGATGCACTATCTTGGTGGAGGTTTACACTCTATAAGCAATAAAATCTATTGGTCAAAAGTCTGTTGTTAATTGTTTTTGTTCATAAAATGCCTATATAGTATGTTTGGCAAGTGTAAGATCAGTATTATTGAGTATTTTAATGTCATGCCATCAACATTTTTTCTGGATTAAGCAGTTATTCTGTCTGGTAACAATTTTGTCGATAACACAAACATTTAAACACCTCTATAAACCCACACAAAACAAGTGGCTTATTTTTACGGTTTGCTATAAACAAGTGTAGACAACAAAAACATAAACAGCTTTGTTTCTTTCCTACCATGACATTTGCTGACGGCAAAACCGATACGTTTGTGTTCACGGTCGAATACAACGTAGAAGCCCTCCATGATGACAGCACCCATAACGGTCCCTGTGGTTGACTGCGACACAGCAAACTTATAGCAGTCCTCCTGCACTGAGGCCACATCCTCTACAGGCCGGAGATACTGCTACAGGGAGCAAAGAGGGACAGGAAACAGCTGTTAGCTCAAATACACACACACTGTACACACACACACACACACACACACACACACACACACTGTACACACACACACACACACACACACACACACACACACACACACACACACAAACACATTCACTTCCAGCTTCACTGTTTATAAAACCTAGATTGTGGTCTCGTCTGAGCTTAAAACCTTTTTCTATTTGGCCTCAGAATCGTCAACATAACTTAATGTAGCCTTTTTTTAAGGTGTGGCTTTTTATCTTGAAAAGCTACCATATACCTGTCACATTTGTGCAGCGTTTTTGTAATTTTGTCACATGCAACCAATGCATAATTCTTCTCCAAAAATTCCAAAAACTGCTATAAAGTTGCCAAAGGCCTTTTTGGTAGCTTCTCTGATCAGGTTTCTCCATGCTCTTCTGTCCTGTTTAGAGGGTAAGTCCAAACCATGTAAGGTCCGATTAGCACAAGACACTTTCTATTTCTTGATTTGAGATTTCCTGTGTTCATCAGGATTGATAAAGCCCTGGAAATTTTTTGTACCCACCTCTTCACTCCTAAGTGCCCTGAAATATTTTGGCAATGCTTTGCCACCCATAGTTTATTGTTTGTTTTCAGTTACATTTCCAATTCGAAACCTGGAAATTCTCTAGAAATAGCTGTTTTGATGCTGAACTATTCAAAATGATTACAGTTTATAATCCAGCACCTTACTACCGGGCCACCACTGCCCTTAAACATTAGAATATTTTAGGGTTTTTTTAACTGTCGATATACTTTTCACTTGTCTGTTTTCAGTTGCAATCAGTAAATGCAGCTGGTAAAAATATTATTTGTGTGAATGTGTCTCCATTTCACGATGCCATTTAAAAAAAATCTACATATTGTAAGGGGTGGTTGTAGGTGGGGTGTGATTTCTTTCTATATTCACTGTACATGTTCATGTAAACATAATCAAACAATACAAAATGCATACCTGGGGCAGAATTGAGATGCGAAATGATTGGTTACGGTTTTCACTCATTAAGTAGAGCGAAATAACGGGGAAGATGTGCCAGGGTGTGGTGCCAACCTGCCAACAGACTAACTGCTCACCCAGCCAAAAACCTGAAGGGAACTGTTCAGTCTATGAGAGGGAAAGAATTGGTGTAAAACAGAAATAGAACTGCAAAACTATTGAACAGGAATGATATTCACACTCATTCCACATGTCATCTTCAATCAGTACATTACAGGTACTCTGCATTGGGATAAATCAACTGCTCAAACATGTTACACAATACATGAGACGCTCTGATGTTTTCAGATACAAGCACAAATATATATCCAAGAGCTGCCGTCTGTCTGTTTTTGTGGAGGTACGCATGATATTTCTGAGATAGCAGTAATCCTAGTCCATCTTCTCAGTGAATTGATTCATCCAGATGTCCTATTACTGGTTGGAGTTCTCATCTTAGAAGCCCCTCGCTTCTACTGATGATGTTCCATATAGACCATATAGTCTAAAATTACATTGGACTACAATAACCAACTAAACTTCATGTTAAACTATAGTGAAGTTTCTGCCAGCTGTTTTGTATTTTTATCTAGATTTACCCAAATGAAGATGGGTTTCCCTATTCAGTCAGGTTTCTTAATTCAGTTGATTCTGGGAGTTTGGTAACACTGGGCGAAAGTGGGGTTCTACCCTGAACAGCTCGCCAGACTATCACAGGGCCTTGGAAATCCCAACATGAGCTAAACAAACCATTTTATCAGGACCCTGAGATTGAAAATGTATTCCTGATATGTCATATTTGTGCCACTAGATGGGGCTCCAATCCTTACAATGGAAAGAAGTGAACTTTACAAATATTCTTTCAAAAAATCACAGTTTTGCTGTAGGCGACTCCCGAGAACGGGAAAAAGGCGAAAAGAAGGAGAAGTGTGACCAACAAATGCTTCCAAAATATCTCCAAATTTCCATTTTTTAAAAATATTATCTTTCAATATACTGTACCAGTGGCCATGTAGAATAAGATGCAGTAATGGCTCTTCAACAGCCCTTTCATCACAGACAGTGAGTGACATGGCCAGCCTTCGATAACGGGGTGACGATCCCGTTGATAATGGGGCTTGAACCCAGTGACCTTGGGACCAGTAATCCAGCAGCCTAATACCAGGCCACCACGGCCCAATTTTCCAACAAATAAACCCAAAGAATTGGCATTGTAGTCATGGATGGCACAGTGGAATGGTGGTTAGCACGTCTGCCTCACAGCAAGAAGGTTCAAGTCTTGGGCTCAGACGTTTCTGTGTGGAATTTGCATCTTCTCACTACTCCGCCATGCCACCCTACATTTCAACTATCAAATATTGTCCTTTTATAAGATGTACATGGTACAATATAGTGTAAATAAAATAAACAATAAACCTGTGATGAGAAAAAATCCCGAGTGCTTAGAAAGACTGTGACCTGTGATGGTGTCTGACAGAAAGTCTCTAAGTTTTCTACAGCATCCCATCCAGTCAGTGAGTTTATACTGAGCCACTGTTCCTGTAATACAATACTTGGATGTTCTTAAAATATTCAAATCCAAAAGAAGGGCATTACTGCATGCTGGAACGTCTCCAAACTCAAAAACGACTCTATAAATCACTTTATAAAGTGCTTCAGTGTTGGATGCTTAACCATCATGTTTTTTTTGTGCAGTGTTTCAAATATACCTTTCGAAGGTCAGCATTATACCACTAGTTATCAACTACATTAGTTTTTATTTCTTATAGCCATTCATTAAATTGTGTATATAATCTCACAGATCACCATCTGCCTCGCAGCAAGAAGGTCCTGGATTCGAGTCCCAGGATCGGGCGTTTCTGTTTAGCTTACATGTTCGCCCTAAGAATATGTGGTCCAATGACATGCGTGTTAGGCTGACTGGCTGCTCCGAATTGCCCCGAGGTGTGGCTGTCAGCGTGAAAGGTTGTGCGTGTGTTTTGGCCCTGTAATGGTTTTGCAACCTGTTCACGGTACATCCTGCTTTTGCCCAGAGACAGATGAGAGAGGATCCAGCCTTCCTCTGGACCTCATAAGATTATGCAGTTTGGAAAATGTTTAAGTGTTGCTAATTGATAAGCTGGAGGCACTTAGTGAAGCTAATCGCCAACATGTACCAGGAGGTGGGGCATATATTTAAGCCAATATACTGATCCCTTTCTACTTCGTGCGTCAGTTTCTGCGGCTTCAGTGCATCGAAGGGTTTTCAAAAATATTCATCAAAAAATTTAAAAAAATAAGGAAATTAAGAAAAACCCAAACAAAAGCAACCCAAACACCCGACAAAACTACTTACATTTTAATGTGAACTCTGTGTGTGTACGCGCATCTGTATGTGTCTGTGTTTATATTTTATTTACATCCTATGCATTATTTTTAAATGTTTAATTGTTATTATAAGCATTTATAGCATTGAATATGTATTTATCGATATTACATACACATATACTGTACATCTACAGATGTTCCCCGACTTACGTTCATCCGTTTTGTTTCTTCAATTTTACATTTTTTTTCTTTCAAAAAAAAAAAAAAAGTCAAATTTTGAGTTTAGACGTACCTATGTAGTACGCTGACATAATGACACTGCGTCCATTGTTTACAAACGACAGACTGAACGTGTCCCTCCCTCTTCCCAGTTCAGTTATGCACATACATATATATATATATATATATATACACACACACACACACACACACACACACACACATACCTCAGTTATACTGTATAGCGTGTTACCCTTGTGTTAATACGTCTTCTCTGTGATCTTTGTGTTTACACTGTCTTGCGAACTTTTGTAACCCTAAGCAAATATGGTTGATCAGAATGGTAAGCCTACTAGCATGGGTGCAAGTCTCATACACAGAGATGAATTAACTATCTGCTCGGATCGGCACAATCTAATGCATACTCAGTTAAGCAATCCAGAAAAGAAAGCGAACTCTCCGCTCTGCTGGTGATTCACATCAGTGCAGGCTGAGTTCTAAACGAGTTCAACGGCGCCCTTGCTCACTTGAAAGACTGGAAGTCCGTATAACCCACAGCAAGTACACTACTTTTGGTGTTGGGCGCCTCACATATTCTAAGCGTTGATTGGCTGTTTTAAGCTTCAAGTAAAGTGACTCGGCTCAGTTTCATGTAATGTGACTCAGCTCAGCTTCATGTAAAGTGACCATCCATCGACCATAGGAACCATTTACAAGCAGAAAGATCGCATCATAGAGAATGTTAACGGTTATATTTGATACTGTATTTGATATTTGATGAGTGAATTTGGTTAAAATTTATCTATTTGAAATCATTTTGCTTGAATTTAATTTATTTGAAATTAATGTTGATATTATTTGATATATTTGTATTATTTTACAATGTTATGTTTCTAATAATTGATTTAGGGGTGTTTTATGAGACACAGTAATGGTATTTATGGATATATAGTACAGTATGAGCATCATACGTCACACGTCATCCGTCACTGTAACAACTTACGTTCACTTTCAATTTACATTCGGCTGTCCGGAACCAATTAAAAACGTAAGTCAGGGAGCGTCTGTACGTCAGTCAGGGGGGGTCGATTCTACTTCGCGGAAATTGGCGGTCGCGGGAGGGGTCTCAGTCCCCATTAACCGCGGAAAGTGAGGGATCCCTGTACGTTAATTCTTTTTGCATGTATGTATATTTGCATATGCTATTTGTGTTTGAAAAATATTTTTTTAATGGGAATCTGAAATGTTGATCCCTGTATACAGAGTAATATGCAGTACATTCGTTCATTTGCCGAACCACTTAATACTACTCGGATCATGAGGAAGTAGGGAACCTATGTTAGCCGACTCTGGATGAAGGCAGGGTTCTCCCTGAACAGTTAGCCGGTCTATCGCAGGACTAAAACACACAACCATCATATTAGGGGCAATCTGGAACTGCCGATTTGCCTAATCTTTGGACTGTTGGAGGAAACCAATGTAGCAGGAGGGAACCATAGTTACCTTGTAAGGATTAGTAATCATATAACCTCTAATGTATTTATCTTGTTACATATTTTATCAAAGCATAACATGCTATTTAAAAATAGACTGATCTACTTTAAAACTTCAGTATGTGGATCAAGAGCACCATGAAAAGAAATTCAGAGGGAATAAAGAATGACACGGTTCTACCAGGGGGCTGAGTAGAAGTACTGAAAGTGCTCAGCTAGCAGGAAGTTACTGCGCGTCTCATTTTTCCCTGTCACAGGCAGTCGGGGGGGAAAGGAGAGTGGGCGGCGCACCAAGAGTGAAAGGAGAGAAAACATCTACTAACTGAAGAAGCTGCTTCGATAGCCTTCACTGCTGCCTGGAACACTTTGCGAGGGAGGCGCAGGTTTGTAGTGCCGCTGTCAACGATACTCTTATCATAATTATACTGTCAGACACAGAGATACACAGAAAAATAGATTTTTTTTTTATCCAAACGTGTAGCCTTTCACTGCTCATGTGAGGAAATGTGAACATGAAGAATAACCATTCCCACCTCTTTACAGTCCATGTTGAGATCTTGTCCATTGACTTCAATACGAACAATGATGACCTCGTAATACCACTCGCGGCGAATCGGAGTGTACCACACCTCTCCCACGTAAAGCGAAGGGTCAATCCCGCCGATGATCTGCCGAAAAACATGTGATCACCCCCTCACCTATAAAATTCTAATATTTTTAATTATTCTAATTTTTTTATCATATTCAAAAACAGAAAGAGTGAGTAAAGCGTATTTGTTTCAGGGAGGAGCAGGACTGCTCTCACACCATACTGCCTCCCACTGTGGCACTGCCCAGACTGAAGTTCTGAGTGAAACCCGCTCCACAGAGCTGCAGGGAAAACAGGTTGGGAACACTGGTCTGCCTCACCAGAGAGTCAAAGAACGGCTCGAGGTTCTCATCAGGCTGAAAATAAAAGGGATGGAAAGGAATGAAAGGAAAGGAAAGGAAAAAAGAGAAAAGATTAGGAGAGAAAGAAAAGGGAATTCAATGGTTAGTATAGCAAGAAGAGGAAAGTGTGAAGGAAAGGAAAAGAAAGGAAAGTAAAGGAAAGGAAAGTAATGAAAGGAAAAAGGAAAGGAAAGGAAAGCAATGAAAGGAAAGGAAAGGGGAGAGGAAAGGAATGAAAGGAAAGGAAAGGAAAGGAAAGGGGAAAAGGAAAGGAATGAAAGGAAAAAGGAAAGGAAAGGGAAAAAGGAAAGGAATGAAAGGAAAAAGGGAAAAAAGGGGGGAAGGGAAGGAAAGGAAAGTAATGAAAGGAAAAAGGGATGAAAGGAAAAAAGGAAAGGAATGAAAGGAACAAAAGGGGGAAAGGAAAGTAATGAAAGTAAAAAAGGGATGAAAGGAATGAAAGGAAAAAAGGAAGGAAAGGAAAGGAAAGGGGGGAAGAAAAGAAAAGGAAAAAGCAAAGAAAAGGAATGAAAGGAAAAAGGAAAGGAAACGAAAGGAAAGGGAAAAGGAAACAAGTAAAGGAATGGAATGAAAGCAAAAAGGAAAAAATGAAAGGAAAAGAAAAAGGAAATAAAGAAAATAAAAGAAAGGGAGATAAAGGAAAGGACAGAACATAAATGAAGGGAAATGTACAAAGAGAAGTGAAAAACAGAAGGAGAAAGAAATGAAATGGTTAGTATAGCAGTGTAGGAAGCGGAAAGGAGAAATGGAAAGAACAGAACAGGAAAGAAAAGGCAAGAAGAGAGGAGGATACGAATGAAAAGTTGAGCACAAACAATGAATACGAGAAAGAAAATATAATCCGAGAGGAATTAATGAGAACTCACCCTGGCTATCTCTGCGTAGGCCAGACCCAGGATCCCTTCCCAGTTAGAACCATTGATGAAGAAGCGATCAGACTGGGTGATGGCAGCGATGTTTGCCCGAAGTGTTACGTTGGGGCCATGAGGAACCGATACCACATCTGTGCCAAGCTCACCTTCCCAACGACCTTGTGTGTAAGGCACATACACACCTTGTCCCAGGTCTTTGAATGACACCGATCTAATATATATCCATCCACACACACACACACACACACACACATGATGGAGTTTCAGAAATCCATTGATGTTAAGGAACCATTCATTCATTTATTTTCTGAACCTCTTAAACCTAATTAGGGTTGCGCCCATCTCAGCCGACTCTGGAAGAAACATACTGGCGGCTACGCAGCCCGCTCTTTAGGAAAATCAGGAATGATTTCTTTTACAGACAGTGAGCGACATGGACAGCCTTTGATAACCCAGTTCGCTTCACTGGGAGGACCACAGTGGCAACTCATTGATAGCAGGGCTTCAATCCCTGACCTTGGGATTAGTAATCCAACACCCCACCACCAGGCCACCGCTGACCCGTTAATGAATCATGTCCCATGTGTTTTTATAAGATGAATGATGTACACCTGTGCGCAAATAATGTGTAACATGCCCTCATTATAAATATTCCTGTCCTCGGAAATCCCCGGTTAAACAAACAGCTGCATGAATAACATGGAGCTATCAAAACAAGTCTGAGACAAAGTTCAGGAAAACTATCACTCGATCAACAGTGCTTCACAGGAAGAAAGCACTCATAGACCGCAAGGTTCCTCCATCAGACACAAATAGATTATTATAACTTGATATAGTTATAATGAAATGTCTCCCCCTAGTGGATGTCAGATAAACAATTTCCCCCATGAAATTTTTTTTTGTAGATTTTAGGATTTCTTTCCTACGACGATCCCATTTACGGATCATCTCAAAAATGTAATGGATTCATTCCAGGCTCAGGCCCCACCTCTCCTCCAAATTTGATTAAAATTAATTCTAAAATCCTGCTAATAGACAACAAACAAACCAACAGACCCCGCCAAGCTGCTGAGGTAACAAACAAGCATAAACAGTCAAGGTTCATCACCCATCAGTGGGTGGGATTGCGGATGCTCAGCTCCCTGTGACTCATCTCGATCACCAGACGATCATGGCTGTCTGTGAGCTCATTCGATAGTGATTTCCCTCCGTGTGTCAGGTCGCATCAGTTTGTAAAGAGGCGAGTGGCGGCATCGCTGATCATGGAGGAGACTTATGAATGATGACGCCACGCCCTTGTTGGTGACGTTTGCATGTCACAGGGAGACAACACTTGATGTTGGGAATTGGACACAACTAAAATTAGCAGGAAAAATAAAGAGTGTAATCTTGACCAATTACATTTTTGGTTGGAAAGTGAATATCTGGTCCACTCTCAGGAAACTCACGGTCTCGGACGGCTGCGGCAACAACCTTAATTCGACCCTACGATCTCCAGGTTGATAGTCCGCCACCTTATAAACAGATTTCGTTTTGTAGGGGAAAGCGCATCAGACCACAGTACATTCTGAAAAATTTCGACTTCTAAAATCTGTAGTTAACTCAATCCATTCTGCCTCCGGGGTTTTTAAATGGACCTTGACAAGGTAAAGGGAAGTCAGCAAGATCTTAAAAGTGCAGAATATTGTGCTGTTCTGATACTTGCGTCGTCCCTGTTGAGAAATACTTACAGGGAACGATGGTAGTATCGACGCAGGAAAGGGTGACTGGCGGCACCGACTGCAAAATTACTGCTCCCTGTATCAACCAGGATGTTCAACTGCAACACAGACACAGACAAGTGTATAAGAGCACATTCAATTCGTTCGGTATTTGGGTGACTTCCAGATGATACCGCGAGTGTCCTTGGAAATCCGGGCTCTTCGTAGCGAAGAGCAGATGTATTATTGATCATCTTCCTGAACGCCACCAGAGACCGGTTGCCTGGCTGCTAGACCGACTGACTATGCAAAATGTGATGAACAAATAGAAAGAAAAACAGAGAGAGAGGTGCCAGGAATTAATGACCACACTCTCAGCAAAAGAGGTTTTATGAATCAGAGGGAAAAGTATTTCCTGTTATCGTGTGCGTTGACTCATTCATTCAAACAATTAACGCTAAATTTCTGTGGCGTAGGGGTTAGCACGGTCACGTCACAACCAGAATGTTCTGGGTTTTATTCGGAGTCTCTGGCAGTTGTGTGTAGCGTACGCATATTCTCCCCGTGCTTGTGTAAGTTTCTACTGGGCAGCGCCGGTTTCCTCCCACAGTCCAAAGACATGCACGTTAGGCTAACTAGTAGCTGACTGTTCCAAATTGCCCCTAGGTGTGGATGTGCGTGCGAATGGTTGTATGTGTTACCATGCCATGGTCAGATGAGCTGTGCAGGGTGTCCCCTGCCTTCGCCCAGCATTAACTGTGGTAGGCACAGCCTCTGTGCACCACTAGAAGTAGGATTAGGTGTTCCACCAAACTGAGATTTATGAAAAAATACCTCAGCCAATGGGATCATTTTTAGCATCGGCGTGTGTGTTCAGGCAACACTCTCTAGCTTCTCCTGGGGGATCCCAAAGCGTTCTCAGACCAGACGGGATATATAATTCCTCTAGCAAATTCTTTGTCTGCCTTTGTTCCTACCCCCCAAGCTGGACATGCTCAGAACACTTCTAAAGGGAAGCAAACAGGAAGCTTTCTAATCAACAGCCCGAACCACCTCAACCGACTCCTTGGGATGCAGAGGAGCAGCGGCTCTACCCCGAGCTTCCCCACAGATGTCCGGGCTCATTACCCTGTTTCTATTATACATATCAAATACATAGCATATCTGTAGATGTAGTCTATATAATCCCTCTAGCAAATTTTGGGCCTGCCCTAGGTCCTACCCCCAAGCTGGACATGCTCAGAACACTTCTAAAGGGAAGCAAACAGGAAGCTTTCTAATCAACAGCCCGAACCACCTCAACCGACTCCTTGGGATGCAGCGGAGCAGCAGCTCTACCCCGAGCTTCCCCACAGATGTCCGGGCTCATTACCCTGTTTCTATTATACATATCAAATACATAACATCTGTAGATGTAGTCTAATAAAGTGTTTGTACAAATGTGAACCCAACACCTGGTGGCGCTGAATAATAAAGAAGAAACAGTGCAATAACATAAGAGGAAGTGCTGATACAGGAAAACGTGTAAGTGTAATGTGGTCCGATATGCTTCCTTATTCCTATATCAGCATGTCTCAAAGTGTTTTACCACTCTCTTACTCACTCGGTTTCCCAGCTGCTTTTCCTATTAGGGTTGCTGGGAGGCTGGATGTCTGTCTCAGCTAACAGTGGGTGAAAAAGGGGTACACCCTGAACAGTTTGCCAGGCCATCATAGGCCAACACACACCCAACCATTCACACTCAATTTTGGAACAGATAATTATCCTAATGTGTATGTCGTTAAACTGTTGGAGGAAACCAGAGTAACCGGAGGAAAACCCACCTCACCAGGTGAGAACATGTCGTCACAGAACTCCACACGGAAATGCCTTTGCCCAGACCGGGACTTGAATCCAAGACCTT
Organism: Plotosus lineatus; assembly: GCA_024760905.1. Lineage (NCBI taxonomy): Eukaryota > Metazoa > Chordata > Actinopteri > Siluriformes > Plotosidae > Plotosus > Plotosus lineatus. The sequence goes on along the minus strand of CM045743.1, from coordinate 36,674,999 downwards.
CTTGGTGTGAAGCAGCCATGCTAACCAAAAATCTGTGAAAAGCTTGTGCTTGCAGCCAGCCCAGCTCAAACAGCCCAGAAGGAAAACTTACACAGACAGGTACCGAGATGATCGACACTCTGGCCTCATCTACCATGGCTGGATATTCAACACTGTAACAACATTCGTGGGTCAAAAAATGTGGGAAACGTGTCATATCTCCACCTTTAAAAAATGCCTGTTGGCTGTTTGTGTCTATTTTTGGCTCGGCCTGTGTGACTTCTCTGGACATATGTTCTCCGTGCAGGCTTCCTTTCCCTTCTGCCAGCTACATCCATGCAAACAGTCTGCATCCTGTCATCATGACACTGCACCACAAACACACACAGGTATAACAAGTCCAGAACGCTGTTCCTGGAAGTCAGCCCTTTCTCCTTCCTGTCTCTCTTCACTGCTTTTCAGCTGGCAGTGTTTGGAATCGACGACTGTGCGGAACACTGCGTCAGTTTCGGTTCGAAGAAGATTATTCAAATGGGCTTGATAACAGAATCAAGGGTGCCGGCTATGCCAGCGCTGGTGTAGCCTCCAACTAATGGCTTGTTAGTCATCTCTGGTGGAAAGCTGTGCCCGACACCACAGCTGCAGCAGCAGAAAAGGCCAATTATGCTGTTTCTGTCAGAAGAAGCTCACGGCATCACACACTGCTACAGTTAACCAGTGGTCTGATGATATTCCGGCGTGTGGTTTCTGAGCCTTCGATCCATTTTCACCCATTTTATAAACCGCTTAATCCTAATTAGGATTGCAGGGAGGCTGGCGTCCATCTCAGCCGACTCAGAGAGGGCAGAGTACAGCCTGGACAGATCATCAGGACATGTCAGGGCAGAAATATGCTGATGGCTATGCAGACTGCTATTGATGGAAAGTCAGCGGCGGTTCTTGGTTCAGACATGGCCGGCCTTTGAGAACCCAGTTAGCTGAACTGGGGGGGACAGCAGGGACAATCCATTGATAGTGGGAATTGAACCCCTGACCTTCGGATCAGTAAGCCAGCACCCCACTACTGGGTCACCACTTCCCTATCCGGAATATCTATCTATTTATTTATTTATTTATTCATTTACTTAATGATTAAAATTTACCTCGGCGACAATGCCAGTTAATATGAGGACAAAAATCCACCAAATGGTCCAGACAAGATCACATCCCTTGTAGGGATAATAATTATGGAAAACAGGCTATTTAACTAGCGCTCATTCATTCATAATTTTATGGTTTTAAGGCTTTAATGTATTACCAGGGTGCATGTCATGTTTCCTCCAGATACCAAATATGGCGAAGCTGGAACGCCCTTTTCAACCAACCACTGTCCTTGTGTGAAATGTGTACTTCAACCAGACAATGTGTGCTTAGCTAATCTACTGTTAGTTTTTCCATTTTTTTTTTTGGGGGGGGGGCAAAAACAAATGATACGGTCAATAATCCACCTGATACACAATTTCACTGCTGTACCGTCACAGCTCATTTCCGAAACAAAGTTTAAGTGTTACTGCTTAATTAATAATGGGGCGGCACGGTGGAGTAGTAACCAGCACAGCCACATAAACAGGTCTGTGTGACGCTTGCATATTCTCCGCATCCTCGCAGGGGTCCCTCCCACAATTCAAAAACGTTCACATGAGGCTAGATCGCTGTTCTGAAATGCCCCGAGGTGTGAATGTGTGTGTGTGGAGCTCCATGATGACCTGTTGAGCCCTCTAAGATGTACCCTGTGTTCACCCACAGTCAGCTGAGATAGGCTCCAGCCCTCCAGTGACCCTAGTAGAATACCAAGTAACAGCACAACAGCCTACTGTTTGTACTTTAGGAGATAATAGATATGCACAGTGACTGGCATGTCCACCTCACACCAGGAGAGTTCTGGGTTTGAGTCCTGGGCTGGGTCAAGGTGTTTCTGTGTGGAGTTTGCATCTTCTCCTCATGCTTGGGTGGGTTTCCTCTGTGTACTCCGGTGTTCCTCCTACAGTCCACATTACTTAGGCACATTAGGCTAATTAGCTGTTCCCAATTGCCCCTAGGTAGGAGCGTAAGGTGGTGTACACCCTAGACAGCTCACCAGGCCATCGCAAGGCCAACACACACACACACACACACACACACACACACAAAATCTTTCACGCTCACCTTCATACCTAGGGGCATTTGGGAAGAGCCAGTTAGCCTTATATGCATGTCTTTGGACTGTTGGAGAAAACCCGGGTACCCAGAGGAAACCCACACCAGCATGACGAGAACATGTGATCTTCAGGACCTTCTTGCTGTGACGCAGACGTAAATATGCATGTAGTATATACATGGTATTTGAGTGTATATACATGATTTAGCATTGATAGGTGGTGCTACTGCCTGCGAGCAAAAAGGTTCTGGGCTCAAATCTCAACAAGAGACTTTCTATGTCCACGCCACATTGCCCTTGGTTGCGTACATGTGAGTGTTCATAGCTGTTTGTTTGTGTTCGCCCTGTCACTTGACATCATGTCTGCGCGAAGTCATCTGGGATCGGCTCCAGCTTCACCCTGACCATGACGGTTAAACGTCATTCACTAGATCATGGATATATTATTATAAAGCGTCTCAGTTTAAAGGGTTCATTGTTTTTAAAGACACGACAGTATTCACGTCTGCCTTGACATGGCATAATGGCGTCGTGCTCGGCACGTCCGCCTCACAGCAACAAGGTCCTGGGTTTCTGTTCCGGTCTCGGCGATTCTGTGTAGAATTTGCATGTTCTCCGTTTGCTCGCATAGGGGTTTCCTCCAGATAGTCCGGTTTCCTTCCAGAGTCCAAAGACATGCAAGTTAGGCTCAAGTAGTGAATCGTCCCGAGGTGCGTGTGAATGGTTGTGCAGATTGCACTGTAATGATGGCAAACTGTTCTGGGTGTACTCCACTTTTGCCCCTTGTTGGCTGAGATAGGCTCCAGCCTCCTAATAACATTAAGCAAATGAGTGTGTGTGTGTGTGTGTGTGTGTGTGTGAGAGAGAGAGAGAGAGAGAGAGAGAGAGAGAGAGAAGGTTATAGATTATTATGGGATGTTTGGAGAGAAGGTGACGTCCTGCTCAGTGCTCACCTTCTGAGGCGGCGTTCCTACCGCCATCTCCACGTAGTAACCCTGCCCAGACTTGCCGCGGAGGTTATCCACCATGTCAACAAAATTCACGCCGCCAGTGGATCTCGGTCGCCGGACGCGAGGAGCGCGTGCCGCGAGAACGCGCGCGGGGCCTTTGCGCACGGGCACGCGCATCAGGACAGAGCTCGCGCGCGCTGCTCCAGGCTCTGCAGCTCCAAACACTGTGGAGATACTCCAGCACCACAAAAGCCAAGTGTGACAGGATGTTTTCATCTTCTTTTTCTTTTCTTTTTTTTTGAAGTATATTGGTTTGAATCACTGTAGGTTCATTTGCAGTATAAAAAGGGCGACCTCAGGTTTTAATATCATTTGGAAAAAAAAAAAAAAAAATATATATATATATATATATATATATATATATATATATATATATATATCTCTATAAATATATCCGACTATTTCATGGTACTACTTGAATTTAAAATATAAAAATCTTTCCGAAAGGTCTGCTGTTCTCTGTCTCTCTCTCGCGTTCTCTCTCTTTCTCTCTGTCCATTCTGAGGTACACTATTTCCGAGAACAGGTCAGTGTCCCCATGCTCCGTTTTCAAGACTGTTTTCTTTTACCTTGAGGTGAATTTCCCAAATAAATTCAATCCGACACATTTCAAAACGTCTGGAAAGCCGCCCATCCTCTCCTGACTTCTTCCTGTCTTCTAATTTAACACCGAACCTCCATAATCCGCATCTCTCCGTCCGACAAAATCACCACCTCCTCCTCCTCCATCTTTACCCGCATCCGGATGCACGAGATGCGTCTCGAGGCGAAATGATGCGAGAGCCATGCGCGAGGTGCATCATGGGAAATGTAGTTGTTTGACACACGGTTAAACAAAAAGAGATTGATTGGCTCTAAAATGGATTTTCATTCATTCGTTTTCTGAACCAGGGCAGTGGTGGCTTGGTGGTATAGGGTGCTGGATCACTGATCCTAAGGTTGGGGGTTCGAGTCCCACTCTCCACAAGGTTGTCACTGCTGTCCCCCCAATTGCTGCTAACTGGGTTATCAAAGTCTGGCCATGTCTCTCACTGTCTCTGGTGTGAGGTTCATGTAAAAGAACCAGTGCTGACTTTTGACAAGAGTAGCTGCAAATGGCCTGGCGAGCTGTCCGGAGTGTACTCTGCCCTCGCCCGGAGTGGGCTGGGATGGGCGCCAGCCTCCCCGTGACCCTAGTTAGGATTAAGTGGTTACAGAAAATGAACGGAACTGAACATTTTCTGACCCACTTAGTTCTAATTCAGGTCACAGGGAGGCTGGCACCCATCTCAGCCAAATCTGGGCGAGGGCAGGATGCACCCTGGATAGTTCACCAGGCCATGGTAGGGCAGACACTCACAGCTAGGCATGATTTGGCACAGCTTATTAACCTACTGTGCATGATTTTGGACTGTGGGAAGAAACCAGAGTACCCAGAGGAAGCCCACACATGAGGAGAACATGCAAACTCCACACACGAATGCCCGTGCTGGGAATCGAACCCAGGATCTACTTGCTGTGAGGTGGACACCACCATGCCACTCAAAAGCGATCTTAACTAACAAAATTATATTAACATTAATGTATCCAGGTTTTACCAAAAATAAAAAAATAAAAAAATAAATTCATAAAGACTGAAAGGAAAAAGAATCTGAAGGTGTAATAATTATCTAGACGGAGGGTGACGTAGCGGTTAGCAAGTCTGCATGTTTACCTCACAGCAAAACAGATCCTGGATTGCAGTTCCAGGCTTGGTGAGCGTATAGTGTTTGCATGTTCTCACTGTGCTTCCATGGGTTTTCTCCAGGTTCTCTGGTTTCCTCCAGGAGCCCAAAGAGTGTAAATGATTGCCCTGCGATCATCTGCCAAGCTGTTCAGGATGCACCCTGCCTTCATTCCATGTTGGCTGAGATAGGCACCAGCCTTCCAGTGACCCTAGCATTATTAAGTGATTCAGCAAATGAGTGAGCGAGTGAACTATCTAGATGGCAGCATGGTGGTGTACTAGTTAGCACGTCCGCAGCAACAAGGTCCTTAGTTTGAGTCCCAGTCATGGAAAAATGTCCTTCCACAGTTCAGAAATATGCACATTGGCTGTTCCAAATTGTCCCTTGGTGTAAGTATGGGTAGGAATGGTTGCGTGAGTTGCCCTGCAATAAATTGGCAAGCTCTTCAGGGTGCTCTCGGCTTTTATCCAGAGTCTCCTGAGATACAGTTACAAATGGTTCTTGGAAAATAATTTGGCACTAGATGGAGTCCTTGGTGCCCAAAAGTGTAATCTGTTATTATTCAACTCAAGCCATGCCCAGATAGCTCAGTAGGTAGAGCATCAGACTTTTAATCTGGGGGTCCAGGGTTCAGGTCCCTGTTTGGGTGCTATACTAATTCCATGTTTGCTCTCCTCAAAAGCATGCGCATGTTACCAAAGGTGGATGTTGATTCCCTGGAGGGCACATTTTGTAGTTGTTGACTTTTGATGGCTGAGTGAACAAGGTATAAGGATAAGGTTGTTAATCCACTGTTGGGCTCTTGAGCAGGGCTGTTAACCCTCAATTGTTCAGTTGCATAAAAAAGACAATTGTAAGTCTTCTAAATGCTGTAAATGTAAGTTAGCTATACTCTCTATTAAAATATTTGATTAATCAGTCAACGTTGCATTTTATTAATATATAGATTTAAATGTATTAATCATTTGTTTATTGACTTTTCCCCATTTGTCTCCTCCTAATTTTATATATTTTTTTCCAACTAGTCGCACATTGCCTTCCCATCTCACAAACATGCAGCCTGGAAGGGACGTAAACAAGTACGTGTCCCCTTTGTGACACCTGGTGCTACCATTTGCATCTTTATGTACTGCTGTGCATGTGCATTCGGATGCAGCTTGACACACCCCGGAGTAAAACGCTATCTTCTTCTTTGTATATTTGAGCTAACAGAGACCCATGATTGGCTGGTATATGCTGTGAGTGACAAAAAGACTAATGTACGCAATCTCCGCCCATTAAAGCTCAGCCAATTAGCTTCCATGGACTCCTGGTAGTGGATAGCTACAAATTTAGGCAATTATATTCGATTTTCTTGGTCTGTCATGCACTGTGTTAAAATATTTGGTATCTGAGTAAAGTATGTGTGGTATGGTGACATAGTGGCTATCACATCTGCCTCACAACAAGACGGTCCTGGGTTCGATTCCCAGCTCGGGTGTTTCTGTGTGGGGTTTGCAAGTTCTCCCTGTCCTTGTGTGGATTTCCTCTCGCCGCCCAAAAACATACACAGTAGGTTAAGTGTCCCTTCCAAACCAGTCCTGAGTGTGAGTATGAATGGTTGTGTAAGTGTTGACCCTACGATGGCCTGGTGAGCTGTCCAGGGTCTACCACACCCTTGCTTGCTCGGAGTTGGCTGAGATGGGCACCAGCCTCCCCATGACCCTAATTAGGACTAAACAGATTAGAAAATAAATGAATAAAGTGCGATTGTATAAAAGAAGGCTGTATATTTGGCTTTTCTCCCCAGATGGATTATTAATAACAATATTATTTGATTCTGGACAAAACCTCAGCAGTTTATTGGAAGTCATTTAGCAAGCAATGAAGAAAGTGACAAACAAAACATTATACACATCATGCACTATTCGGAGACGATGCGATAACACAGGAAAGCACTCTGCACATAGGTTTACCATGAACACCATCACTATAATTTTTCTTCAGTCACGGTGGTTTCTTTCTGATTTCCCAAGATAATCCCAGTGACAGTGAAACAGAGGGACCACAGGAGCAGGAAGGGCAAGATCATATCTTCCCCTCTTCTTCCTCTCTGTGGCACTGGCTGCTCTATCTGTGAATGACATCATCATTATCACAATGTACAAAACCGTCCAATCCTACTAGGGTCACAGGGAGACTGAGTCCATCTCAGCCGACACTGGACGAAGGCAGGGTACACCTCAAACAGCTCGCCAGACCATCAACATGCCAACACACACACATATACAGTATACCTATACAGTCGGCCCCCTACTTACGAAGAACCCTGGGTACGAAATCCCCGGGTTTCGAAGACCATTTCCCTAAGTTTCCATCCCTGGGATATGAAAACAACCCCCTCTTACGAAAAGAAATTTAAAATTCAAACACGCCAATCAAAATTTCACACGATGTGCGAGTTTCTCTCTCATTGGCTGTCTCTCAACATCCCGCCCTGCTGGCCTCCCAGATAGAGACAGAAGGAAGCTTCACTCTTTAGTTTTTAGATTTTTAAGTTGTTTTAATTCAGTAAATGTTTAATAAATGTGGTGCATTTGAGCTCATCTGGAATTCCGATCCCTCAAGGAATCAAATTAAAGTTGAGTGTGTCAATCAGGGAATGCGCTTTGGATTCCACGTCTTGTGGATGTGGCCCGCAGCTCATGCGCATGCGCGCAAGAGAGAGAGAGAGAGAGAGAGAGAGAGAGAGATAGAGAGATGGATAGAGAGATAGAGAGACAGGTGTGTGTGTGTGTGTGTGTGTGTGTGTTAATAATATGTTAATAAAATGGTTTAATATGTTAATAAAAAATGTTTAAATGGTTTAATAAATAATTTTCTTTTACTTTTAACACATATTTCATACAAAATTGTTTTACATTTATCATTTTTAAAAGGTTTATGGGGTTTATCCAGTCCAAAGACGGGAGCCTTGGAACGAATTAGGCGTTTAACATGTAAAATGCGACCCCTACTTACGAAATCCCGGCGTTACGAAAAAAGCTCTGGAACGGATTAATTTCGTAGGTCGGGGGCGACTGTAGTATATCTATGTACGCATGGTTTCCTCCAGGTACTCTGGTTTCCTCCAACAGTCCAAGGACATGTCCAATGGACTAACGAGCTGCTCCAAATTGTCCCCAAGATGCGGATGTGAGTGTAAATTGCCCTGTGTGCTGCGCTCTGATGGTCTAGCAGATTGTTCAGGGTGTACCAGCCATCACACAGTGATGACTGACATGGACACAGCTTCCTGAATAGTATTAAGTAATTCAGCAAATGAGTGAGCTGTGTGAGAATACGCTCGTTACTTAACAGTAGTTAATGTTAATATTTTTAACTTATTCTAACAGAAATCAGTTTCATAGAAATGCCGAAGAAATGGACAGGACTCACCATGTACATGTTTTTTTGTCGTTCTTTGCTCCCCAGGATAAGAGCCTGGAAGCGGCGCAGCGGTCTCTTGAGGTTGCACGGGCAAAGGTATAAAATAGTGGTGAGACTTTTCCGCAGACCTGTAAACAAAAACACGGCATTTAAAATGCTACCACAATACAACCTACGCCACTGCAGACTCAGATGTCGGTTTTTGCCCTGAGCAGTTTTTAGGAGCATAGTCTCTCGATAACCAAATAATAAAGCACAGACCCATTTACAACATTTTCCTGATTAAAGGTGAAGCATGGATTAGGAAAAAGAAATACAGGGATCCCTCGCTACTTCGCGCTTCAATTCATGCGGCTTCTGTGCATCGTGGTTTAAAAAAAAAAAAAATTAATCGAATAAAAAAATAAGTAAATTAAGGAAGAATAGGGGGAAAGGTTCAGGAAAATACTGCAAAACAAGGCCAATTATGCAAAAAAAAACAACCTTCAAACAAACAAAAACAAAAAACAACCCAAAACCCCCCAACAAAACTACGTACATTTTTATGTGAGGCGCGCATCTGTGTGCTCGCGTGTGTCTGTATGTGTGTATTTATACTTTATTTACATATTATGTATTATTTTTGAATGTTTAATTGTTATTATAAGCAATTATAGCGTTGAATATGTATTTATATATGTACGTATACATCAGTCGGGGGGGTGGGGTCGATCCTATTTCGCAGAATTCAGTGGTCGCGGGAGGGGTCTCAGTCTCAGTTAATGGTGGAAATTGAGGAATCCCTGTACTGGATATCAGTTTGAGAGCCGTCTAAACATCAAGCTGAGTACAATACAATCACGTTAATATGCGCTTCTTTTCAATGCTTTTCCAATTAAAATGCGGCCTGCTCTTGGACACCGATTTGTAACCTGGGGATGACCAAAAATAGCTTTTTTTGTGATTTTTTCACTGGAATTGACCACCAGTGCTGACTTTCGACAAGCGTAGCTGCATAGCAGTCAGCGTGTTTCTGCTCTGCAGTGGCCTGGTGAGCAGTCCAGGGTGTACGCTGCCCTCGCCTGGAGTCGGCTGTGATGGGTGCCAGCCTCCCTGAGACCCTAATTAAGATCTGGATGTTACAGAAAATTAATGAATGAATGAAATTGACCAATACAGGGATCTCTCACTTTCCGAGATTAATGGGGACCAAGCCCACCCCCCCCCCACCCCCCCGTCCCGTCACCCACCGCCAATTTCCATGAAGTAGGATCGACACCCCCTGACTGACGTATATTTACATGTATGTGTATATAATATCAATAAATACATATTCAACGTTATAAATTCTTATAATAACAATTAAACATTCAAAAATAATGCAAAAGATGTAAATAAAATATAAATACACATTCTCAGATCTGCACCTCAATATAACCTGGTTATAGTACTTTCTTTTTATTCATAACATCATAAAGTTGCTTTTCTTTTCCTTGTCTCCCGAAATGTTTTTTTTTTCTTTCAGACATTAATGTTGAACATTAATAAATAGGGGCAGTGGTGGTCTAGTGGTATAAGGCACCGGATCGCTGATCCAAAGGTTGGGGGTTTGAGTCCCACTCGGCACAAGGTTGTCACTGTCCCCCCCCAGTGCAGCTAACTGGGTTATCAAAGGCCGGCCATGTCTCTCACTGTCTATGGTGAGAAGCATGTAAAAGAACCATTGCTGACTTTCAACAAGAGTAGGCTGCAAAGCCGTCAGCGTGTTTCCGCCCTGCGATGGCCTGGCGAGCTGTCCAGGGTGTACTCTGCCCTTGCCCTGAGTTGGCTGGGATGGGCATCAGCCTCCCTGCGACCCTAATTAGGATGAAGCGGTTACAGAAAATGAACTGAACATTAATAAATAGATAAAAAATAAAAATTGTCCTACGGTAAAAATATTTCTTGGATTTGTGCAATAAAAGTAAATAATTTTGTTGGGGGGTTTTGGGATGTTTTTTTGTTTTTATGTGTTTGTTTTTTTTTTTTTTTTTTGCCTAATTCGCCTTGTTTTGTGGCATTTTCCTGAACTTTTCCAGTACAGTATTTTTCCTTAATTTTCTTTTTTTTCCCGATGAATATTTTTGAAAACCCCACGATGCATGGAAGCCGCAGGAACTGAAGTGTGAAGTAGCGAGGGATCGCTGTATTTTGACCGAAATTGACCATATTAAAGCCACATGACGGCATTCAGCGTTGATCCATAGCAGCATTCAAGCTTGCATACAACCGCATTCATGCATATTAGTTAAAATATATACAATATTAGCTAAAAAGCAGTCACACTTAAGATGCACTGAGGTGCATTGGTGCATACTGTATTAATGAGAATGTACTGTACACTGGAATGTAAAAAATTTAGAATATCCTGGATACTTTTATTTTGTTATTAATTAGTCAAGATAGGGGGAGATACAGGACATACCAGTTATGAGTGTCTGCAGTGCGGAATCCTTTAGCAAAAGGATTACTGGCTATCTTCAGCTGTGTGATCTAAAACAGAGAAAGCAAAACACAAAGATAATAAACTTTTCTCTTTCTTTCTTTCCTTCCATTCAATCTCTCTTAATTTTTTTATGGTCAGAATCTCATTCGACCCCATTTATTTCAGGTGATGATTACAGATGGATGGTGATAGGCCCAAGGTCTGTAAGATATATTATGATCTGCTCAATCAAAATACTTTTTTATTCATAAATCAAATGTTCATTCATTCATTTGCTGAACCAGATAATCTTCCAAGGCCCAAAGGTAGCCTGGAGCCTATCTCAGCTGACTATGGGTGAACGCTTGCCATTCCATGGCAAGGCCAACACTCACAGCCAATTACGCTCACACATTGGGGTGGGGGGGTGGGGGTGGGGTGTGGATGAGGTGGGGGGTGGGTGGGGGTGGGGGTGGGGGTGGGGTTACATGAACAGAACATGGGCACAATATGCATGCCTTTTGATTGTGGGAGGAAACTAGCCTTCCCTGAGAGAACCCTTGCAAACCTGAGCCTGGGACTCATACCCAAGATCTTCTTGCTGTGAGGCAGATATTCATGTTCCCTTCAAATACTGTAATTTCAGTAATATCAGCCTGCACCCGTTACTACTGTGAAGAACTGTTAGTTATAGGTAATGTATACTATTATACATCTGTCAACTACATCAAAGTCATATTCCCATTTGAGACACAGCCATGACAAATAGTAATGGAATGACTGAATGGGTTTGTAGTTACCCTGTGGTTCTGGTAGGCAGTGACAGCGATGAATCGTGTTTCTGGGAACGAGAACGTGCAGAAATTGCGGTGAGCTGAGTGCTGACTATCCCGACTTTGGTCCACCAGCACGACATGTAGCCGTGGCTGATACCGGTGCATGGAGTTCAGGATTATCTGCACATTCCAAATCATATGTAGATATATTTCATCTTCACACACATCTACAAAATAATCCTTTGAGTTTATATTCTACAGCTTACATGACCGTTATCATCCAGAAGGTTGTTGGTAAGTTTAAGACGGTCAAATGAGACGGTTTGTTTCATCCACTGGGCTCCGCGTGCTGGTGAATCTGGGTGAAAGTGCACTCTTCCCGGGATTGCAACATCTCCACGTCCCGCCACGAGCCATGACGAGCTATGGAAAGCATACCTGCAAAGATTAACATGGAGAAATTATCTCAATGCGTGGTATGGTGGTGTAGTGGTTAGCATGCCCACCTCGCAGCGAGGAAAGTCCTGGGTTCAAGTCACGGGCTTGGTGATGGTGTTTCTGTGTCTAGTTTGCATGTTCTCCTCAAACTTGCATGGGTTTCCTCCCACACTCCAGCAAGCATATTGGCTGTTTGAAATTGTCCCTAAATGTGGGTGTCAATGGTTGTGTGTATGTTGGCCTTACGATGGTGTGGCGAGCTGTTTAGGATGTACTATGCATTTGCCCAAGTGTCAGCTGAGATAGGCTTCAGTCGTCCCATGACTCTTATAGGATTATTTGGTTCAGAGAAGAAGTGAGGGACAACCAAGAAACCCTGGCATCTATGAGAACCTGGTACCTGTATCTCTTGTCATCAACTGGAATGAAGTCCATGAGGAGGACGTACTCGGCTGCAGGGTCCATATCTGTAATGTGTACTTGAAATGTAGGAAACATCCTCCTTTTGGAAGACACACAGAAACATAATCATGACAGAAACTATTTAATGGTTTTCATAACCTTTGGGTGGGATGGCACGTTGGGGCGTACTAGTTCGAAATTTAACCTCACAGCATGAAGGTCCTGGAATCAAGCCCCAGGCCCCTGAATGGCCATTCTATGTGGACTTTTCTTGTTATCCCTGTGCTTGTGTGGAGTTCCCTCTGGGTTATCTAAGGTCCAAAGACATGCACTTTAGGCTAACTGGACATTCCAAATTACCCTTGGGTGTGAGTTGAAGTGTAAATCGTTGCGTGTGATAGCCCAGTGATGGTCCGGTGCGCCATTTAGGGTGTACCCTACCTTCACTCAGAATTGCCCGGGATAGGCTACAACCTTGCCATCACTTGAATAAAGACAATAAGACATAGCCTGTGGGTGTTCCTCTGATGGCTTTGGACGGTTTTGCTGACATCATTTCATCACCTTTGGCCTTAGTAAAAGTCTAAAGAAACAATAACGGTCCCAGGAAGGACATTAACCTCTCTCAGTACAGATACACACTGAAAAGCTTTCCAAACCATCGCAGGGTTTTAGACACACATAAACACACACTCACACCTCATGGCATACAGGAACAGCCAGTTAGCATAACAGGGCAGCATGGTGGTGTAGTGGTTAGCACGTTCACCTCACAGCAAGTAAGTCCTGGGTTCGATTCCCCGCTCGAGCGTTTCTGTGGAGTTTGCATGATCTCTCCATGCTTGTCTGGATTAGGGACACTCCGGATACTCCGGTTTCTTCCCACAATCAAAAAACATGCACAGTAGGTTAATTGGCTGTTTCAAATCACCCCTAGGTGTGAGCATCAGTATAAATGATTGGTCCTGCGATGGCCTGGCAAGCTGTCCAGAGTGTACCCTGCCCTCGCTCCCAGAATTGACTGGAATGGGTGCCATCCTCCCCACATCCCTAATTTGGATTAAAAGGTAAAGTCCGTTGGGCTTTTTACACCCGAGCCTTGTGGCTCATCGGACCGGTGCTTATCCCCGGTTTCCATAGCGTGAAGCGATGATGAGTTCAACTCCTCCTGAATGGGACGCTAGTCCATCGCAGGTTATCTTCCCAGTATATTTTTACTGGTACCCATGTATACTGCTGGGTGAACAGAGGCAAACTTGTGGTTAAGACCTCGCCCAGGGGTCTTAGCACAGTGGGGGTCTAACTGGGATTTGACCACACAACCTCCTACTCATTAGGATTAAGTGGTTCAGAAAAAGAATGAATGAGTTAGCCTAAGGAGCATGTGTTTGGACTGTTGGAGGAAACCAGGGTTCCCAGTGGAAACCCACATAAATACCAGCAGAAAATGATACACCCTTACTTAGCCCAATACTCAAACCCAGGACCTTCTTGCTGTGAGGCAGCCATCGTGCCATGTTGGTCAATTTATAGTCCTGCAAAACCACTGGACTTTTCTCCACTCAAACCTTTACATCATCAGGTAAAAGTCTGAATGAGATTAAATGACTTTTGTTTTTTAAGTGAAACCTTGAATACAATCTTTCAGTGAACAAACAAGACAAAGCAAACATGCAATACGATCAATACAGCACCGTAAAAAAGTACACATACTGATCAGCCCGGACTCCACTCTATTAATTCTCCCAGTGTAAACAGCTCAAATCCACTGAGGTCATTTGAAGCAAACTTTAATCATGATGTGGATGAAGACTGATATCGCTTCCTTTTACCCTACCGAGAGCTTTCCCAAAATCAGAAACATCCAGTTCTGATGTTTTTGTCTATATACAGTGATCCCTCGCGACTTCTGCGGCTTCAGTGCGTCAGGGTTTTTTTCAAAAATATTCATTGAAAAATAAAAAAACAAGGTAATTAAAGAAAAATAGAAGGAAAAGTTAAGGAAAATGCAACAAAACAAGGCCAATTATGCAAAAAAAAACCAAACAACCAAAAGCAAAAAAAACAACAACCCAAAACCCCCCAACAAAACTACACTACTTACATTTTTATGTGAGGTGCACATCTGTATGTGTGTGTATTTACATCTTATGCATTATTTTTGAATGTTTAATTTTTATTATAAGCATTTATAGTGTTGAATATGTATTTATTGATATTATATACACATATACATGTACGTATATATCAGTCGGGGGGGGGGTTGATCCTACTTCGCGGAAAGTCTCGATCTCTATTAACTGCAGAAAATGAGGGATCCCGGTATACATCAGTTCATCATCAGTTCATTTTTTGTAACTGCTTCATCCTAATTAGAGTCGCAGGGAGGCTGGTGCCCATCCCAGCCAACTCAGGGCGAGGGCAGAGTACACCCTGGACAGCTCGCCAGGCCATCGCAGGGCGGAAACACACTGACGGCTTTGCAGCTACTCTTGTCGAAAGTCAGCAATGGTTCTTTTACATGCCTCGCACCATAGACAGTGAGAGACATGGCCAGCCTTTGATAACCCAGTTAGCTGCACTGGGGGGACAGTGACAACCTTGTGGAGAGTGGGACTCGAACCCCCAACCTTTGGATCAGCGATCCGGCGCCTTATACCACTAGACCACCACTGCCCCCTTCCCTGTATACATGTTATAATTAATATATTTAAATTTTGTATATACTGTACTGTCTTTCATCAAGAGTGGCGTAGTGGTTAGCACGTCCGTCTCACAGCACGAAGGTATTTGGTTTGAGTCCCGGGCTCGAGGGTGCTTCCATGTAGAGTTTGCTTGTGTGCAGTGTGGGTGAACACAGCAAACCATTTAGAAGTAATTAAAATATTAAAGTAGTGAATTTCCCCTTGGGATTAATAACGTATCTGTCTGTCTGTCTATCTATCTATCTATCGATCTATCTATCTGTTATCCTCGTGATTGCGGGTTTCCCCTGGATATTCCGGGTTCCTTGCACATTATGTGCCCTTAGACATTAGTGTGAGTGTGAATGATTGTGTCTTACCCCTGCAATGGTCTAGCGGGCTGTCCAGGTGAGAATGGTTGTGTGTGTGTGTTGGTCCTGCGATAGTCTGGTGAGGTATTTAAGGTGTACACCGTCTATATCCAAAGTCAGCTAAGTTAGGCTCCAGCCACTCCGCCAACCCCAACACCTTCTGACATGGTAATTTTCTAGAACTTGTGCAGCCCATCACAAACCCGATAAGAACCTCCTAAACAAGACCATTCTTCTTCTTCTTCTCCTTTTGGCTGTTCCCTTCAGGGGTCGCCAGAGCAAACCATCTGCCTCCATCTCACCCTGTCCTCTGCATCTTCTTCTCTTACGCCAACGACCTTCACGTCCTCCTTCACCACATCCATAAATCTATTCTTTGATCTTCCTCTAGGCCTTTTGTCTGGCAGTTTAAACCTCAGCATCCTACTACCAAATATGCAAATCACAAATGGGACCAGTAGTGTCCAAAATCTACAGGAACACCTCCTCTGATGAGTGCTGCATGAAGGCTGGAGCCTATCTCAGCTCTCACTGAGGAACGCTAGGGTACACCCTAAACAACATGCCAGATCATTGAATGGCCCAACACATGCATAACTATTCACTCTCACACTCAGGGGCAAGTTGTAACAGCCAACCAGCCCAACGTGGATGTTTTTGGACTGTGAGAGGAAGTGGAGTACCAGGAGCAAACCAATGCAAGCAGAACGAGACCATGTGGGCGTGATATAGAAGTACCTGAGCCTGGGACCTGCTTGCTGTGAGGTGGATGTGTGAACCATTATGTCACCCAACGGCATTTATACAATATGAATATTTTTCATTTACTTGAGTAGGATTATGTTTTTGGGCTATTTAATTTTTTTTAACCAGAATTTTATGGCGCTGAGACATGAACCTGATAATCCACACGGCGCAAAACTAGACAAAGCTATTGAAAACTTGCCTCTAATTGATGGGAAACATAAGCATCACATTCCTCCAATCCATGTCTGGTTGACTGTATAAAATAATGATAAATGTACAGTTTATTGTATTCATATTCAAGTCTCTCGTTTTTATGAATCTGTGGGTTATCAGGTTCATTCACGGGCCACAGAACTCAGACTGTCCTCCAAGCACATCATGTTCTATGTACAGTATTGAAAAGGTTGTACGTGCACATGCAGTTGCCTGAAATGATGAAATGTTTGTTCCGACCTCCCAGCCTTTGTAACTATCATCTCAGTGCCAAGCTGATCAAACTGTTGTCAAAGTTTGTAAGTTTCCAGCTGAACTTTGATCTGTGCAACCTGTGGGGCTTTGGCACACGGGCCACTGTCCCCTGGAAGGTACGATGAGCCCACTGAGCAGGTGTACAAGACTTTAGAGGCTAGGAAAGAAAAGCAAATTTAAAAAAAAATTATGAGCTGAAATATGACCATAGTGCACGTACCGTGTGTTTAACAAGGCAGGTCATGCAGCAAGTCATTTAGAATTAATTAAAATATACGATAAGTAAATGGAAATTACCGTCCATCACAGCTTCTTACGATATCTGTACCTCTGCTGTTTCCGAGAAAATCCAGATTTTGCGAGAATCTGCTTTAGAACAAGGTAGTCTGTGTGTAACCCTGGAGCAGCCGAGCTTTATAAAATCCAACTGGTTGGCTTTATACGCTCTGAGGTGCTTATTAGGACCTAATTCAACACCTCATTCATTGACGTCATCCAGATCCTCGGAGACAACTTACCACAAACCAGATACAGATTAATTACAAATATATTGCCTTAGAATATTGAGTGAAGACAGGAAACCGTCTGTAAACTAAAAAGTCTTGGTACCAATTGATCAAATGTCCCGAAAAGGCTCTGGCAACATTCAACACAAGGATAATTGCATTTTTAGCGCGAGTCCCAGAAGGAATGGTAAAATGAATACAGAAGGGTGCTCTGTGGTGCCCTCTAACCCATGGAGCTCAACTCTGCCCTTAGCTCAGTGCCAAATAAACCGACCACTAGATTGCCTGAAGGGTCTGTCATGCCGATAAAATGGATCAGTTAATAAAGTCCTGCATACGTGTGAAATGCGGGGTGGGGTGCATCAGTCATCAAAACCCAAAGTGAAAATTTTACTCAAACGTGGCATTTGAGACCTGAGCCTACTGACGGGCAGAGCTTTATCAGGGCAGAGCTTTATCTTGGTTCCAGTCGCATGAAGCGACTAGGAATCTCTCCTGGATGGAACGCTAGTCCCCCACCGGTTACCTTCCACCACACAATGTCTGCATCATGATACCAGCAAACTCATCACTTCAACACCGGCGCTCTGCAGCCATGACTTTTAATATTAATTACATTTCCTTGCTACAGACTGATTGGTAAAGGTGCTAGATTACTGATCCGAAGGTTGGGGTTCAAACCCCACTGTCAATGATTGTCACTACTAACTGGGTTATCGAAGGCCGGTCATGTCTCTCACTGTCTATGGTGTGAGGTTCATGTAAGGAACCATTGCGGACTTTCGACAAGAGTAGCTGCAAAGCCGTCAGCGTGTTCCTGCCCTGGAATGGCCTGGGGAGCCGTCCAGGATGTATTCGTCCCTCGCCCGGAGTCGGCTGAGATGGGCACCAGCCTCCACGTGAACCTAATTACAGAAAATGAATGTTTTTTTAATATATATATATATATATATATATATATATATATATATATATATATATATATATATATATCTCAACCAAAACAGAACAAAGGTAGGGTACACGTTGGACAACTCATCAGACCATTACAGGGCGACCATTCACGTACCCATTCACACAAAGGAGCAATTTGGAACATTCAGTTAGCCTAACATGTATGTCTTCTGAATGTGGGAGGAAACCGAAATACCCAAGAGGAAACCCATACAAACATAGGAAAAGCATGCCACGCCAAAACACCAGGACTTGAACATTCTTGCTGTGAGGTGGACGTGCAGTCACTATGCCACTAGGACTGCTTTCTACTATACTTATTGTAATAACATTTGCACCAACCAAAAAGCAAAATAAAAGTCAGCTGAAGCAGTGGTGGCCTGATGATAAAGGTGCTGGATCACTGATTCCAAGGTTGGGGGTTCAAGTCCCACTCTCCACGGGTTGTCACTGCTGTCCCCCCACCCCCCCAGTGCAGCTAACTGGGTTATCAGAGTCCGGTCCGGCCATGTCTCCCACTGTCTATGGTGTGAGGTTCATGTAAAAGAACCGTTGCTGACTTTCGACAAGAGTAGCTGCAAAGCCGTCACCATGTTTCCGCCCTGCGATGGCCTGGTGCGCTGTCCAGGGTGTACTCTGCACTCTCCCGGAGACGGCTGGGATGGGCGCCAGCCTACCTGTGACCTTAATTAGTATTAAATGGTTACAGAAAATGAATGCACGAATAAAAGTCAGCTGAATGAATGCAAATGTATAATAACAATGAATACAGTAATTCCTTTGTTTAATTGCAAAATTAATTTTGCATTAAATGAGGTGATGGTTCTTTAAAAAGATTTTAAGCGTAAACGTGAAGGCTGAATAAAATATTCATGGGACATGATTATGGGTTCGTGTTAACATGACTTTGCTTGATGGAATTGACGTGCTTGTCTAATCCATCGAATACCAATAAAAACAGCTTATATCACCCGCCCCCTCCTTCCCTCCAAAAAAGACAGACTTGTCAGTTGTTGTTGATTTATTATCCCAATAATCTAATTACTCAGCACTATGTGAATATTGCTTTCTATTGACTGCTTGTGTGTGTATATATGTAAACCTTCAAAATCTTTAGTTTATTCTTCAGGACACAACTAATTAATGGTTTGTTTGATATTTCACGCCAAATAAAACCCAGTTGAACATGTGATATTTGCGTGATATCATGTACAGTACGTGCGTTACATATTATTCAAAGTGGTTGAATAGTTTTAAATTCAGGAGGCAAAGACAACACATGAGACGTGAGGAACTGAACAGGTACGAGTTTATACTTTATTGAGACATTCTTTTAGCATAGCAACAGCACTGAAGTGTGTTATTAAACAGAAAGAAAACTTCAGTTTGTGCATCAGCCCAAGTGATGAATAGAAAGTGCAGAGGTCTTGAAGACCTCTTGAAGACCATGGGACACAGGATATGCGACAATTAAGCTGGAAACCTTTGAGATTGCACTGTAAGCAAACACAGGTAAATGAGCGTCTTTATTGGGTTATAGTGAAAAAATCATCAAGTATTTTGAAGATCTCCTGAAATTTGGGGCGCAGAGACTCATTCAACTTAGTTAGATCCCCATTTTGGAACTTCACACGTAGATTCTCCAATTGCTTCTCAATCTGTTCTTTGTATTCCTGGAAAAAGGCTCCATAGGTGTCTCTCATTTCCCCAATGAACTTCGTTACGAAGTCGCGAATGGTTTCTGCAATCGGTCTTAGCTTGGATTTGGTCTCTTCTAAGTTGATCTGGAACTTCGCATGCAAGTCCTTGGCGATAGGCTGAAATTTGATCTTGAAATCATCCACCAACTTCTGGTTCTTCTCAGCGTATTCCGTAAACACAGGCTCTGTCAGTTTACGGTATTCATTGAGATGCTTCTTCAGAACTTCACCCAGCTCCTTCCATTTAGGCGCCAGCTTCTTGCCCAGCTCTTCCACGTCATGGCTTACCTTGTGATATCCACCAAGAATGAAATCAACTATCTGGGGTCCAAGCCCCTTACGGAATGTTGCAAGGGAGTCAGAAGTGCTTTTGATGTAGCTCTCAATGCTGGTCACGCCAGCAGTGAGCTGTGTCCTATGCAGGAAATGGGAAGGAAGGAGGGGGTTGTGGTACAACAGGTCAAATATCTCTAGATATTCTGGGCCAGTGATAACAAAAATAATAATGATGATGTCGAATATGTCAAATGATTAGTGCTGACAGTGTTCACAAAATGATGAGTACGACTGTAGGTTTATGTCTTACTTGTAATCCTTGAACTCGGCATCATCGAGACTGTTGATAACTGTGAGAGCAGATGTCTTAAGGTGGGTGAGGCGGTCCACCACCTCAGCTCTAATTTTCTCATAGTTGTTTGGAGCATCAGCCTGCCATAAGCCAGCACGGCAATCTGGATGGGCATTTTATGAAGAATTTATTTGTTCATTTGGCTTATAAACAAAATACAAAGTTTGTAAAAAAAAAAATAACAATAATGTTTACCTGCTGCCTGTAGGTATAGCAGAACGGCTAGAGCTAGAGCTACCAACTTCATGATGGATCTGTTCGGAGAAAAACAAAAGGAACAACAAACAGAGAAAGAGCTTTAAGAACCTGTTTACTTATTATTATTATTATTATTATTATTTTTAAAATCATGTAGATCACATGGGTGGCATGCTAGCACACTGGTTAGCTGGAGTTCTCCGGGTACTCCGGTTTCCTCACACAGTTTAAAGGCACACAGGTACATCAGGCCAACTGGCTGTTCAAAATTGCCCTTGGATCTGAGTGTAAGTGTAGATGGTTGTGCGTGTTGCTCTATGAAGCTCAGCTGAGATAGGCCAGCCTCTCTGCGACCTTAGTAGGATTCAGAGATTATGTCGAATACAGGGATCCCTCGCTTTCCACGGCGGTTAATGGGGACCGAGACCCCCCAGCGACCGCTGATTTCCGCGAAGTAGGAACGACCCCCCTGACTGGTGTATACGTACATGTGTATGTGAATATAATATCAATAAATACATATTCAATGCTATAAATGCTTATAATAACAATTAAACATTCAAAAATATTGCATAAGATGTAAATGAAATATAAATACACACACATACAGATGCACGCGCACATAAAAATGTAAGTAGTTTTGTTGGGGGGTTTTGGGTTGTTTTTTGTTTTTGTTTGCATAATTGGACTTGTTTTGTGGCATTTTCCATAACTTTTCACCTATTTTTCCTTAATTTCTTTATTTTTTAAATTTTTCGATGAATATTTTTGAAAAACCCGCGATGCACTGAAGCCGCAGAAACTGAAGCACGAAGTAGTGTGAGGTATCACTGTACATGAAACCTACATAAAAACCCCTAATTATTCTAACTTACTACACAAGTCTCTCCTCATCAATGAATTAATTTACTTTAACAGGTGATTTCATTTGCATAAATATGGAGATACTATATATAAATGTTAAAAGCCTTGTTTAAAATCATTTAAATTCAACAATGCAAAAAAAGCTTCTCTATTACTATATATTTCCCATTTGCCATAAAGTTACGCTATAAGAACTTTGTTTACTATTTTCTTTAAAAAAAAAAACCCAAAAAACTATTTTTGAATAATTCAATCATCCTGTTTCAAAGAGCCAATACCTTTCCCCATAGGTAAAGGTAGATATAGTCCTTTCAGCTTTTTACACCAGAGCCATAGTGGCTTATCAGGCCTGTGCGTATCCCCAGTTTCCGTAGCGTGAAGCGACCAGGAGTTCAACTCCTCCTGGATGGGACGCTAGTCCATCGCAAGTTACCATCCCAATATAATTTACTGGTACCCATTTATACTGCTGGGTGAACAGAGGCACACTTGTGGTTAAGACCTTGCCCAGGGATCTTAGCACAGTGGGGGTCTAACTGGGATTTGAACACACAACCTACCGATCATGAGTGCAGCACCTGAACCACTATGCCACTGACCCCACACCTATCCCCATAGTCTCGGGTAAATTATTGTTCTCCGCTTACCTCTTTATGATGCTGGTCTGGAAGAGACTGGGGAGCATGAAGTGAGGCTGTGTTTTTTATATGGTCCTGTTGAGGAGGGGGGGGTAAGAAGAACACAGGGGGTGAGAGTACCTCCATGAAACTGGACCTCAAACCTCCCACGCTAAATGATTCACTAGAGGCACTGGGTACAATGTTCACCTGTGTAGGCAGTCAGAAGTGGCGAAAAAGTGCTGTGGGGACATGGCCAATTCTGAGACACATTAACTTATTAATTACCTAGCATTTGATTCACACACACACACACACACACACACACACACACACATATATATATATATATATATATATATAGTATACACACACACACATATATATATATATATATATATATTTCTGTGCAAAACTTTGAGGCACCTTTTTTTGCATAAATTTTGCTATATATGTTTATTTTTTTAAAAAACACTAACAGTAGTTTTCCATCACAAAATGAAAATGGTATATTTAAAAAATTGTTAGTACAGTTTGTCATTAAAGAAAGCAGCGTATTACATATAAGAGACAATCAGGCAAAATTATTATTTCATATTTTTAATATTATTCTTAGAGCATAAGGTGACGGGATACTGATCCAAAGGTCAGCAGTTCAATCCCCACTATCACCCTCTTGGGCTCTTGAGCAAGGCCCTTAACCCTCCATTGCTCAGTTGTATAAAAAAAAAGAAAATTATTAACATAGAATCAAGGGTGTAGTGGTGGCCCGATGGTAAGGTGTGGGCTCGATGATGCTAAGGGTGGGGATTTGATCTCACCATCAATTGGTTGTCACAACTCACCCCCCCCCCCCCCAGTGCAGCTAAATGGGTTATGAAAGCCCAGTATTGTCTCTCACTGTCTGTGGTGAGAGGTTCGTGGAAAAAAACCATTGCCGATTTTCATCAAGAACAGCTGCATAGCCGTCAGCATGTTTCTGCCCTGCGATGGCCCGCCGAGCTGTCCGGGGTGTAATCTGGCAGTAACTCAGCAACTCTAATAGCTAGTTCAGAAAAAGGAACAAATAATGAATTAAGTGTGACAGTCAACTTTTTTTCTTTAATCTAAAGAGAAACACACAAGAACACCCTTACCAACCCTACGACTGTAACCCAGGACCCGCTTGCAGTGAGGCAGACATGCTAACCACTATGCTGTCCTCCATCTAGAATTGAAAATTATTGAAGCTATATCAGTACATTCTTTTTTTCCCCTACAGTCTTTTCTCTTGTGAGTAAAAACTAATTATATAAATATTGATATAATTTTGTGAGCCTGGGACTTGAACCCAGGATCTTCTTACTGTGAGGATAGACACTACTACAGATAATAATAACACTAATAATGATGATGATGATGATGATGACGTTGATGTTGCTGCTGTGGAACAGCTTGACTGTTCATTTAACCTGTAAAACTATTCTGTAATATTTAAAGTGTCAATATGTTGCTATAATGTATTAAATATACATACACTTATCCAGAGCGACTTAGAATTCTTTTTTTTTTTTTTTATATACAACTTAACAATTGATGGTTAAGGGTCTTGCTCAAGGTTCCAACAGTGGTGATGGTGGGAATTGAACCGTTGACCTTGGGATAAGTAACCCAGCACCTTAACCACTAAGCGTCCACCGAATGTTCGTTCGTTCATTTTCTGTAACCACTTAATCCTAATTACGGTTGCAGGGAGGCTGGCGCCCATCCCAGCCAACTCCGGACAAGGGCAGAGTACACCCTGGACAGCTTGCCAGGCTATCGCAGGGCGGAAACACGCTGACGTCTATGCAACTTCTCTTGCCGAGAGTCAGCACTGGTTCTTTTCCATGAACCTCACACCATAGACAGTGAGAGACATGGCTGGCCTTTGATAACCCAGTTAGCTGCACTTGGGGGACAGTGACAACCCTTTGAGAGTGGGGCTTGAACTTTAGGATCAGTGATCCAGCATCTTTTACCACCAGGCCACCACTGCATATTCCGCTGAATGTGCACTATATAATATTCGTTTTAAATGACACTACATATATATGTTCTTATACCAAGTTATTTTAATTCATTAAAAAAAATACAATGATAAAAATATTTGTGTCGAACACTTTCTTAATTTTATTGAGCCATTCTTCAAGCAGTTTTTGTCGACATAGGACCACAGCAGAACGTTACGTAAAGCCTTTAGGAATGTCATACACATAATGTTTACTCAGCATGTGCTTGCAAATACAGTACAATCAATGGAATGGCATTTTGTAAGACAGAAAGCAAAGGTCCAGTTTGTACATCTACCCATGTGATGAAAGAAAAGTGCAGAAGTCTTGAAGGGACTTTGTGTAATGGTGGCCCTTGTGGACCCAAATGATAGAAACAGTTTGTAGGGAAATAAAGATGGAAACTTGAAGACTAAATAATCTGCACAAAAAGGTGGATGAACATGTTTATTCCTTGAAAGTCTTCTCAATGGTCTGGTAGATCCCCACCAGTTGGGGCCTGAGCGCTTCACTCAAGGTCTGAAGCTTAGCTTTCAGCTCCCCACTTTCATACTTTTTTCTCAGATCAGCAAGGGCACCCTCAATCTGATCTTTGTACTCCTGGGCATGGGGTCCAAATGTGGCCTTCAGTTCCTCAAGGCCCTTGGTCAGCCTGTTGCGAATGGCTTCCACAATTGGGGTCAGCTTGGACTTGGTCTCTTCAACATTGGTACTGATCTTCTCATGCAGCTCCTTGATTACAGGCTCAGCCTTGACTCTGAACTCTTCGATCTGCTTACTGTTTCTCTCAGAGTATTCCTTGAGCAAAGGCTCCAGCTTCTCACGGTACTCATTGAAATGTTTCTTCACAACCTGACGGAGAGCCTCACGCTTAGGCTCCAGCTCGATGTGCAACCCCTCCAGGTCGGCAGCAACCCTCTCGCGAACACCAGAAAGGGCGTCAACAATCTGTGGTCCAATTCCCTCACGGAATGGGGCAAGGGATTCAGAGGTAGACTTGAGCAAAGTCTCAATGTTGTCCACAGCTTGATTGAGGCGTGCCCTATGCAGGAAAGGGGAAAAAAAAACACACGAGAAAAAAATGAAAAATGGTGACCAATATACTGTTGGTTTCTGGGTGGAGTCTGGGGGTTAGAATTTATTTAAAGGTGCTTTCTATATTTCTTACTTGTAATCTTTGAATTCAGAATCATCAAGGGTGTCAATAGTTTTCTGGGCGGTCTCCTTAACCTGATTGAGGTAGGTCACCACTGCGGCTCTAATGTGCTCATACTGAGATGGGTCATCAGCCTGCAGGAATCGTGCCTGGCAACCTGGACAGTCAATTTAGCAAAGAATTTTTGTTTATTCTGTGGAAAAGACTTGCAAAATTTGTACAGTTTTAATAAGGTTTTCAAGGACTTGTAGTTTCCTGTGGAAACTTGTAAAACTTGTATAGCCATGTAAGTCAGATGGGCTTTTTACACCCAAGCCTAGTGGCTGAAAGCTGGAAGTTATCCCAGTTTCTGTAATTTGAAACTGCTAAGAGGTTGCCTCGTCCTGGATGGGATCCTAATCCATCGCGGGTTACATTCGCAATATTTTTACTAGTACCTATTTATACTGCTGGTTGGACAGAGGCACACACGGTTAAGAACTTAGCTAGGAGTCTTAGCACATTGGGGGGTGTGTGTGTGTGGGGGGTCTAACTGGGATTATAACAATATGTAAAACAATCTTATTTTCCTTTTTCTCAGGGGATGCCGCAGCAAATCATCTGCCTCCATCTTCACGGAAGTCATATTAATGATTCGCATGTTTGATTTGGCATAGGTTTTTTCCTCAGATGCCCTTCCTGACACAAACCTTTAACAAGGGGCAGAAACATGCTGACCGCTATGCAGCCTATTCTTTACGACAGTCAGCAATGGTTCTTTTACGTGAACCTCACACGGCATTTCACATCCTTTGATAACCCAGTTGGGTGCACTGGGGGTGGACAGTGACAACCTTGTAGAGACTGGGACTCAAACCCCCAACCTTAGGATCAGCAATCCAGCACCTTTGACCACTAGGCCACCACTGCCCATAACACTATGTAAAACAATGCTGTGTAAAATTGTTTACCTGCAGCCAGAAGAACAGCTAGAGCAAGAGTCACAAACTTCATGGTGGATCTGAAAGGAGAAAATAAAAGGAAAAATACTAAGATCTTAAAATATGTCAAAATCACATGTAACGTACTACATGCCTAAAAGTGATTTCCCATTCACTCTTCAAGGTAAGTCTCAGACGTACGAATATTTACGCGCTTGCGAAAAGCCATCTGACCGAAATAACTACTTAACAAGTCAAGCATCCTGCTAAAATCAGAATAGGCCTTCTTGATATCTTTTGGTTATGATGTTGCTCTCAGCTTACCTCTTGATGCTGCAGGTCTGGTACAGACTGAGGATCTTCAGACAAAGGTAGCTGTTATATAAGGTCTTAGGAAGTGGGAGGGAGGAGGACCAAAGGTGTGAAAATGCCTCTGTGGAGCTGGACCTCAACCTTCCCACCCCATACAATAATCAATCAGAGGAGCTGGGTACAATGGCCACCTTCTGAGTGTAAGCAGTCAATAGAAGTTAAAAAAAAATCCTGTGAGGACGTGTTGGAATCTTAAATGCATCACTGGCTTATCTTTCAATGTCAATGGGCTCTTTCTTAATAGTCCATTTATGAAGGATACAAAAATCCGATGGGAGTGCCTCTGTTTTAAATGTAAAAATTAAGTGAATGATATCTATTTTAAGACCATATTTTATCACCATACTTATTTATTTATGTATTTATTTATAATTGTTAAATATATACTGTATATATTCAATCTATGCAGCCTGGTGGCGTAGTGGTTGACATGTCCGTCTCACAGCAAGAAGGGTTTGAGTCTTGTGCTCAGCGAGGATGTTTCTGTGTGGAGTTTGGTTGGTTTCCTCAGAGTACTTTGCGTTCCTCCTGCAGTCCAATGACCTAAGCGGATCTGGGCATACCTTTCCTATGCCCAGAGTTGGCTGAGATAGGCTCCAGCCTCCCCAAGCCTCTAATAGGATCAAGCTGTTCGGAGAATGAACAAATGAATATATTATGTACATTTTAAGGAGAGCAGTGGTGGCCTAGTGGTATAGGTGCTGGATCACTGATCCTAAGGTTCAGAGTTCAAGCCCCACTCACCACAGATTTCCAACCCCCCCCCCCCCCCCACCACACACACACCCACCTCCCCACAGTGTAGCTAACTGTGATGCCTCTTACTGTCTATGGTGTGAGGTTCATGTAAAAGACCCATAGCTGACTTTCGACAAGAGTACCTGCAAAGCACTGCGATGGCCTGGCGAGCTCTCCAGGGTATACTCTGCCCTTGCCCAGAGTCGGCTGGGATTGGTGCCAGCCTCCTCGCGACCCACCCTAATTAGAATTAAGCGGTTACAGAAAATGAACTGAAATGAACATTTTAAGGACAGAAATGTATTACTCACCATTTCCTGTTAACTCCACCCCCCTCCATCCATTGACCCACAAGTGCATCAGTGAAGTATCTTCCAGTACATTTAATAGACTTAAGGTAAGGACTCTGAGGTACTGGTGCATGTGCGAGAATGGTCTTTAGGCCCCCTGAAGCACATTTTCACTATTTTGGGTCCCAATTTAATATCCGTGCCATCAGTGAGAACAAAACAAAATTCCAATTATGGCATTACCTGATCATTCAGTACATTCAGGTCACCAGCTGACTTTATCTTATTGCTACATCATGTTGCTAAGCGGCACTGGTGGCCCAGTGGTAGGCTGCTGGATTACTGATCAAGGTCGGGAGTTTAGGATTGGGATTGAGCAGTTCAGAAAAATGAACGAATGCTTCGACACCTCGACTGGAGCAACAGCATAACAGCAGTTCTAATCAAAGCTTAACGTGGTCCAACACGCTATTTTAAATCACCTTACATATGGCGAGAGTTTCGGGGAAAACAGTGATCCCTCGCTACTTCGTGCTTCAGTTCCTGCGGCTTCGGTGCATTGCGGATTTTTCAAAAATATTCTTAAAAAAATAAGGACATTGCTGCAAAACAAGGCCAATTATGCAAAAAATAAATAAAAAACAACCCACAAACGAAAACAAAAAAACAACCCAAACCCCCCCAACAAAACTACTTACATTTTTATGTGAGGTGCGTGTCTGTATGTGTGTGTATTTATATATTTTACTTACATCTTATGCATTATTTTTGAATGTTTAATTGTTATCATAAGCATTTATAGCATTGAATATGTATTTATTGATATTATATAAGCATATACATGTAGGGACAGTGGTGGTCTAGTGGGATAGGGCGCTGGTTCGCTGATCCAACGGTTGGGGGTTCGAGTCCCACTCTCCACAAGGTTGTCACTGTCCCCCCCAGTGCGGCTAACTGGGTTATCAAAGGCGGGCCATGTCTCGCACTGTCTATGGTGAGAGGCATGTAAAAGAACCATTGCTGACTTTCGTAAAGAGTAGCTGCAAAGTCGTCAGCGTGTTTCTGTCCCTTGCTAAAAAGGGTTGTGACAGGAAGGACATCCGACGTAAAAAACCTCTGCCAAATCAAATGTGTGAATCACATGATTTGCTGTGGCGACTCCTGAGTAAAAGGGAAAATGCCGAAAGGAAGACAGACATATAAGCATATACATGTATGTCAGTCAGGGGGGTCAATCCTACTTCGAGGAAATTGGCAGTCGCGGGGGGTGTATTGGTCCCCATTAACCACGGAAAGTGAGGGATCCCTGTATATGTATAGACGTGTAAAGATTGGGTGTCCGCATAGATATTTTTTTTTAATCAGGTCAATTTTTTTTTTTTGTTCATTGCATTTGAAAAGGACATTAGGTTCACGATAAAGAGCCATAACGAAGCAATGTTGCAATCTCCATGGTTCACATCATTCAGTTCATTTTCTGTACCCGCTTAATCCTAATTTGGGTCGCGGGGAGGCTGGTGCCCATCCCAGCCAACTTCGGGCGAGGGCAGAGTACACCCTGGACATCTCGCCAGGCCATCGCAGGGCGGAAACACGCTGACGGCTTTTTCAGCCTACTCTTGTGGAAAGTCAGCAATGGTTCTTTTACATGCCTCACACCATAGACAGTGACAGACATGGCCGGCCTTTGATAACCCAGTTAGCTCCACTGGGGGGGGGGACAGTGACAACCTTGTGGAGAGTGAGACTCGAACCCCCAACCTTTGGATCAGCGATCCAGCGCCCTATACCACTAGACCACCACTGCCCCAATTTCCATGGTACAGACTGTTATTACGTCAGAGTATCATACACACTGTCCAGATGTTCTATGTACAATGGCAAAATGTGTCCAATCTTCATGTCTGCTGTCTGTCACACGTCGACTTTGAGGCCTGGAAGTACACAGCTAAACGCCACACACCATGATTTTGAGTCATCTGAATGACAGTGTTTTTTGTCGATGCATATTAATACATTATATAAGACATTATACATACACAGCCTTCTGTCTCCAAATGAGCTCCCCGGTGCTGTCCTGTGTGGCAGTGAAATTAATGATTAACCTGAAGAGATAAAGCAAAAATCAGCTGTGTTGAGGAAATCTTTATAAACATGAGCATTTTTATTGCTCTGCAGGGAGGTGAGATGTGAATTTCTTCTATCAAGTCTTAACAGTAATGTAATGTGAGGTGATAAGACAGAGATTAGCAAAAAAAAAAAAAACTGTGCAGTAAAAAACATCAGAATATCAGAAGGCTGCTTCCTGGATCATCCCTCAGACACTGTGTGTGTGTGTGTGTGTGTGTGTGTGTGTGTGTGTGTGTGTGTGTGTGTCCGTGATGGTCTGGTGAGTTGTTCTGGGTGTGCTCCATCTTCTGCCAGAGTTTAGTGTGTGACTCTACTAAAGGTTTTATTTCCGGGCAGTGGTGGCCTGGGGATAAAGGCGCTGGATCACTTATCCTAAGGTTGTGGGTTCGAGCCCCACTCTCCATGGGTTGTCACTGTCCCCCCAGTGCAGCTAACTGGCTTATTAAAGGTGGGCCATGTCTCTCACTGTCTCTGGTGTGAGATTCATGTAAAAGAACCATTGTTGACTTTTGACAAGAGTAGCTGCACAGCCGTCAGCGTGTTTCCGCGCTGTGATGGCCTGGCGAGCTGTCCAGGGGGTACTCTACCATCGCCCCGAGTCGGCTGGGATGGGCAGCAACCTCCCCGCGACCCTAATCAGGATTAAGCGGTTACAGAAAATGGACTGGACTGATGAGTTCTTTGTTAAAACTAACGCTAGCGAGCTGTTTTATTTGTTTATTTTTTAATGGTTCAATCCCGACTGATTCCATGAAAATAAACAACACGCATCCGTCGTATAGTCCTTGGCATGGCTCCTCCACATTTACCAAACCGGAAGCACCGCTTACACCATTTTATTTTGCAGTCTAGAGTCCCTCCCCCCACACACAATCCTATCTCAGTCAACCCTGGTCAAGGTAAACCTTGAACATCTCGGCAGGCCATTGCAGGACCAAACACATACAACCATTCACATTTAGACTCACAGCTGGGCGTGATTTGGAACCTCCGTTGAGCCTGATGTAGATTTTTTTTTTTTTTTGACTGTGGGAAGAAACCAGGGTACCTGGAGGAAACCGATACAAGCACAGAGAGAACACACAAACTCCACACACTCCACTTTCAAGCACCAGTGTAAATTGGTGCAGCGGCTTTATTTCCTATGTAAGTTTGAGCTATCTAGTGTCACAGGCTTCAGGGTGCTTTTGTTCTTTTGTCAAACCGACATGCTGGACCACATGCAACTCGTCCCATTGATCTTTTATTGACGGGGCATCAAGCCAGTCGTCTCCAATAACATGCTGAGTGAAGGAGTGACCAGAGCTATAAATTCCACCATCGTCCCTTTGTTGTTTTATCATGACGTG
>CM045743.1:36621439-36638939 GCA_024760905.1 Plotosus lineatus | reverse complement strand
AACGTAAAAAATTCTCACTGAGGTGTTTCTTCATGAATTTGCAAATCTAAGTTTGACACACACCACCTTAATATTTTTAGACGAAAAGTATAAAACTATCTTTTCAGGTCAGTAACTTGTTCGTGAACTCTGATATAAATCTTTATGTAACTTATTTACAGCTTAGATAGTGATGTCGTCCATAAGTTTATCATCTCCACCACCATGGAGATGGTCCATCAGACTCCATCAGTCACTTCTCCGTGTCACTGTATCAGGTTTCTGATATCAGAACAACATAACGACATAAATATTCAATAATGAACAGCACCAACACCCCCCCATCCCCCCGTCCTCAATCTCTCTCTCTCTCTCTCTCTCTCTCTCTCTCTCTCTCTCTCTCTCACTCACTCATGATTTGATTGCAGCAGGGATTTAGCTGCAATATTTATTCATTTGACAGTTCCAGAAAGAACTTTTTTGGATGCATATTTAAGAAAATATCCATTCATTTTCTGAACCTCTTACTCCTAATTGGGGTCATGGGGAAGCTGGTACCAACCTCAGTCGACTCTAAGTGAGGGCAGAGTACACCCTGGATGGGTCACCAGGCCATCGCAGGGCGGAAACACGCCGACGGTTTTGCAGCTCCTCTTGTCGAAAGTCAGCAATGATTCTTTTACATGAACCTCACAACAAAGACAGTGAGAGACACCGCCGGCCTTTGATAACCCAGTTGGCTGCATTGGTGGTGGTGGGTGGTGGGGGGGGGGGGTTAATATGTTAACTATTATTATTATTATTATTATTATTATTGTTGTTGTTGTTGTTATTGTCGCTGTTGTTCTTTTTGTTGTTGTTGTTGTTATCAATAATAATCATAATATAATATTAAATGTTTCACCAAGTTGTCCAGGATACTCTGCCCTCAACCAGAGTTGGCGGAGATGGGCTCCAGCCTGCCCATGATTAACAATAACTGAACAATTGTTACACATAATATTGGTATAGAATTTCAACAAACAAACAAAAAAAGAGAGCAACATTGAGAGACATTCCAGTCACATTTCCGGTAAATTCATCATTTTTAAAAAATATGTAATGTAACAGATCTACATCAGCGTAGCATCAGTACAAATCAGAGTGACGTCAGTAGAGATCGTAATCGCATTGAGTAATAATCGGAGAAGATCGGTGCATATCGTAATAAAATCCTCTGAACCATCGAACTTAGCGTGGAATAACCTTGGAATATGATCGGAGACATGAGCGCATCTTATCAGTTGGTAATCGTTTTGTGCTGACTCACTAATCTACGAGGTATAATAAAATAAAAAGCTGCCGCAAAGTTGATACTACAAGCATAGGCGGCCTGTGCGACTTTGGCAGAGATTTGCCATCTTCTTCCTGATGTGACTTTAAAGAATTGGGACTCAAAATAAGTAGAGCAAAAGTCACTGAAACAAAAATAAACAAATAAATAAATAGATAAATAAATAAATGGTCCACTTGGTTGAATTTGTGGTTTCGAAGCTTGCGTTCGATGTCCACGTTGACTGTTTGCTGTGATTGCTTGTCTTTGGATTATGTACTACGTGGGATGACAAACAAGGAGAAATAGTCAGTGTGGAACAGAGACCTTGACCCACCACCTGGACAGCGAGGAAGAAGGCAAGAGGGCAGATTGTCAGAAATCAATATTTAAACCTTTAAAGCCAGAATTATTTTTTGCAGTGAAAAAAGATCACTAGTTTTTCCTAATCAAAAAGGCCTGAGGAAACACCCCAAACACATTTCTTCAACAAAATTATAATAACACTAATAATAATAATAATAATAATAATAACATAATAATAACAATAATAATATTAACATCATAATAACATAATATTAATAACATAATAATAACATAATAATAACAACATTTTGACATAATAATAACATAATAATAACACAATAATAACATAATAACATAATAATAACATAATAATAACACAATAATAACATAATAACATAATAATAACATAATAATAACACAAACATTTTTGACATAATAATAACATAATAACACAATAATAACATAATAACACAATAATAACATAATAACACAATAATAACAACATTTTGACATAATAATAACATAAGAATAACACAATAATAACATAATAACATAATAATAACACAATAATAACATAATAATAACATAATAATAACATAATAATAACACAATAATAACATAATAACATAATAATAACATAATAATAACATAATAATAACACAATAATAACATAATAATAACATAATAATAACACAATAATAACATAATAACATAATAATAACATTGTGACATAATAATAACACAATAATAACATAATAACACAATAATAACAACATTGTGACATAATAATAACATAATAATAACATAATAACAATAATAACATAATAATAACAATAACATTTTGACATAATAATAACATAATAATAACACAATAATAACATAACATAATAATAACAATAACATTTTGACATAATAACAATAACACAATAATAACTTAATAACATAATAATACAATAATAACAACATTTTGACATAATAATTACATAATAATAACATAATAATAACATTTTGACATAATAATTACATAATAATAAAACACTCTCACAAATTTGTAAACAACAATCCTGCGGACTCAAGGTTGTCTCACAGTTGACTGAGGCATGTTGGATCAAGCTGTGTTGCATCAGGCGATGCCACAACAAGTATAGAATGCATCTAGTTACAGGGATCCCTCACTTTCCTCGATTAATGGGGACTGAGACCCCCCTGCGACCGCCAATTTCTGCCAAGTAGGATCAACCCCCTGACTGATGTATATGTATCTATATGTGTATATGAGAGCGAGATTTCCTTTCGGCTTTTTCCCTTTATCAGGGGTCGCCACAGCGAATGATTGAGACGTTTGATTTGGCGTAGGTTTTTACGTCGGATGCCCTTCCTGACACAACCCTCACACCATAGACAGTGAGAGACATGGCCGGCCTTTGATAACCCAGTTAGCTGCACTGGGGAGACAGTGACAACCTTGTGGAGAGTGGGACTCGAACCCCTAACCTTAGGATCAGCGATCCAGCAGCCTATACCACTAGCCCACCACTGCCCCTGTATATGTGTATATAATATCAATAAATACATATTCAACACTATAAATGGTTATAGTAAGAATTAAACATTCAAAAATAATGCATAAGATGTAAATAAAATATAAATACACACATAGAGACACACAACTCACATAAAATGTAAGTAGTTTTGTTCGGGGAGGGTTGTTTTTTGTTTTTGTTTGTTTGGAGGTTTTTTGTGCATAATTGTTTTTGTTTTGCGGCATTTTTAATTTTTCGATGAATATTTTTGAAAAGCCCGCGATGCACTGAAGCCGCACTCGGATCGCTGTAATGTATTAGCATTTTTTGAAAGAGAACCATAAAGTCCTGCTGGGTGTTAAAGGGTTAAACTGTGAGGCTGAAAGACTGAACTTGTGGTTATTATATATTTAAGCAGAGTATATAATACATCGACCTTCACTTTAATCCGTATATTAATATACATTTAATTCATTTACAGTCAATAACAAAAAATATTGAGGTCAATGCAAGACCATAATCATGAACTCGGTTCGAGTATTGGACTAATATTTAGTTTGGCGGTTTAGGATGTCCAAGTGTGTTAAAGGCACAAATAAACACAGACGCCGTGTTTGCTGATCTTTGCTTCTAAGAAACGTTACGCACAAAAATTGCAAAACATTGTGGTATTACTGATAAAAGAAAGAAAGCAGCAAGCATCAGGCCTGGTGGCGTAGTGATTAGCTCCTCCGCCTCACATCAAGGTGGTCCTGGGTTCGATTCCCAGCTTGGGCGTTCCTGTGTCAAGTTCACATGTTCTCCTCGTGCTTGTGTGGGTTTCCTCCTTTTTCTTTCGGCTGTTCCCTTCAGGGGTCGCCACAGCAAATGATCTGCCTCCATCTCACCCATCTCTGCATCTTCTACTCTTACTCCAACGACCTTCATGTCCGCCTTCACCACATCCATAAATCTTCTCTTTGGTCTTCCTCTAGGCCTTCTGCCTGGTAGTTCCAACCTCAGCATCCTACTACCAATATACTCACTATCCCCCCTCTGTACATGTCCAAACCATCTCAATCTAGCCTCTCTGACTTTGTCTCCAAAACGTCTCACATGTGCTGTCCCTCTGATGTACTCATTCCTGATCCTATCCATCCTCGTTACTCCCAAAGAGAACCTCAACATTTTCATCTCTGCTACCTCCAACTCCTCCTACAGTCCAAAAACATGCACAGTGGGTTAACGGGCTGTTCTGAATCACCCCTAGGTGTGAGTGTTGCCCCTGTAACGTCCTGGTGAGCTGTCGTGGGTGTACCCTGCCCTCGCCTGGAGTCAGCTGAGATGGGTACAACCTTAATTTAAGATTCTTCGGTTCAGAAAATGAATGAAACCTCGGTCCAGGATTGATGTGAGGTCGGGCCATCTTTTATAATGTAGTATTATTGCAGGCTCAGCCAAAGGGTGTCCTGTACTTGATTTAGCTTGGCAGAGGCTTGCGCTCTCTGAGTGCCTCGAGTGGTGTATTTATTTTGAAATTTCCGGTGGAGTACTGGGGTGGGGGTTCATGTTTGCGGTGTTATCATTGGTTCTCTAATTAGCTTATACTTTTCTAAAACGTGCTGGGAGTCAAGTGGCTTCTATGCCGTCAGTGACGAATAACACGTGAATCATTTGGCGTCACACGTGGCCTGGTTAGGTTACCTAGGCAACGCTGTTGCAGGTTTACCGCTTCCAAAGGCTGCTCGGTGAAACCATGAGTAGTGATTAACTACTTACCGAATAAATAGCTTATATTATCATAATAAATTATTATTATTATTATTATTATTATTATTATTGAAAGCTCACAGTACGGTGAACACGTTTAACTCCTGCAAGTTTTTTCTCCATGAAAAATATTTAGCTGAATTCAGCCATTGGCAGCATCTGTCATCAACAGTATCTTTTCACTCTTATCTGTAATTGAAAGTTCAGCTCAATAGGACGCTGCACCCGCCTTTCATTGCGTGAGAAAATCTTCTCTCGTTGCTCACGCCGCTGACTTTTTTTGATCTTGCATGGTCGCTTGTCCCTCATTGCTTCCTGTATGTATAGGGCTTGACACTAGCACCTTGAAATTTCCTCTTGGTGTGAATAACATTACGGTGTCAAAATCCGGGGTGTGATTCAGTCTACGTATTCACATTTTCCCGGGATAAGCATCGGAGCCACAGTGTCCCTAACCAGGATAACGCCCTCTTTGAAATGGCCGAATGTTGGTATTATTTACCAGCAAAGGAATACAGTGATCCCTCGCTACTTAACGCTTCAGTTTCTGCGGCTTCAGTGCATCGCGGGTTTTTCAAAAATATTCATCTAAAAATTAAAAAATAAGGAAATTAAGGAAAAATAGGGGAAAGGTTACGGAAAATGCCACAAAAGGCCAATTATTCAAAAAAATCCCCAAACAAAAAAACAACCCAAAACCCCCCAACAAAACTACTTATGTTTATATGTGAGGTGTGCACATCTGTATGTGTGTGTATTTATATTTTATTTACATCTTATGCATTATTTTTGAATGTTTAATTGTTATTATAAGCATTTATAGCGTTGAATATGTATTTATTGATATTATATACACATATACATGCACGTCTACGTTAGTCAGAGCGGTTGATCCTACTTTGCGGAATTCGGTGGTAACGGGGTGGGGGGGAGGTTCTCGGTCCCAATTAACCGCAGAAATTGAGGGATCCCTGTATGTATGTATATACAGTGGTACCAGACTTTACGAAATTAATTCGTTCCAGCACCGTTTTCGTAACCTGCATTTTTCGTAAGTTGAACTGCATTTTACATGTAAAACATGTGATTCGTTCCAAGGCCCCCAATACTACCCCCTAAACCCTTTAAAAATAATAAAAGTGTACCTTTTAAGACCTTCTTCTCCTTCAATATCATACCGATGGTGGACGGGTTTGGCCATATTCCTTTGTGATATCACTCGAGCCTGTTTCTTCTTCTCATTCACACCGGAAATCACACGTGTGCGTGTGTGTGTGTGTGTGTGTGTGTGTGTGCACGCGTGTATTGACCATGTCTTCTTAGCAGAGTTATAATCTTACAAATGTTTATGGAAGGTTAAAAGCCTGAGTCAAAAAAGAAGGCATGAAACAACATTAACGAAAAGCATCATGATAGATTCAGCTCCATAATAGCCAATGGGAGGGTGCTGCATCATCCCTCCTAGCCAATGGGAGGCCAGCGAGGGCGGGATGTTAGGAGATTGACAATAAGAGGGACCTGTGTCCTCCCTCCTAGCCAATAGAAGGCCAGCAGGGTGGGATGTTTGAACGTCATTGATGGGAGAACAGCTCGTGCATTGTTTGAATGGCACGTTTGGATCTCCACTTATGGAATGATAAAAAGTTTTTTCCCAAAAAAATCTATAAGGTCTTGTTAAGAAAAATAGTTTTACAGTACTTCAATTATTATTACTATTCTCATAAGAAAATAACAGTGTTGACATATGCAAAGAAACCTTTTGTTTCTTTAATAGCCACAGAAACAAAGTCATGTACATACAGTACGACGAATGCATTCACGTAACAAAACAAATAAAATACCACAATCTAGAAAAAATTTAAATAATTAGTTGTTTTCGTCCTGAAAAGATAATGCAGGGAATTATATATGCAGAATGGAACATAAACAGAGTTACGAAAGGGGGCAACTTGTAGCGTTTGTCCAAACCCCCCCAAAAATATAATAATAATAATAATAATAATAATAATAATAACAACCCGAATCTCTCAAAACAAAATTGGAATCTTTTTGCTGTGAGAGAGAGAACAGTAATAATATATTAAAAAAAAGAAAAACACAGAGTTTGTTGTTTAGCTTTGGTTCCCACCAACAGACCGCCAAGTATTACACTTCCTTACACACCAAGTGAGAAATTAATTGTTGTTTATGTTTTGGAAACACAGGTGCCAATTTTTAAGATGGCGCTTTCGTAACGTGAACTTGTTTCATATCCGGAGACAAAAAATTTTCGGAAAATGCGTTTCGTAACCTGCATTTTTCGTTTGGTGAGAGTACCACTGTGTATGTGTGTATATGTATGTATGTATATATATATATATATATATATATATATATATATATATATATATATATATATATACATACACACACAGGGATACATATATATATATATATATATATACACACACACACAGGGATATACACACACATATATATATATAGAGGATTTTCTGAGTAGATCCTTCCGTAGGAGAGTGCTCAATACTTTTTGGTAGAGCAAATAAACAAAAATAAAAGGACAGGACAAAGACTTTCTATTGAAACTCCATTTATCACTACAGATCTGTTTCGAGGGGTGGTGAAACCATCCTCTCTCTTCAGGTGATTATAGAAGAATATATATATATATATATATATATATATATATATATATATATATATATATATATACACACACACACACACACTCAGATAAATAAATATACATTGAATTAATAAATAAGGAAATTAAGGAAGAATAAGTGGAAAAGTTACAGAAAATGTAACAAAAACAAGGCCAATTATGCAAAAAAAAAAAACCCTAAACACACACAAAACAAAAAAACAACCCAAAATCTCCCATCAAAACTGGATACATTGCTGCATCTGTGTGCAAGAGCATCTGCCTGTGTGCACGCGGATGTATGTGTGCAGTCTTCCTCTCATGCAATACCATCTGTATGTGTGCGTGCAGACGCTGCGCAGCTTACTAACGAGATCGGTTCAGGACGGCCGTTCATAGATTTGAATTTGTTTGTACATCGTTACAGGGCGTCCTTTAGAGGAGAATGTATGTTTAAACCTTGTATAAGTAATCTATACAAGTTTGTACTGTATACAATCTCTCTCTCTCTCTGTCTCTCTCTCACTCCATAATCTATGTCTCGTGTTCAAACTGCTAGTTCCTCTCAAGCACAGCACAGCAGATCTGATCAGATTTCCAGAGTGAAATTCCCCCCGCCGGAGCCTAGTATTAAATGTAGCTCAGGATAAACTTTAATCATATTTCATACTTATATTTTTGATCCATCTTTCTGTAGATTTTATTCCATTTCTATTTCTACTTGTTCTTCAATTTCATTTCACTTTCACTTTTGACAGCTTGGTATCTCCGGATGTTTGCAAAACGAATGCCGGTAAGTTTTGGAGCGTCTGTATTTATATTTTATTTACATCTTATGCATTATTTTTGAACGTTTAATTGTTATTATAAGCATTTATAGCATTAAATATGTATTTATTGATATTATATACACATATACATGTACATATACATCAGTCGGGGGGGGGGGGGTGATCCTACTTCGTGGATTTCGATGGTCGCATGGGGATCTCGGTCCCAATTATCCGGGGTAAGTGTGGGATCCCTGTATATACACACATTATACAAAACATACGTAAATAAAATGAATAACATCCACAACATTAGATGAAATTTTTTATTACTTTCATCTTCACAAACACCTCTTACAGAATACACTTGATGTACATATGAAAAATAACGAAAGATGTTCATTAAAAAAAAAAAAAAAAAAGACCTGAATTATTCCAACCCCACATATTATTGTTCCCTTTATAACACAAGAGCAACCGATGCAAACTAAACACTCAAAACAGAATAAAGATCAAAGTCCATGGAGCCAATCGAAATAATTAACCTCATGTTCATTTATCCGCCTCGTCCACAAATCCGTCAGTAGCTTCACATGAACCTTAAAAAAATATGTTTTATAATGTAAACTATAATAAAACCCATAATGTATTTCTTACACCCCCAATTCTACTCTCCAAAATGAACAAGGGAAAAGAACCCAAAACATTCAGGAATACAGACGGTTTCGAATCCTTCAAATTAAAGGTACGATTGCGTTACCAGGAGAAAACGCCATTCATCTTTTATCTGAAATATAGATTTCTCACAGTGCATTCCCAAATTAAAACGCATGGCAGTATCTGGAGATAGTGATATGTACCGACACACAGGATTTAAACATCATTTTTATAAATGCTTCAATTATTTATTTATTTATTTATTTATTTATAATTAATTAGATTCAAATTTTGATGATTCACGCTCCAGTAAGTCTTTGATTTCCAGACTGAGTGCGACAGAAGCATCAGGACATTGAATTTCATTCTTTCATTTTCTACGATGCTTCAACCGATCTCGGGCTGCAGGGAGGCAGGCGCCCATCTCAACCAACTCTGTGCGAGGGTGGAGTACACCCTGAAAACAGCTTTTCAGGCCATTACAGGGCCAATACACACACACACACACACACACACACACACACACACCCCAAGAGAGAGAGAGAGAGAGAGAGACACACACACACACACAGATTTACACTTACTCTCACACCTCGGGGCAATTTGGAACAGCCAATCACCAAACTGCGTATGTTTTTGGACTGTGGGAAACTGGCGTACCCGGAGGATCCCCATGCAAGCGCGGGGAGAACTTGAGCCTGGGAATTAACCCCAAGCTATTAGGTGTACGTGATAACCACTGCACCGCCTTGCCAACCGCATTTAATTTCATTTTTTTAATTATTATTATTACTCGTTTTTCAATTGTGTTGAATATGTTTTTTTGAATATTTATCAGAGATGACAAATCAATTTATATTTGCAAAATTTTAAAATTTGATTTGTAATCGGTTCTGCCGACACATATACAATAAGGCTGATGAGCTTGTAGGGCATCGAAGGGTATAAATGTGATTCTACTTGAGGCATCAGTATTTATTTATTGCCCTTTATTTCTATATTACCGGAGTCAGATGTATCGATATTGCTGTGATCACGATTTGATTTTGTTTAGTATCATTTTCAGGGATAAAAATACAGTATTGCAATTTCCTTTCTTCTGTTATTTCACCATTAACACGATGGTTATAAACACTATTATATACTGACAGTTTCTTCTCCACACACACACACACACACACACACACACACACACACACACACACACACACTGTAATCATTTATGTTAGTAATAAATCTCCACTTATGGAATGATAAAAAGTTTTTTCCCAAAAAAAAAAAAAAAAAAATCTATAAGGTCTTGTTAAGAAAAATAGTTTTACAGTACTTCAATTATTATTACTATTCTCAGAAGAAAATAACAGTGTTGACCTATGCAAGAAACCTTTTGTTTCTTTAATAGCCACAGAAACAAAGTCATGTACATACAGTACAACGAATGCATTCACGTAACAAAACAAATAAAATACCACAATCTAGAAAAAATTTAAATAATTAGTTGTTTTCGTCCTGAAAAGATAATGCAGGGAATTATATATGCAGAATGGAACATAAACAGAGTTACGAAAGGGGGCAACTTGTAGCGTTTGTCCAAACCCCCCCCCAAAAATAAAATAATAATAATAATAATAATAATAATAATAATAATAATAATAATAACAACCCGAATCTCTCAAAACAAAATTGGAATCTTTTTGCTGTGAGAGAGAGAACAGTAATAATATATTAAAAAAAAGAAAAACACAGAGTTTGTCGTTTAGCTTTGGTTCCCACCAACAGACCGCCAAGTATTACACTTCCTTACACACCAAGTGAGAAATTAATTGTTGTTTATGTTTTGGAAACACAGGTGCCAGACTGTATTTTTTTAATAATAATAATTAATATTATAATTTTTGTTTTAGTGGTTCCATCGAGGGTCCATTGTTCTTACCTGTGGCACGTAATATACTTTATAAAATGATTTAAGGGAGCCTAATTTAACCATCGGGCTGATCACGTATCTAAATAATAATAAAAAAAATGTCCCACAGCTCGTTAATGTGCATCGACAACGTGAGCGACGAATCCGGGACATCA
Organism: Plotosus lineatus; assembly: GCA_024760905.1. NCBI lineage: Eukaryota > Metazoa > Chordata > Actinopteri > Siluriformes > Plotosidae > Plotosus > Plotosus lineatus. The sequence continues at coordinate 36,627,920 of CM045743.1, read as the reverse complement.
CAGACTCAAATCCAGGCTGAGGCCACAGCCCTCTGCAACCGGGACTTCATGTGGGCTCACACGGCGATCACCAGCCAATTATGGGTGCCTTGGAAGGTGAAAGGTCAACCCCAAATGCACGAAAGGTTCTCAGACATGCATATCATACTGTGGGAGGGAGAAGGGCGTGGCATGTGCATGCTAACTTCCCTCCTTAGTTAGAGAGGTGTGTTTCTGATACAGAGGCAACATTTGAAAGGTGGGAATTGGCTTTGATTAAATCAGGGGAGAAAAATCGGATCTGAATGTGGGGGTGGATGATTGGGTGAGTGTGGGGGGTGATTGCACGAGTGGGGTGACTGGATGACTGGGTGGTGATAAGGTGAGTGTGTGTGTCTTGGAGGTGATTGCATGAGTGGGGTGATTGAGGAGGTGAATGGGTGAGTGTGTGTGTGTGTGTGGGGGGGTGATTGGGTGAGTGGGGTGGTGGGTGAGTGGGGGTGATAGTGTGAGTGTGTGTCTGTGTGTGTGTGTGTGTCGGGGTGATCAGGTGAGTGTGTGTGTGTAGGGGGTGATTGGATGAGTGGGGTGATGGGGTGAGTGTGTGTGTGTGTGGGGGGGGGGACTGATTGGATGAGGGTGTCTGGGGAGGTGATTAGGTGAGTGTGTGTGTATGTGTGTGGGGGGGTTAGGTGAGTGGGTGTGTGTGTCTGGGAAGGTGATTGGGTGAGTGTGTGTGTGTCGGGGTGATCAGGTGAGTGTGCGTGTGGGGGGTGATTGGATGAGTGGGGTGACTGGGTGAGTGTGTGTGTGGGGGTGACTGGGTGAATGTGTGTGGGGAGGTTAGGTGAGTGGGTGTGGGGTTGATTGGGTGAGTGTGTGTGTGTGTGTGTGTGTGTGTGTGTGTGTGTGTGTGTCAGGGGTGATCAGGTGAGTGTGTGTGTGAGGGGGTGATTGGATGAGTGGGGTGACTGGATGAGGGGTGATTGGGTGAGTGTGTGTGTGTGTGTGTGTGTGTGTGTGTGTGTGTGTGTAGGGGTGACTGGGTGGGTGATTGGGTGAGTGGGGGTGACTGTGTGTGTGTGTGTGTGTGTGTGTGTGTGTGTGTGTGTGTAGGGGGTGACTGGGTGGGTGATTGTGTGAGTGGGGGTGACTGGGTGAGTGTGTGTGTGTGTGTGTGTGTGTGTGTGTGTGTGTGTGTGTGTGTGTGTGTGTGTAGGGGTGACTGGGTGGGTGATTGGGTGAGTGTGTTTGTGCTGACTGGATGTGTGTGTGTGTGTGTGTGTGTGTGTGTGTGTGTGTGTGTGTGTGTAGGGGAGTGGTACAGCTCCGTCCTGTTCATGGTAAAACAGCAGCAACACAGAAACATCGAAAGAAATGAATTACGTTTGGTAGATTATTTTCTGAAAATGAAAAAGTGACAAACGATGAACGACAAAAATATTTTTCTTGTCCTCTAATGTTTCATAAATTATACGGAATACTTCTTTAGATCAGATACTGTGTCTGGAGGAGCAACTATGTCTGGATTTGTTATTTTAATAAATTGCACAAAAAGTTGTTTTTAAACCTTTAAAGTGAGAAATACAATCCTTTGATCTCTGTACGCGGGAAACACTTCCAAATCTCACACATGTCGGAGTTTGTGTGGAATCTTTTACTATATTAATCAGCTTCGATGTTGAGAAATGCCAGGAAAGTGCGTGTGTTTTTATTTGTTTTCTGCAGCACTTAATGACACCTAGTGGAAGCCCCAGCCACCACAGCCTTCCCCACACACAGGGAAACACCGCGGACATCGACACCAAGCATGATTTGCGTTCTAGTTTTGGAGCTTCACCGAGAAGGAAAGGGGTCTGATCAGATCGCAAGGTCCGAGGCATGAAGGTCAGGTAAAGTGGCACCGTGGCAAAGGCGAATGGCACATGCAGGGGTTAATACGTTTCCTTCTGGGTGTGCATCTGTTCTTGGATCTTGTGCAGCATCTCCTGCATCCGCCGCAGCTGTGAAAACAAAGGTAAACAACGAAGTTCTTTAAGAATCCAGATTTAACTTCAGAGTTAGATGTTTACACAATGCATTTCAGCTCGCCACGTGTTTGCAGGCGGAACTTTGGACGCGGGTCAACAGGCAATCGATTGACTTCCTACATCTGAGTGACGGCTTACGTGCATGGCTTGGTGATAGTATAGAATCAGTGCAAATAGTGTTGTGCCACGACTCAATCGATATCAATTCAAGGTTTAGGTTCCAAAATGTGCAAAAACAAGGTTTAAAAATCGTCATCTGCAAGAGGAACCGAATTCACACGCCAGCGCTTTAACGCTTGGCCATATTCAAAATGAAAGCATTTTTATTCTGCTTAAAAGGACACTGTCACACCTGTCTAAAATAGGAATTAAACACAACCGTAATAAAAGCTTGACTGGATCGCACATGTCCTTCAAAACGTACCGCTGTTATTACAATGCTCTTTTTCTTTTAAAATCCATTATGAATCCTCGCACAGGGAACCACAACTGTCCTGAAAAAAGTGGGATGGGAGTGACATCAAAGCGCGCGCGCGCGCGCGTGTGTGTGTGTGTGTGTTTGTGTGTGCGTGTGTGTGTGCGTTGCTCTCATGATCGGGAGGTTGTGAGTTCGAATCCCAGTTAGACCCCCCCCACTGTGCCAAGACTCCTGGGCAAGGTCTCAACCACAAGTGTGCCTCTGTTCACCCAGCAGTATAAATGGGTACCAGTAAGAAAATATACTGGGAAGGTAACCTGCGATGGACTAGCGTCCCATCCAGGGGGAGTTGAACTCCTAGTCACTTCACGCTATGGAAACTCGAGGTAAGCACCGGCCTGATGAGCCACTAGGCGCATATATATGTATGTAGGTAGGTAAAGTCTGTTAGGCTTTTTACACTGGAGCCTATATATATATATTTTTTTTTTATTATTTTTTTACACTGGAGCATATATATATATATATATATATATATATATATATATATATATATATATATATATATATATATATATATATATATATATATATATATATATTTTTTTACACTGGAGCATCTATATATATATATATATATATATATATATATATATATATATATATATATATACACACACACATATATATATATATTATATCGGGATCTCTCACTTTCTGCAGTTAATTGGGACCCTCGTGACCGCCAAATTCCGGGAAGTAGGATCGACCCCCTGACCGACATACATGTATATGTATATATAATATCATTAAATACATATTCAATGCTATGAATGCTTATAATAACAATTAAACACTCCAAAAAAATGCACAAGATGTAAATAAAATATAAATACACTCACATACAGACACGCGCGCACACTCAGATGCGCACCTCACATAAAAGTAAGTAGTTTTGTTGGGGGGTTTTGGGTTGATTTTTTTGTTTGTTTGTTTGTTTGTTTGTTTGTGCGTGTGTGTGTGTGTGTGTGTGTGGGGGGGGGTTTGCATAATTGGTCTTGTTTTGTGGCATTTTCCTTGACTTTTCCCCGCGATTCTCATTTAATTTTCTTATCTTTTTAATTCGATGAATATTTAAAAAAAAAAAAAAAAACCATGATGCACTGAAGCCGCATTAATTGAAGCACGAACTAGCCAGGGATCCCTGTATATATATACACACACATGCACACCATGGCTTCATACAAACAAAAAGACGCCTGGCTTATGTATGTAAATATGACGTAGTATTATGGACAGATATATGTCACTTTTATTTTATTCAGAATGTCACCAGTTAATATCTGCATACTGGTATTTTTGTCGTTATCTTGATTTTTGGAATGGACACGTCTGCAGGCTGTTTTCACAACTTCACACACCCACACAAGCGAAATTATTTATAAATGTTAATCTTTTTAAACAGGCTAATTCATACAGACAAGCACATTTTAGCAAATTGCAACTTTGCAAAAATGCAAGATAAAAACCACCTGTTGGTGAAAATGTATATTTTTTTCAGTGCATTACAAGAGTTTGGAATGCTTTCCTTTCATTCATAAATTCATTCATTTTCTGTAATCGCTGAATCCTAATTTGGGTCGCAGGGAGGCTGGCACCCATGCCAGTCGACTCCGAGCGAGGGAACAGTACACCCTGGACAGCTCGCTAGGCCATCACGGGGTGGAAACACGCCGACAGCTATGCTGCTTTCCTTTCATTAGACTTTAAATAATTTTTCGGATATTCAATATTTATATTTTTAAAAGCACAAAGGTTTTAAGCTAAATTTTTTAAACATGTGAATGTCTACGCTTGTATGCACGTATATCTGTAAATATAAATTCCAACATGCGTCTCAGTATATGTAAGCTCTTGCTGATGTTACATGATTCAAAGATGTATAAATCAGGATGAGGGGAATGGATGAATATTGAGGTGAGGGGTGAAATCAGATGGACAGCAGTAGGTTTGTGAGATTTTAATAACCCACAGAGTTATAGGTTTCTGTCTATAACAGGGAGCGTGGAACTGGGGGGTTGGGGTTGGGGGGTTGAAGCCTCCCACTTTTTCTCAACTCAAAGAAATTTTTTAAATATGTCCACCGACATCTCAAAAATGTTTAAAATACATAGTTTGTACAAGCCTAGTATAACCGACATGTACAATGTGTACCATAAATGCTTATTTACCAAGCATATAGTGGCTGGCTTCTAGGGAATGTGCCCTGCGATGGCCTGGCGTGCTGTCTAGGGTGTACTCTGCCCTCGCCCTGAGTTGGCTGGGATGGGCACCAGCCTCCCCGTGACCCTAATTAGGAAGAAGCGGTTACAGAAAATGATGAACTTCTAGGGAATGTACCAGTATTCCTTCTTTTGTTCGGATCCGATCGAGCCGAGGTATGATTGGATAAGAATTTTGAAATAAGTCTGAAAGGCAAAGTTCAGAACATCGCACACGCCCTGTTTTCCAAACCCACGCAATGGGATTAGTGTTTCAAATCATCTAAAATCTGGAACTCGGACATGCATATTCTCCTTGAGGGGATCGATGCTCTAGTCGTTCACTGACTGCATGGATTCCCAAAACTTTCAGTTAGCCCCGCCCCCCCCGTCATTTTTGAAGTCGCTCCGCGGGGCCTGTATTAAGCTATTTCAACATCACACTGTGGTTCCTGTAAAAACTTGGAAGAAACGCAGTAGGAAAGAAACAGTTCATGAAGAACCAAATAAAATAAATTAATTAATTAAAAAGAAGAGAGAGACAGAAAGAAAAAAAGTGGTGTATATCATTTTTATTATTCACAATCAGGGGAGCCAATCTATCTTGAATTGTGGATCTAAAGTGCTATAGGAAGGAAGTGTGCAGGCTTCCAGGACTAAAGAAGTAAACTTTGGAAAATGAGGTATATTTCCACTGGGCAGGCAATGCAAAAAAAAAAATAAATAAAAAAAAAATAAAAAAAAAATAAAAAAGTTCCTGAATGGTTGAAAAAGTGAATACGTGATGCGCTCCACCGGATGCAGGCGCTTGTCGTAAGTGACGTATGGTGCTTGTGAGACAAAGCGCGGCTTATCCGGACTTCCGATCTTTCAAGTGAGCAAGTGAAGGTTGAGTAGTAAACAAGTATCGTACAATACTTGAAAGATCGGAGGTTCCAAATAAGCCGCGCTTTGTGTCTCACATGCACCATACGTCCCTTGCGACAAGCGCCTACATTCGGTGGAGCGCCTCACATACGTGCAAAAGAGGAGCTGAACAAGGACACACCCTAACCTGATCACCTCTACAGATGGAAAGTACACAACATGTCCTGATATCATACACTGGATTAAAACTGCGTGAAGCCCTGCCAGATGTTGAACTTCATGCATTCTCAGTGATGTAATCGGCAGCATCCTGTCTTTTGTTTCTGTATACTCGATCTTGCACGCTTTATATAAAGAGGCAACAAATCAAACAGATATCGCCACACACAGTAAAGTTGACGCCATGAAACCATTTAACTATGAAGATGAATAAATTAACAACGGGAAAGAATGAACAGTTATTATTACAGTCGGCCTTTTCAGACAGCTGGGTTCCTGATTCATTTTCGCATCCTATAGCCAAACAGAAACACATCATGACTAATGAAGAACCCGAGTCCTTCAAATAATTATTTTTTCTTCACTGTATTTGGGAAGGACGACAGAGTGGAGTGGTGGTTAGTACTTCTGGTTTAGTTGTACTCCAGTTTCCTCCTACACTCAAAGACATGTACATTAGGCTACAGTGATCCCTCGCTACTTCCTGCTGCAGTTCCCGTGGCTTCAGTGCATCGCGGGTTTTTCAAAAATATTCATCGAAAAATATAAAAATAAGGAAATTAAGGAAAAAAAGGGGGAAAGTTATGGAAAATTCCATAAAACAAGGCCTATTATTCAAACAAAACCCAAACAAACAAAAACAAAAAACAACCCAAAACCCCCCAACAAAACACATTTTTATGTGAGGTCTGTATGTGTGTGTGTGT
>CM045743.1:36591439-36613939 GCA_024760905.1 Plotosus lineatus | reverse complement strand
TCAGCGAACGCCAAATAATTTGAACAAGGGTGTACACACTAGGCAAATTTATTATAGTTTGAAGGCCACTTTCATCCAAAAAGTGCTTACTCTTCACAACAGAATGTGCTTGAATATACAAATACTGTACTCAAAATGGGAGGACAATGACCTTCTTATCTTCTATAAGAGAGCTGGGAAAGGGGGGGAAACTTCAGAAGGTGACCTTTCAGACAGTTGTAAGAACCACACATTTCCACTAGAGGGCAACATTGGATTAAAAAAGAAAAAAGAAAGGTCACAAGGTCTCCCCATTACAGATTTTTGAGTTGTTGAGTCACTCAAATAAAGTCAAATGTTTATTTTGTTTTATTATTATTATTATTATTATTATTATTATTTACCTGAATCCTCATTTGTTTGTATTCAAGCATCTAAAGATGACCTTTAAGACTGATGTAAGTAGTAAATTATTTCACTAGAGGTTGAACATGGGCGTGGTTTATTCGAGTTAGTAAGTCATTGAAGCTCACTCCAGCATTAAATTATTTGAACGAGGAATCTTTGTTTCTGAATCTGTGTATTTCTTCACATTGGTGTTTCAGTGTGAGTTTCCATACCCGTGACCAAAAGGTGAAATGAAGTAGATACAGCAGTGAACCCGGTTGTCCTGAATGTTTTTGCGGTTCAGGCCACTTTCATCTCTGAAGTATTGCTCAAATTGCTGGTCAATGTAGTCAGCCACCGTCTTCCAGCTGAAATCATAAATAAATCTAGTAAACAATTAATCTGAGCTCATCAGTTCATTGTAATTCACAAGTATGCGCAGATGATGAGGTGGATGTGATGTCATTGAATACTCACTGAGGGGGGAATATTCAATTCAGTGAGTCTGAAGTGCTTTAGTATATACTACACAGGAACATAACCCCACTCCCACCACACCCACAAAAAAAAAAACACGAAAACAAAATTTCCATGGTTAATTTCTTACATTATTAAAATCTTGATGGATGCAATGGCCAGGCAAGGATCCAATGGAAAGGCAAGTGCCGATACGACTGGGTTCCAGTGCCGCTGCAGGAGAGAATCTACGGTCAATTTAGAACGGCCAATTAACCTACAGTGCACGTCTTGGGATTGTGGGAGGAAACCGGAGCACCCGGAGGAAACCCGCACAAGCACGGGGAGAGCATGCAAACTCCACACAGAAACGCCCAGGCCGGGAATCGAACCCAGGCCTTCTTGCTGTGAGGCGGATGTGCTAACCACTACGCCACCGTGCCGCCACACACACACACACACACATATACATATATACATAGAGGTAGGGCTGGCATACGCTCAATTCCTTGTCATTCACTGTGATCGACAGCAAATCATAAGCGTCGGCGAGCTCATTTGTACTGGGGGGAGGGGTCGAATAGCAGCATGTGTGATACTCATTCAAAGATTTAGTGTACACTACACAAAACCCCATAAACTATTAAAAAAGATTCTTATGGTTTTAAAAATCTAGCAATGATGACATCACCTTCCCAAAGTGACAACGACAGACAAATTGCTCATTTTGAGTTCAGAATTATCCACTCAGGATAACGTTCTTTAATCCCCACATCGTGGACCAATCAAATAATGTTTTTTCCCCACATAAAAAATGTAGGTAAAGTCTGTTGGGTTTTTACACCCGAGCCTAGAGGCTCACCAGTGCTTGTGGTTGAGACCTTGCCCAGGAGTCTTAGCACAGTGAGGGTCTCAGTGGGATTTGAACTCACAACCTCCCAGTCATGAGCGCAGCACCCTCACCACTACACCACCGACCCCACTAACTAACTGGTGTTCCCATGTAGTATATACTAATTAGGTATATATTTATTTGCAAATACTACAATATTAATGAACAGGAAACTCGTACCACTCAGTGTTATCAACTGCATCCCCAAAGCCGGGCGTGTCCACGATGGTGAGCTTGAGTTTGACGCCCTTCTCTTCGATGTCCACTGTGTGCTTTGTGATGTCAACTGTCTGAGTGATCCGCTCTGGAATAAAAACATGCGACTCGTGTTTAAAATCAGACCAAAGCAGTCTGTAAATCTATAAATAAATACATAAAACAAAATTAATGGGCAGCGGTGGCCTGGTGGTGAAGGTGCTGGATCACTGATCCTAAGGTTGGGGGTTCAAGCCCCACTCTCGACAGGTTGTCAGCCCCCCCCAGTGCAGCGAACTGGGTTATGAAAGGTCGGCCATATCCGTCCAGGGTGTACTCTGCTCTCGCCCAGAGTTGGCTAGGATTGGCGTCAGCCTCTCCTTGACCATAATTAGGATTAAGTGGTTCAGAAATGAATGAATGCAGAACAAAATTAATAAAAATAATAACTGTTTTGAAATAAATAAATAAATAAGAGCATACAACTCCTTTTCCTCGTACAACTCAATGTAAGCGCATACTCCAGGTCCGTATTCATCATTCATCTATTTTCTAAACTGCTTAATCCTAATTAGGGTCCCGTGGAGGCTGTAACCCATCAAGGGAAGAGTACACCCTGGACGGCTTGCCATGCCATCACAGGGCAGAAATACGTAGATGGCAATGCAACCTACTCTTAACAAAAAAAAAAGTCAACAATGGTTCTTTAGCACGTCCCTCACCACAGACAGGGGGAGACATGGGCAGCCTTTTATAACCTATGTAGGTGCACTGGGGGGGATAACAGGGACAACCCGTTGATAGTGGCGCTTGTAGCCCCCACTATGGGACCAGTAATCCAGCAGCTTACCCTCTAGGCCACCACTGCCCCTTAAATGCATGTTTTGCTTTCAATTAATAAACACTGTACTCAAAACAGTGGAACGGTAGAAATAATATTTATTCAGCTGCATTTAAAAAGAACCAAGCGTCCCTCCCCCCCCCCCCCCCACCCTATTTAGCTCGCAACTTGATATTAATGGTTTAGATGGTTTCTCAACAAATTTTTAACTCAAAAAAAAAAAAAAAAAAGTTATTTTAACTGTGGGCTATGGGCGTGTTACCTGGATTATGTAAATAGTTGTGTGCAGATTTTACTGAAATTTATACCAGACTGAGCTTTTGGCAAAAAAAAAAAAAAACACTTTGGAGATGATGCAGAGTGAATTTGAGATCGAGGATTTTTTTTTTAAAGTATTTTTTAACATTGTGAGATTTTTTTTTTTTTGGGAAGTGTCATATTATGCACTCCCAACATGAAGTGATGTGTACTTAGCTAATTGCAGAAGCTCTGCGTGAAATTTCATGAAATTTTCATCAGATGGAGGGTTTTGACCAAGCAAGCTTTCGTTTATATTCATGGCATCTGGCAGACATCCTTCCATAGAGTGACTTACATTTAACATTTTTATACAACTGAGCAATTATGGGTTGAAGCCCTTGATCGAGGGCCCACAGAGGTACCATGGTGGTACTGGGGCTTGAGCCCCTGACCTCCAGATCAGTACTCCAGAGCCTTAACCACTGAGGCAACACTGCTAAGATTCTCTGGGCTTTTGGAGATGATCTGGATGAAATTCTGAATGCAGGAATTTTTTAAAGGATTCTTAAACACAGAGATGGTGGGGTTTTTTTTTTTTTTTTTTTTTTTTTTACATTTCTGTTGATAAGGGGGATGGCAGAGATTTGTGCTTTTTCTTTGCGAGTATCACGCCCTATCACTTTGCTAGTAAGTAACATTACCAACTTACCATTTCCTTTCCTTGCTAGCTAGCTCAGGAACATCTTGTAGGATGAGAATATTTATAGATTTTCTTATGGCGTGCATGAGATAAAAAATGCATAAACGACACAAGTTCTAGACAACACATTCATTGGGTTTGGTGAACATACTGAAACATTTTCTTGTATAATATATTCATGATTTGACCATGTCTGAATTTACCTTCAGCATTGAGAAGTTTTCTGTCTTTGTAGAGGTCTGTGAGGAAGAGGCTGTTTACCAGGGTGGACTTGCCCAGTCCAGACTCCCCTATTAGAACACAAAGGGACTCATTAGAAAGAAAGAGTGGGGCACCCTGAAGAAACATTCGATCCCTCAGTAGAATTACAGTCAGGTTTATTTTACCTGCTACCATCAAAGTGAAGTCAAAGCCTTTTTTCACAGATTTGCGGTGCACTTGATTCGGCAAGGTTGCAAAGCCTACATACTCTTTATCCTGGTCCTGTAAAAAAAGAGGATAAATGATGAGGAAAACAGAGGAAGGGAGAGTGCACGAAAGTGAAAGAGAGCAAGTACCCTGCAGTGAGCTGCAGAACAGAGTGAATACGTTGGCAAGAAACAGAAGCGAATGTGGTATTTCAGAAAATTACATAATATGGGATCCCTTCAGCTGTTGGCTATTTTAAGCTCAGAAGCAATGGAGAGTTGCTCTGTATTTGGAAAACCAAATGGTGACAAAATTGGGTGGAAATAACAGAGGTTATAAAAGCAGTCACCTTTAATTAAATCAAATTACAGACATATTCAATCTCCAGAATTTCAGGCATACCATCAAAGACGACATAATGCTCCCAAAAGAAAGAAAGAAATGTATATACAGGGATCCCTCACTTTCCGCGGTTAATGGCGACCCAGACCCCTCCGCGACTGCCATTTTCCGTGAAGTAGGATCGGCCCCCACGACTGACGTATAAGTACATGTATATGTGTATATAATATCAATAAATACATATTCAATGCTATAAATGCTTATAATAACAATTCAACATTCAAAATAATGCATAGGTTGTAAATAAAATATAAATACAGTACACACACACACACACAGAGGCGCGCACGCACACAAACAAAAATGTAAGTAGTTTTGTTGGGGGGTTTTGGGTTGTTTTTTGTTTTTGTTTGTTTGGTGTTTTTGTTGTTGTTGTTGTTGCACAATTGGTCTTGTTTTGTGTCATTTTCTTTAACTTTCCCCCCGTGTTTCCTTAATATTCCTTATTTTTTTATTTTTCGAAGAATACTTTTGAAAAACCTGCGATGCACTGAAGCCACAAGAAACTGAATCACGAAGTAGCGAGGGATCACTGTATACATACACACACACACTGATCAGCCATAGTAATAACAATTATTACTCCTATCATTGCGTAAGTTTTACTTAAGTCAACAAAACAGCTCTACTCCAAGACGGCATGGTCTCTACAAGACTTATATGGGTGTGCTGCAGTATCCTGCAAGTTGCAAGGTGAGGCCTCCAAGGTTCTGTATTTTTTTTTGTCCAGCATATCCCATAGATGGGGAAGTTGGAGGCCAATACTCCTCACACCAATCATGAACATCTTTTGAAGTATTCCAATATGCCACTTCCTTCTTTATGTAGTCCATCCTATCGCCATGTCTTCGCCTCAATAGTGATGTCACTGCACTCAATTGTCCATGTGATGTAAATGAAAAATGTGACACATCAGACCAGTCCACCTTTTTCTTTTGCCTCATAGACCAAGTTTGATGTGCACTCTCCAATCTCATATACAACTATCCTCATGAACAACAATCATCATAGGCAACATGGGGGGGGGTTGTTTCTTTTTCATTCTGAATTTCGGTGCTTTTTAAAGTGCTTTTGTTTGTTAAAAGCTGCTGAAAACTGCCATCTCAGACACATTGATGCAAGAAAACATGCTTACCTAGAAGCCATGACCACATGGAAAGCCATTATAATTACTTTCACTTATGTTGTATAAAGGCAATTTTATTCCTAATGATTCCCAACTCTCAATACAAAGAGCTTTACTCACACAAACTGTAAAACATCTAATCTAATGTAACTTTGGACCTTACGGTCAGTGATCAATTTCAAACGCGAACAAGAACTAGCTAACATTTGGAATGATGTAGTCCCATGGAGTGTAATGACAGAGTAAAACTTTACATACCAGTAACAGCTGATCAAAAATTAGCAGCATGTTTTGGGGAACTGGGAGGAAGGAGGACAACTCAAATACACCCACACGGACGCAAGGTTAAGAGGTAAAGCTCTACAAACACTGACCCATGTACAAAACGTTCCAGGGTTCACAGCTTCTATTTTACTACTATAAAGCATTACTACATGCTAACACAAAGGGTAAGATGTACAGTAACTTGGCTCATCTACCAACCTAAATCCTACAGGTTTAAAAGCCACAAACATAATATCAAAATAACTCAAAATTAATTTATGGTGAATCCTTGCAAACTGACATTCATTCATTAATGTGTTCAATAATGACTAAAATGACTTGTTCCATTCAAATACATTATCCTCCCTACTTCAAGGTCTACATCGGTTCTTCGAAAAATTACCTCAGTAGAGCTATACGGGTCAAAGCAACCCCATGGACTCCTGGGCCTGGAAGGGCTGATGGGTGATGGAGAGAATGGAGGTAACTCATCAAAATATCCAGCCTCAACTTTGTGCTTGGGGTCAGGCTCAACTTCAATCAGGGCTCTGCATAATGCAGGTGGCCTCAAAAATGCGGGTGTGTCCTCTGTATGGAAACTTTCACAACCTGCAGTTTCACAAGGGGCGGAAACATGACCCTCTCTCACAGAGTGATGTCCCATGATGCTCTCCAGCTCAGAGTCGTCTGAATCTTCCTTGGTAAAGCTTGGGTTCTGGGGGTGGGGGTGTAGATTGGAGGTGGCATAGGTTGGTGGCATAATTGATCAAGAAAGAATTGTTTAAAGGGTGTTGATTGGGGGAAAAGCATGGGTCCAGGGGTGGGGGGTGGGGGGGTGTAGAGAGATGTTTTATTGGTTAAATGCAAAGTGGTTATGGTAGTAAACAAGCATCAAAAAACAATGCAAAAAATGTTTTCTTTATTTTGGGCCCTTGAGCTACTCTTGGATGAGTGGAACTATCCATTGAATGGCTGTAAATTAAAATATATTATAAGTTATAACATTCTGCCAATTTCAACTACTACAATAAAGATATTTTGAAAACCCTGAAAGGTAGTTATAGTAGTATAGATAAATGTCAGGTTTACAAAACAGCACCACATTAGTTCAATACCGTATTTGACGTGATAAGTGCCCAGGGCACTTTAAAAATTGGAATGGGTGGGCGCTTATTAAAATGTTACCAGCGGAGTGGAATGGTAAGTGCTTATTACCATCGAAGTGAAAAACATGAATAATAACAGAACAATAAAAGAGTTCTACTGGTATTTGTGTTATTCATTTTGTGTTATCAACCAAATTACTTACATGAAAGCTGAAAATAAACAGAATAATTTTTTGTTGTTGTTTTTTTTTTTTTAAAGACCCCTTACTTTTCCCTCCTGGTGCTGTTGCTTTAAATATTTTCCCGGAAGTAAAATTGAGCCAATCAACACGAATGTCAACTTTAGCACATGGCACGTTGAACCAATCACCACGACCATAAACAAAAGCACATGGCCAGGAACGAGCAGGAGAATCGGGTGAAAAATACTCTCCATCACTTTCTGATAGGTCCATATCCGGCTCATCGCTACATTCATTCGAGCATCCCATAGTTTTGCTGTAGCAGTTTCTAATGGTTCATCGGTTGTTGGACATGCACCAAGAGAACACACCAAAATATTTTCCTGTTTTTAAAACACGGCAGAACAATCAAATGTGTTGTTACTGATGAACATTATAGAAATTCCCCAGTGGCAGGGGGTCTTGAAATACCATGTAAACTCACTTTTACAGGCAGTAAACGCCTCATTTTACCGTTACAGAGAGTGATTGAATAAAATTGGTAAGTTTGATCTACCATTTTGCGGGGGGGGGGTAATTGGAAAAGGGCACTTATTACATCGAATACGGCAACTGTTTTCCTGCTCCCCATGTATCAAGAACACAGCTATAAAAGGAATAACCATGGTATATTGTTTCTGAAGTGTATTCAAGATAAGAGTCTATTCATTCTTCATATTCACATTTCCAGATGTTGGCCTGGACAAGCCTCATTACAGCAGGTGTTGACTTGAAGTCACATGTGGCACCAGTGCGTCCAAATCAAACTTGACATATTCTGGATCAACACACAAGTGCTGTACTTTAAAGACCATGTGACGAATTACGCATAAGAACACTAACTACAGAAGATGGTTTAAAAACACAGCAATAAAATAAGCTGACAAAGTGGAAAAGAGCCTGATGTAAGCATTCCTGGATATCTTTATATTTTGCTAATTATATTTAAGTACATGGAAATTAGATACAGGGCTTAATAGCACTGAAAATCAGCCAGTATCTACAGTGACTGGTGGAATCATTAAGCAGCTCTAATTCCGAGGTTGGTCTATCATATATAAGGCTCATGAATAATAAAGCATTCAAAAGATAGCAGAGACCATCAAAGCTCAGGAAGGTCTACTGACGAGCCATTACGGAGAACTTAAGTTAATATCTCCTGAAAAAATTAGAACTGTCTAGTATTAAATAGATTAGGTAGCTGTTATATCTATGTGTCCAGTTAGCTACTTCAATTTGCCATATAATCTGCAAGTCTGTGTTGAAAATGATCAAAATGGATGTTTCCCAAAAAGGTAAAATTAAAAAGATACACGTTAGCATCGTTAACCCGATATGGAAAGTGGCCTGACCTCAGGTGGGTGTTACATTTGGCACTATGAGTGTGAAAAGTTTGATTTTTGCAGAACATAGGGAAGTCTATATAGGTACAGAAGACCCTTGACCATTCGCGGTTCAGCACTCGCGCCCCCGCATATTCGCGCGGATTGGTGACAAACCAGGAAGTAACTGGCTTGTGATTCAAATTTAGCAAATAGCTGAGGGCTTTTGTTTCTCCCTCCTGCTGATTGGTTGCAGATGATGTGTAAACCTCTTTTTTTTTTCCTTCGCACACAAGTTATCAACGTGATTGCTTGAATTGCGAAGTAATTTTTTTAGTGCGTTTTTAATGATTATTTAAGCCCTATGATGTCACTCAAACGCCCTGTATCTTCTGTAGCTTCTGGTAAGGAGCCCAAGCGCTTTATTTATTCATAAATATTACCATAGTACAAAGTTAAAAAGTATTTACTTAATTATTACTACATTTTAATTCATTATTATTGTACTCGCGGATTAGCGGCAAACCCGGATGTTACTGACACATGATTCAAATTTAGCCAGTGGCTGAGAGCTTTTGTTTCTCCCTCCTGTTGATTGGTTGCAGATGATGTGTACTCCTCTTTTTTTTTTTTTTTCTTCGCACACACATCATCAACATGATTGCTTGAATTGTGAATTCACTTTTTTTCGTGTGTGATTATTTAAGCCCTATGATGTCACTCAAACACCCTGCATCTTCTCTAGCTTCTAGTAAAGAGCCTAAACGTTTTATTCATTAATAAATATTATTTCTTTTTTCCTTTCGGCTTTTTCCCTTTCTCGGGAGTCACCACAGCGAATCATCTGATTTGCACATTTTAATTTGGCATAGGTTTTTACGTCAGATGCCTTTCCTATCACAACCCTTTAGCAAGGGACAGAAACACGTTGACGGCTTTGCAGCCATTAATAAATATTATCACATTACAAAATTAAAAAGTTTTTACTTAATCATTACTACATTTTACTGCATTATTACTGTATTACTGAGTAAGACTGTCTATAGAATGTGTTTAACAAGCATATTTTGGCGCATGTAATATCATACATAGGGTTTTGAAACTGCCTCAATAGCTCGCGGATTTTCTTGATCTGCAGGAAGGGCCGGAACCGAACCATCGCGAAAAACAGGGGCCTACTGTACTTCGCTGTAGTAATTACAAAAAATGGGTGTTTACTGATAAGATAAAACTTAAAGATGCATGCAAGTCATCCTTTACCATATATGGACGGGCCCGGACCCCGGTGGGTGGGTAATGTTACATTGGGCACTACGCATGGGGAATACATGACCTAGGGAAGTCCGGGTAGTCACCTCACTCTGGTAAGTGTGTGCAGTGCTCAACCAAGTCATGGTTTGACGTGTCGAGTACTTGGGTTAAGAGCAACCGATTTCCTTATTATCTTGAAAAATCGTTTGGTTGTCTTATTTCACAGAGAACTATACAGCTGTTAAAATTTAGCATGCAATGTATAGCGGTAGTAGGTTAGCATGCAGCGATATTGCAGCTTGTCTGCAGCCAATACAGTACTAATCTATACAAACAGTAGTGTATTGGTTCAGGTATTAAAATTTGAAAATATGTGCAAGGATGGTGTTTGTTCTACTATGAATTACATCTACATGTCTGCTCCACCCCCAATGGGGTCAAGAAATTGTTGCCAGTACCTGCTGTTCTTCAAACGTCTTTGATTCAGGAGATGCTGGAATAGAGTCTTGGTCATCATCAGACTGCACATAACTGTGACAGTCCTCGATTGGTTTCCGTTGCTCATTGTCCTCCATTGCTACAGGGACTACTGTGCAGTCTACCATCTCCAAACAGAAAGGGTTATATATTTAGGGTAGGACCGAGTGATGAGTGGAATTTAGATGTGCAAGAGAAGCGAGTAACAAGAGTCCAGTCATTTTTGGAATATTGAACAAACAGTAGAAGAATAGAGAAAACAGATCTGGATGCTAAAAATGGAATATGATGTTATCTGGTTGAGTTCTTCCTGAAAGCATGCAGCATTTAAAGTGGTCTGCATACAGCAGGCACTTGAGCAGCATCTAAAATACAATGTACATCCACAAGAGTCTGTTTGTTATCGTCTCCAGTTTATGCAAGTTCCAAAAAATACACCATGATTAAACAAAGCTGAACGCAACAACTGAAATCTTCTGAAGCAAATATACAGGAGCTCGAAAATACCAGGAAAAGTCAGTACTGCCATATGGAGTATAATTTCCTCTGACCCATAAACGTCTCACAAAATATTTACGACGGAGGGAGAAAAGTCGGGCTGAAACCCTAAAGCAGTGGTTCCTAACTTGGGTTCGATCGAACCCTAGGGGTTCGGTGAGTCGGTCTCAGGGGTTCGGCGGAGCCTCTGCCACGGAGGTCAGGACACACCCGACTCATCATGTCAATTAGTGATGACACGCCCCGCTTGGCCATCACTGGCTGCAGATGATCACATTACATTGCTTGGCCAATCAGTGCCGCGAGGAATTTAGCGCGCTCAGTAGTCAATGTGTGAAGTCGTGAGATTTTTTTTCGGAATATTTTAATCCATACTAACTAACTATGTCGAGCAAAAAAAAGAAAGTGGTCGGACGAATATGTACAACATGGATTCACATGCATCACGGAACGTGATGGGACTCAGCGTCCTATCTGAATGATTGGCAATGCCAAGTTGAGCAACTCTAGTCTCACACCAGCAAAAACTAAAGGAACACTTTGTGAAACTGCATGGAGATGGGGAATACAAGAACACAACAGTACCTGTGTCTTGAATTTGTAAAAAAAAATTAAAAAAAAATCATATTTTTATTTTTCACTGATGAAGGGTTCGGTGAATGTGCATATGAAACTGGTGGGGTTCGGTACCGCCAACAAGGTTAAGAACCACTGCCGTAAAGGTAAACATATTCATCACTGATGATCACTCGGAATTTCATGTCAGACACTTCTGTGTTTTGGATCATTCAGAACTTTAAACTTAAAGCTAAGTACAAACCATTCATCATTTTCGCATTCAATGTTGGTTTGATTTAAAGCTCTTGACCCGTTTCAGGCTTGTGTGCTCAAAAAAAAAAAAAAAAAAAAAAAATCAATGTTCAATCAGCCTTCTTCCCAACATTAGGTACTGATACTGACCCAATTCTAAACCAGCGGTCAATAGTGCCCCCAGGCTTCTTTAATAAAATAATGATGCAGAACAAACAAAAAAATACTTATTTTTTTATTTTTAGTGGAAGTAACACGTCTCGTTTTCCAGTCAGCTTTGAACAATATCACATTCTTGAAGTTACCGTGTCCTTAAATATTTTGCTCAGCCTACATTTCCAAAATAGAAACTACTGTGCTCCTTAAAATCCATGACAAAGTCTCAGAGTAGGTCAAGACTGCAATGTCCTCTTTTCAGAAAATAGCTTTGGTGCCCATGTAGGTAGGTAAGGTAGTCTTGTTGGGCTTTTTACACCCGAGCCAAGTGGCTCATCAGGGCCGGTACTTATTCCCGGTTTCCGCAGCATAAAGCTACCAGGAGTTCAACTCCTCCTGGATGGGACGCTAATCCATCGCAGGTTACCTTCCCAGTATATTTTTACTGGGACCCATTAATACTGCTGGGTGAACAGAGGCACACTTGTGGTTAAGACCTTGCCCAGGGGTCTTAGCACAGTGGGGGGTCTAACTGGGATTCGAACACACAACCTCCTGATCATGAGCCCAGCACCCTAACCACTACGCCACCGGCCCCACGTACAGTACATCAAAAAGAGTCAGGAAGTAAAGCAAAAGAAGAAAGAAAAAAAAAAAAAAAATCAAGTCCACATCATCTATTTGTAAGCGGAGCTTACCTTGCACAAACAGCTTCCCTACAGACCTCTTTACTTACAATGACCGTTGAACCTCTGCAGAACAGGAAATTAATTTTGTTGCATCTACATATCCAGCTGCACAAACCTTGTTCAAATCCAGTCACCATCCAAATGGCGAGGCTTTTATACCTTCACGCTCTGGGTCATAGTGTCCTTCAAACTCATTGAGCTGCCCCCAGGGGCCCGATCAACAAATCACTAATTGGAACTACCCCGATGATTCCATACTGAGTTACTGAACATGAAAGGTTACAGATTTTCTTTCAGACAATGATGCAGGAAGCAACCACCTGCAACCGAACCAATCTTCTCTGTGATGAGATGTTTGATTGGGTGCATTTTTAAAGCTTACAGTCACTGGCCGTGATTCAGAAATGATCAGTAATTGAGAACTCCAGAAGGAGCACAAGTGGACTTACAGAGCCATCAGCCATCAATTACTGGAATATTGTCTTTCAACAGCTTTTTGTGCAAATCTGCTCCTTTCCACATTGTGGAAAATATTAACGTTATGGGCTGAGGACGCAGCGCTTAAAGAGATGATCCAGAACTTCACAGGAAAGTGGAAAATGTTCGAGAGAATTAGGCGAGCACGAAAATAGGACACCAACAGCAGAAGCACGAGGAGATGTTCCAGTATTATTAATGCTCCTCTTCAGCTGTTGTTACTTTCTTCCTCAGTCAAGCTATGCTCAATGAATGAGACGAGAAAGAAGCAGTGTGAAGTTAAATAATCATAATTTTAAAAAATAAATAAATAAATAATAACTGCTGGGGACTGATGAACCAAAAATAGAAAACTCTGACAAAATGACCAAAGTTACATTTGGAAGAAATAAAAGAAGCAGAGTTTGATTTAACCCCACCCACCCCCCACCCCCATCCCCACTGATGTGTACGTACATGTATATGTGTATATAATATCAATAAATACATATTCAATGCTATAAATGCTTATAACAACAATTCAACAGTCAAAAATAATGCACACGATGTAAACAAAATAGAAATACACACATACAGATGGTATTGCATGAGAAGAAGACGACACACATAGATACGCTTGCGCATGCACGCAGGCGCCCAGATGCGCGTGTACACACAGATGCAACAATGTAAGTAGTTTTGATGGGACATTTTGGGTTGTTTTTTGTTTTGTGTTTGTTTGGGGGGGGCATTTTCCTTAACTTTTCCCTGTTCTTCCTTAATTTCTTTATTTTTTTAATTCGATGAATATTTATTTTTTTTTTTTTTTTTAAAAACCGCGATGCACTGAAGCCGCATGAATTGAAGAGTGAAGTAGGGAGGGATCCCTGTGTGTGTAATATATATATATACACACACACACACACACACACACACGCACACACACTATCTGCGTTACGACCTAGATCGGTTCCAACCAACCGGATTGTAAGTCGGATTGGTCATAAGTCGGGTATTTAACACCACGAAACCGAAGCCACCCAGCACTCGCTATGAATTCATGTGAAGCGTATTCTTCACCTGCACGTTCTTTCAACATGAGAAATAAACTCATAGTGTTACTTTGCACTGCTCGCAACATCACGTTCACATTTCTTTGCCTATTATCTTTCAACCACGTGTATAGAAACTATTCCATATCTGCACTCGGTCCTGCACGCTGTTTGTTGTGATGATTGTTGACTTAATTGGGGCCGCTGCTTTCACTGCTTCATAAATGCGGTCCTTGTCCTTCAAAATTGTAGACACTGAGGAGTGGGAGAGATCTCACTTGCACTCCGACGTCAGTGCCTTCCTTGCTTTTTTGGTAGAATTGCCATCTGAGGAATCAGACTTCCTCTTGGGGGCCATGGTATTTTTTTTATTTTTATATATATATATATATATATATATATATATATATATGCACATGGAAACTGCTTGACATGCTTTGATGTATTATGCTTTGGGGTTGTGTGGCAGCCAGGAGCATTGGAAACATTAGCGGAATAGAAGATTGCTGAAGAATGGTTTCTAATAAATTCCAGCAAATTCTGGCAACATATGCCCAGTCAACAAAAAGAAAAACAGATCAAACGCACCTAAAAAGTCCACTGTGGACTACTTAGAAGTGAAGTGGAATCAATGAAATATATACAAAGACCTTAATGGCGCGAGAAAAAATTCTGAACAAGAAATATTCTGCAGGAAAGAGTGCCATGAATCTGCCATAGTGGAGTATTACCTAATATGGTGTACAAGTCGTTATGCATACCCAACCCCCGACCCCCCCCCCCCCCAACCCGCCATTAAAATAGTTGCGTGTTTTCACACAATATATACAAGGATCCCTCACTTTCCACGGTTAATTGGGACCAGGAGCCCTCCGACCCCCCCCTGACTGACATACACGTGCATGTATATGTGAATATAATATCAATAAATACATATTCAATGCTATAAATGCTTATCATAACAATTAAACATTAAAAAAATAATGCATAAGATGTAAATAAAATATAAATACATACACATACAGACACGTGCGCGTGCACACATGCACGCCGATACACGTGCACGCACTCAGATGTGCACCTCACAAAAATGTAAGTAGTTTTGATAAGAGGTTTTGGGTTGTTTTTTGTTTGTTTGGGTTTTTTTGCATAATTGGCGTTGTTTTTGTGGCATTTTTCTTAACTTTTTTCCCTATTCTTCCGTAATTTCCTTTTGTAATTCGTTGAATATTTAAAAAAAAAAAAAACACGATGCACTGAAGCCGCATGAATCCCTGTACTTCGAAAAAGAAAATTCGCACAACCAAATATTTTCATGAAGTGCATTTAGCCTTGAGCTCAGCATGGAATCTCCATTGTGGCATTGTTGCACCAATTGGTCGGGTTGAGGCTCAGCAACATTCAGGTGGAAATAAAATGTAGTCGGCTGATACCGGATGAGCAGGTTATCACATCAATGGACCTTGGTCTTCCCTGATGGCACCACTCATTCATTACTTGAGTGAGTGGTTCAGGGTGTATGAGAAACCGCTTTCACATATGTATTAGCACCCCAAAATTCTGACAAAAGGTATCCCGAAAAGCTACCTTTTTCCAAAGACAAAGCCCAGTTGGATAATCATCTACGACGGATTAAAGGGTGCAACAAGCATCACCGAGAACTCAATGAAAACATCATAGAAGTGAAACAACTGCTGCAACACGATATCGGTACAAAAATCACGTGCATTTAACGTTTTGGTCAAAACAAGTTTACCATTTACTGTCCATGCAGAATCCTTTTAAGTCTGTAATAAGTTCCATCCAGCCGAGTTGCGTTTCTGGGTAATTTAACTTTCTCAAAGCTTTTACTGTATCTGAAATACGCACGGCGGGAAGAAAAGGTGGCTGAGATCCTGCAGTCTTGGATCTTGGATGAAGTAAAGTCTCTGGCTTTCCTAACACCACTCTGACATACAAATCAAATGTATCACAACAAGAGCCTCCCTTTTATTGAGCACGGATCACATGCCTCATTGGGGAATGTTCCAACGAGGTACTTAGTATCTGCCGTCAGCTGAAATACAGGGCAGCAGGTCATGATGGAAAAAACCTTTTGGACACATGCTGGGGAATTTTGTTCAGGGGAATACATTAAGCACTTAAAGTATCATACAAACTCCATTGGGCTCAATTTTAGAGTTATCTTCTAGGATTTATTAGGCAGACAGGGAGAAAAGAGCCAGCAATATCAAGAAGTGGAATGTGAGGTACTGGATGAAGATTAGTTACACCCTGTTTGCAAAACTTTAGAGCTCTGGTGCTCAGAGCATCATCTCCACAGGCCTGAAGACGATGGGAAAAACTTTAACGGGACAGGACGGAAATTAAATGATCAAGCTGCAAAGAAAAGAAAAATGTGACTGACCAAGGAACTGGAGGAGGCAACTCCTAAAAACAAAAGAATATTTGGTAATACCCCGGCCAGTGGTGGTCTAGAGGATAGGGCGCAGGGTCGCTGATCCTAAGGTTGGGGGTTCGAGTCCCCATAGGGTTGTCACTGTCCTCCCAGTGCAGCTAACTGGGTTATCAAAGGCAGGCCATGTCTGTCACTGTCTATGGTGAGAGGCATGTAAAAGAACCATTGATGACTTTCGTAAAGAGTCGCTGCAAAGTCGTCAGCGTGTTTCTGGGGACAAGTAGCAAGCGTTCCCGTGTCCTGGTTAATCTTCTCCGGAAGAGACCAATTGCCACACTACCCTATGGGGATAAGATATGATGATGATAATGATTTGGTAATACAGTGGTATCTCACCTTACGAAATTAATCCGTTCCAGAGCTTTTTTCGTAATCCGCATTTTAGATGTAAAATGTGTGATTCGTTCCAAGGCTCCCAATACTACCCCTTAAACCCTATAAAAATTATAAAAGCAGAACTTTTAAGACCTTCTCCTGCTTCAATATCGTACCAATGGTAGATGTGTTTGGCCATATTCCTTTGTGATATCACTCGAGCCCGTTTCTTCTTCTCACTCGCACCGGAAATCACACAAGAGTGTGTGTGTGTGTGTGCGCGCGCACGTGTTGACCATGTCTTCATAGCACAGTTATAATCTTACAAATGTTTATGGAAGGTTAAAAGCCTCAGTCAAGAAATAAAGCATAAAACAACAGTAACTCTGTCCTTTACACGAAAAGCATCACGGTGGATTCAGCTCTATAATAGGCAATGGGAGGTAGATGCGTCATTCCTCCTAGCCAATGGGATCCCTGTCCAAGATGGTGTCAGGTGGGCCTGTCCAAGATGGCGCTTGAGTGAAGGCGACATGAATGACAGCTCAGGTGTTAGCCAATGGGAGAGCAGCTCGTGCATTGTTTGAATGGCGCATTTTAATGTTTGAACGGTTAAGATGGCGCTTTCGTAATGTCAATTTGTTTCGTATCCTGAGACAAAAATTTTCGGAAAATGCTTTTGTAACCTGAATTTTTCATTTGGTGAGACTTTTGTAAGTGAGGTACCACTGTATTTGAAAATTTGGTTGACATTTCCATCAGTAAACATGGTATAACTGGTAGGGATGGGAATCACTAGTGACCATCTGACACAATTATTTTCCTTTCAGCTGTTCCCTTCAGGGGTCGCCACAGCGAATCATCTGTCTCCATCTCACCCTATCCTCTGCATCTTCTTCTCTTACACCAACTACCTTCATGTCCTCCTTCACCACATCTATAAATCTTCTCTTTGGTCTTCCTCTGGGCCTTCTGCCTGGTAGTTCCAACCTCAGCATCCTACTACCAATATACTCACTATCCCTCCTCTGTACATGTCCAAACCATCTCAATCTAGCCTCTCTGACTTTGTCTCCAAAACGTCTTACATGTGCTGTCCCTCTGGTGTGCTCCTTCCTGATCCTATCCATCCTCATTACTCCCAAAGAGAACCTCAACATTTTCATCTCTGACCATCTGACACAATACAGTATTCCTGTAATACAAGCTGCTGGGTAAATATTCACTGCAATTCTGTCAGTAACAAAATTCTATAACAATTACAATTAATATTCAAATTTATTTATACAAAAAGTTACCAAACAATTTTCTCGTAACACTTGGAATACTTTGTAACCTGCCAATACGTGAATAGTGATATCGTGTACTGCCCGCCAAACCATCATAGGGCAACATACACACAACCGTCCACATCTAGGGAAAAACGTTAAGGAAAACAAGGCCAATTATGCAAAAAAAACCCAAACAAACACAAACAAAACTACTCACAATTTTATGTGAGGTGTGCATCTGAGTGTGTGCGCGCATGTCTGTATGTGTGTGTATTTATATAATACTTACATCTAATGCATTATTTTTGAATGTTTCATTGTTATTATAAGCATTTATAGCATTGAATATGTATTTATCGATATTATATACACATATACATGTACGTATTGGTCAGTCACGGGGTTGATCCTACTTTGCGGAAATCGGTGGTTGCAGGAGGGTCTCAGTCCCCATTAACCACGGAAAGTGAGGGATCCCTGTAATTCGATTCAAGTTTATCATGTCGAGCACTTTAGCAACCTTCACAGTATAATGAATTGAAGGAAAAAAAAAAAAAAACAGTGTGAATGAATTATAAAAGGCCAAACACCCTCAAAATTCCTGAAAAATAAATTCCTGAGGGCTGATGAAAACAAACTGACAGCAAATCACGCTAACAAACCAGACGCTGAACGAATGTTAGCAAATGTTTCTCTCCGTATGCCCTGCAGAAATAATTAACCTGATCACATGATGCTTGCACGCAGGTACAAAAATTGTGCAAATTTTCATCCCAGTCACATTCCGGCTGGTCACATCTGAAGATCGCAAAAAAAAAAAAAAAAAAAATCAGATGCCCCAGAAGGAGCAAGCCATCCTGCAGGCAAAGATGCAAACTCCCAACCCCAAATCCATCTCAATCACCCACACCTTCACCTTAAGAAGATCACAGGAAGTCTGAAGATCCAGGTCTCCCAGTCCAAACGCTTCACAAGCCTGGAACTAAAATCTCTCTCCAGTTCCATGCAACCGGAGCTTGGGGCAGACAAGTGAGGCCATTAAGGCAACCAACCGCAATCTTACTTTGGTCAAACAAAATGCTCCGCATAGTGTATATGGAGCTTTCTCACTATATACAAGCTGCTCGCTGACATATGTCAAAAAAATGTAATGCACGTAACACATGTAAGGCGCTCCACCGAAGCGCGGCTTATTCAGACTTCCAATCTTTTAAGTGAGCAAGTGCGCGTGGAATAATTGTTTAGTACTCAACCTTCACTTGCTCACTTGAAAGATCGGAAGTCCGGATAAGCCGCGCTTTATCTCACGAGCACCATACGTCACTTGCGACAAGCGCCTACATCCGGTGGAGCGCCTCACATATAACAGTGTATCTTCTTCACTTCACTTATCCCTTAACATCCAAGGATGTCGTTGGGTCGCCTTCATGGCGAGACTTGGGCTGATTTGGCCTGGCGGAGCCCATCCCTCTCCAGGTCGTAGAAACACGCTGACAGCTTTGCGGCTACTCTTTACGAAAGTCAGCAATGGTTCTTTTACATGCCTCTCACCATAGACAGTGAGAGACATGGCCTGCCTTTGATAACCCAGTTAGCTGCACTGGGGGGGGACAGTGACAACCTTGTGGAGAGTGGGACTCGAACCCCCAACCTTAGGATCAGCGAACCAGCGCCCTATACCACTAGACCACCACCACCGCCCTCAATAACAGTGTATGAGAACATATAAAAAAAAAATAAACCAAGAATTCAAAACAATTCCTATACAAATTTCAGGGTAGCGGGAAGGTTCTGGGTTCGATTCCCAGCTCGGGTGATTCTGTGTGGAGTTTGCATGTTCTCCCCGTGCTTCCTCCCACAGCCTTAAAACATGCATAGTAGGTTAACTGGCTGTTCCAGATCGCCCATAGGTGTGACAGTGAGTACGAATGGTTGTGTGAGTGTTGACCATGCAATGGCCCGGCGACCCGTCCAGAGTATACCCCGCCCTCGCCCAGAGTCAGTTGAGATGGGCACCAGCCTCCCCGTGACCCTAATTAGGATTCAACGGTTCAGAAAATGAATGACTGGATGAATGAACGTCAGGGTATGGCAGCGGAACAAGAGTCCAAACCAAACCCAACATTTGCTCTGTATACGATGCTCTATAAACCAGAGATGGAGCATTTGAAGCTGACGGAGTCGTGATATTCTTCAGCTACGAATCACCGAATGTGAGGTCACTCTGAAATGTCTTGCAGGAGCAATTAGATAACTGTGGTAGAACGTTGTGAGACGCTACATCTGTTCTAGCAGGGCATGTAAACTAGATCTGTGAATGATGTGCTTGTTCGGATCAGCACAGCAGGGCTCTTTGTGAGTCCGACCAATAAAGAACACACTGGTGTGTTGTGTTTGTGCAACAGTTAAGAACACAGGGATCCTCTTATGCCGCACCTCAGGTGCACACAACACTCTTCTCTGTCCTCCCATCGTCCGCTGGCGCAATTCTTTCTGACCAATATTCATGTAGTTTGTATGCCTGCACATGCCCACGAGAAATCATGCAAACACTAAACCACTCCAGCTTAAAACATTAAAACATCCGAGCAAGTAATCAGAGTACAGATCAGTCCTAATCGGTACATGACGACATATCAGCCACACTAAAACACCAGCCGTCGCAAAGAGCTCGTTGACAGCCGCCAAGAAAAACTGTCCCCGACATCTCAAGCGTAACATAGCAACAAGTCAATGCAAAATTCAAACATACCTCTGAGTCACTGTTTACTTCACAGGCCGCTGCCATTTGCACATCTGCACAGCCAAACAAACAACCCAAGGTGTTATCAAACAGTCAAGAGGACGGCCACACAGGAGGCAAATAAACATGGCCCAGTGTGGGTCTCTGACTGCCTGTCAATCCCCTACAATTCCCTACATGTGGTATTATTTGCATAGACACACCCCCAACACATTGAGCTGCAAAAGTCTCTCAGTTGTCCCTCCGCTGGAGTTTTTTTTTTTTTTTTTTCCCCACAACATCTGCCTGTTTTTAACAAGCCACCGTGTCCCTGTTCTGCATGCAAAGTATGACCGTGCAACCAATTAAATCATTTTGATGTTTATCCTTCTATCTGCAGTTTATGAAGGAAAAGAAAACAAAACTTTGCATTATACCAAGAAAAATATTCTTGACGTTGGATCTCCGCACTTTGCCTTATCTAATGCGTGATAAAAATGGGGCTTTCATCTCGCTGTGCTAGGCTGTGTGTGTCACCGCCACCAACCTCACTAACCCCACACTCCCATCACATCTGTAAGATCTCAAAACAAAGATGACAACACACAAGTGCTGTTCACAAATAAACAACATTCAAAACTAAAAACTATTCTATTCTCTGTATTCAATACCAGGTTACAGGGATCTCTCACTTTTCACAGATCATGGAGACCGAGACACCCCCCCCTCCGCGACTGCCAATTTCTACGAAGTAGGATCGACCCTGGGGCAGTAGTGGTCTAGTGCTATAGGGTGCTGATTTGCTGATCCAAAGGTTGGGGGTTCGAGTCCCACTCTCCACAAGGTTGTCACTGTCCCCCCCAGTGCAGCTAACTGGGTTATCAAAGGCGGGCCATGTCTCTCACTGTCTATGGTGAGAGGCATGTAAAAGAACCATTGCTGACTTTCGTAAAGAGTAGCTGCAAAGTCGTCAGCGTGTTTCTGTCCCTTGCTAAAAAGGGTTGTGACAGGAAGGGCAGCCGACGTAAAAACCTCTGCCAAATCAAACGTGCGAATCAGATGATTCGCTGTGGCGACTCCCGAGTAAAAGTGAAAAAGCCGAAAGGAAGACACTCCCAGTGTATATATATATATATGCACATGGAAACTGCTTGACATGCTTTGATGTATTATGCTTTGGGGTTGTGTGGCAGCCAGGAGCAGGGGAAACATTAGCGGAATAGAAGATTGCTGAAGAATGGTTTCTAATAAATTCCAGCAAATTCTGGCAACATAAGCGACAGGATCGACCCCCCCGACTGACGTATACATACATGTATATGTGTATAGAATATCAATAAATACAATTCAACGCTATAAATTCTTAGAATAATAAACATTCAAAAATGATGGTTCCGATGGTCGACGGAGCCATTTGGAAGAAACATGCAACATTCTAACAGGATGGCTTTCCGCTTTTTCTGATTACCTCTATCACTAGTACGTATACGCTTCTGACCACCCATATTTGCTTAGGGTTACAAAAGTCCGCAAAACAGTGTAAACGCAAAAATCACAGAGACAACGTCTTAACACGAGGGTAACACGCAGTGAACTGGGAAGAAGGAGAGGCACGTTCAGTCTGTCGTTTGTAAACAATGGACGCAGCGTCATGCGTAAGTAGCTTTACGTCAGCGTACTACATAGGTACGTCTTGTACTACAGAGAGCACGCTAAACTCAAAATTTGACCTAATATTTTTTTAAAAACGTAAAATCGAAAAATACTTAAAACGAATGAACGTAAAGCGGGGAGTGTCTGTACACA
>CM045743.1:36578939-36586439 GCA_024760905.1 Plotosus lineatus | reverse complement strand
GTGCCGATGTCACAGACATAACATCTGTCAAGACACAATGGCAGCTCTCTCTAGCTGACAGTTCTTTATAATGAGCGGCTCCCATTTGCATTCGTGTAATATTTAATTCACTCGTATTTCATCTTTCCTGCTCTTTAACAACACACACTGTATTCATTATCCTCCAATCACACACACACACACACACACACACACACACACACACACACACACACACACACACACACACACTTATATCCTATGCTAATGTACACATGCCCATATGTTCACCTCATACTGGTGAAACATGACAGCTGATGATACACAGCGGCGAAAAATACTATTAATAACTCATTTCTCTGTAGCGCCACACACTGCCAGTTGGGAGCATCTCTTCAACACACACACACACACACACACTCCACACACACTGAGAGAGAGAGAGAGACAGAGAGAGAGACAGAGAGAGAGAGAGAGAGAGAGAGAGACAGAGACAGAGAGAGAGAGAGAGAGGGAGAGACAGAGAGAGAGAGAGAGACACAGAGAGAGAGAGAGAGACAGAGAGAGAGAGAGACAGAGAGAGACAGAGACAGAGAGAGAGAGACAGAGAGAGAGAGAGAAAGACACAGAGAGAGAGACACACACACACACACACACACACACACACACACACACACTTTGTGTTATCATGCAGTCCATCAGGATACATGGACGGAGAGAGGGAGGAGAAAGAAAAAGAGAGGAAGTGAGTAAGAACGGGAGAGAGAGAAACATAGAGAAGAAACAATAAGAGAGAGAGAGAAGGCAGGAGAGAGCGAGGGGGAGAGGAAAGAACGAGAGGGGGAAAGGAAAAGGAGAGAGGAGGAGAAAGAGGAATAAGGAGAGAGAGAGGGGGGAGGGGGAGAGGAGAGACAGAGAGAGAGAGAGAGAAAGAGAGAGAGAGAGAGAAGAGATGGATAGAGGGAAAAGGGAGAAATGGAGAGTAGGGAGGGAGATATGAGAGGGGGAGGGGTCTATTCATCCCAAAAAGCAGATCTTGTGGGGTGTTCCTGGAGTGCAGTGGAAATGTGGTCCCAGGGAGGACAACCAACAACCAGTGAACCAGCACGAGCGTGATGTGTCCGTTAGTAGCGGGAACAGCAGGACACGACCGTAACGTTATCAGATCAACCCTGTGCACTGCGGTGTCGTTGGGCGGTGGGAAGAAACCGGTGTACCAGGAGGAAACCATCACAAGCACGCAAACGCCACACAGTGACACCTCATCCGTCTCAATCGAGTCCTAAACGAGCACTAACTGTACTGAGCGTGTGTTAAGCTCCGCCTCCTCCTCGCTCTGTTCAGTCATTAAGCACCGATATCACCTCAGCGAACATAATGACCGTCTTCCGCCTTTCTTTCTGCCGCACTGCTAGATTACGACGAATACAATAGAAATGGCGCGGGATACATCCTTCACTTTGGCAGAAGTACACTACAAATAAACACGGGCTCGTTTTAACGCTCGCAATCGCTGGAAATGTGGAGCGCTTTCCAGATTTGAGAGCATTGTTGTACCGCTTCCCGCATAGTCGCTATTACTGTTTGGTTATCATCATCATCATCATCATCATCATCATCATCATCATCATCTCGAGGAGTCTCAGCCTGAGGAAATCACTTCCTCTACTTCCTGTCGCTTTCGGGTACGTCCCGCTCATTGTGCTGGTGTAATGTTCACGTTGAAAGTAGCTGCAGCTCAGGAGCGTTTTTTTTTTTTTTTTCCTCCACTTTCTTCAGCATCAGAGTGAAGTAAACGCTCGCGTGGGCTCTGCTGATGAAGCGCTTTCCCGTGTGGGCAGACCGGAGATCATTCAAGCGGAGCTCGAGCGATGCGGTTAAAACATGCCAGTGCGGTAAATTCACTTCCATCACGGCCGCTACACATTACACACGCCACGCGAAAGAGTCCACCGTCCTTCACATACTCTGCATTTTCACGCTACACACACGGAATCAAACTTATTAGCCTCATATTCGTATCATTAACCTTTAATCAGCATAAACAGTCAACAAGATATCTTCTGCACGTTCCCAAACGTTATGGGGTTATGACCCCGTGTGGGGCTGATTTCTAACAGTCATCATCTTTTCCTTGAATAATTTATTCATCCGTTCATTTTCTAAGCCGCTTTATCCTAAACAGGGCTGCGTGGAGGACGGCAGCCATCCGGGCCGACTCTGGGCGAGGGCGGGGCACACCCTGAACAGCTCGCTGGACCATCACAGTTTATCATTTACAGTACTAGTACATGTTAATATAGGTAGGTTAACTCCTCTGGGCTTTTTACACCCGAGCCCAGTGGCTCATCACGGCCGGTGCTTGTCCCCGGTTTCTGTAGCGTGAAGCTACCAGGGGACGTAGGATGGGACGCTAGTCCATCGCAGGTTACCTTCCCAGTATATTTTACTGGTACCCATTTATACAGCTGGGTCAACAGAGGCACACTTGTGGTTGAGACCTTGCCCAGGGGTCTTAGCACAGTGGGGGTCTAACTGGGATTCGAACACACAACCTCCCGATCATGAGCCCAGCACCCTAACCACTATGCCACCGGCCCCACAATGTTAATATAAGAAACATCTTAATAGTACGAGGGTTGCACGAAACCTGTAGCCTATCTCAACCCACTCATGGTGAAGGCAGAGTGTACTCGAGTACCTTATCAGTCTATTGTAGTGCCGTCTCTCTCTCTCTCTCTCTCTCTCTCTCTCTCACACACACACACACACACATCTAGTCACACGCCCGTTCACACCGGGGGACATTTTAAAACAAGCAGGGTCTTCTTTTCCTTCCAGCTGTTTCCTTCCATGGGGTCGCCACAGCGAATCATCTACCAACATCTTCATTGAAGTCATATTAATGATTTGCATATTTGATTTGGCATAGGTTTTAATGTCGATGCCCTTCCTGACACAATCCTTAGAAAGGGGCGGAAACACACTGACGGCTGTGCAGCCTACTGTTGACGAAAGTCAGCAATGGCTCTTTTACCTGAACCTCACACCATCGACAGTGAGAGACATGGCCGACGTCTGATAACCCAGTTAGCGGCACGGGGGGGGGGGGGGGGGGGGGGAACAGTGACAACCTTGCGGAGAGTGGGACTCGAACCTCCAACCCTAGGATCAGCGATCCAGCACCTTTTACCACAAGGCCGCCACTTGGAACAACCATCGTGATTAGCCTCAAGTACATGTTGCTGGACTGTTTGGTGGAAACCGAAGCATCCAGAGGAAATCCGTGCAAACACGAAGAAGAAAATGCATCTCAACACAAAAATGCCTTTTTCCTGGGACTCGGACCCAGAGCCTATTTTTCTGTAAGGTGGACGCCGTGTCTCCTGGCAAGCAACTGAATGCAAATACATTTACATTACAGGTACAGCATTTGGCAGACGCTCTTATCCACAGTGATGTAGAATTATCATTTTTATACAACATGAGCAATTGAGGGTTAAGGGCCTTGCTCAAGGGCCCAACAGTGGTGACGGTAAGGACTGAGGATTAGTAACCCACCTCATTAATGGTGACGGATACTGAATTAAAGCTTGTTATAAAGGTGATTAATGGGGGGAACAGCATGTTCTGATTTAAAACTCTGAAATTGCACGACCATGGTGCGACGACACCCGCGGCGGAAACACACTGAAACTTACGCGTGGTGGACGCACGTATTCATTTATGGTGTTTATTTTGTGCTATTTTGGTCATTTCCATCTTTTTTACGACGAGGCTTAAGAAAACACTGCCTTATGGAGCACGACTTGGATTTCTACCAAAGATACAGTTATCTGAGCGACACGCGAAAGACTGGTATGTGATATAAGTAATTGCACCCAGCAGTATCTTTTGAAAATGTGGCGTTCAATGAATCACAGGATGGAGCGAAACTCTAATAAGCCGTTTCGAATAATGAACAGGAACTGCACCATTCACACAGCTGCACGCTCACTTTAATCATCTGCAAGGTTCCAAAGGAAACCAGGGATTATTCTGTCTATTGCTTTTCAATGGGCCTAAAGTTACTGTAAAGCTGGAATGTCTTTTCACGCACGAACACAGCGCAGAGGTGGCTTGAGACCAAAACAATGTCTGCAAACTCTCACGCCGAGGGAAAAACAATAGCATTAGACATAACAACTGTGGCATGCTTGAAATAGCGATCTGAATTTTGGCCTTTGAACAGATGCCACGACGGCCCTCGGTGGGGTGCGGTCTAGGGTGCCTGAAACATCAAATACACGAGTGACGCGGGGATGCTGTAGCGTTTAGATCTCTGATGTGCATGAGCTGTTTGTTATTCTCTTTAAACGGCTGTGAGGGTATTTTAGTATGGAGGAGAGGGTGATTTTTCATGAACTGGCAACCAGTATTAAAGCGGGGGATAAAAATTAAATTTAAACACCATACACTTGAATTCCTATCACGAACTTGTGATTTTAACCACCGCTACCGTACAGCAAGCAGGTGCTGAGGTCAAGTCCCAAGATCGCTAAAGCATTTCTATGTGGAGCTAGCATGTTTTCCCGGCACCTGTGTGGGTTTTCTCTGGGTACTCCGGTTTCCTCCCACAGTCCAAAGACATGCAACATTGGCTGTTCCAGATTTCCACAGGTGTGAGCATAAGCGTGAACAGATGTATGTGTTTTCCTGCAATGATCTACTGAGCTGTTCAGGGCGTAACTTGCATTTGTTCAGAGTCGGCTGAGATAGGCTCCAGCCTTCAAGTTAGTGCTAGTAGGTTTATGAATGAATGAAATTCTTCACGGTCATATGCACATAGTCAGCCTGTCCGGTATGTACATAGCATGTGCAATGTAGCTTGTTTAGGCTACATATTTTAAATACTGCAAACACACTTACATAAAAAGAGAAAGCACAAAAGTACAAAAGACCGCATTACACACACACACACACACACACACACACACACCCAGCTATTTCCTTTCCTGCAGTGCACAGTAGTTTATTGCTAGTGGCTCAGTAACATAATTATGGTGGAAAATGTACAGTACAATTCATTGTTGCTGGTTGATTTAAAGCTGAGAGCTAAAAAAAACTTCCACTGTTTCCGATCACTACAGACATTACATCACTACGTGTTCTGGTTACATTAGACCCTGTATTTGGGCCAGTTGCTGGCTCATTACATCCTCTAGCAAAAAGCTGGTGGTGGTTTTAGAGGCAACACAAAAGTCAAGTTTGTTAGCAGTGGCCGTTTACTAATTGTCTATATTTTGGTCTTAGATTTTGTTTATCAATGAAAAATCTTTCAGCTTTGATCATTTCAAAAGCAACAACAACCCGTCCCGGTACCCACATGTTTGGATTCTCGCCAGTTGGCAAAAAAAGTAGCTTCCCACTACCTTTGGGTGTTGGGATGGTTCCTGACTGTTGTTTGTGCTTATGGACCGACTGACAGTTCAGAATACCCAGCCAGACTTTTTGGAGTCTTTAGGGGGCGTGTTGTAGAATGCTCCTCCTGGGGACTCCCTCCTTGTCGTAGGAGGCTTCAACATCCATGTGTGCGACGATGGTGTGACCAAGAAGGGTGTATCGGTAGAAACAGCTTCTCCAATCTGAAGCCAAATGGTGTTTCGTTGCAGGACTTCTGTGCTCGTCATGGTTTGTCCATCATGAACACCATGTTCAAACATGGAACTGTGCCACTGGACTTGTGGCCACAGGTGAAGAGAGGAGCTGAGCTGTCAACCAAATCACCACCAGCTGGTGAGCTGGCTCTGATGGTGTGTGCGTGTGTGTGTGTGTGTGGGGGGACCTGGCAGGCCCAAGAGTGTAGTTAGGGTTGCCTGGGAACATCTGGTGGAGTCTCCTGTCAAAGGGGCCTTTAACTTCCGCCTCTGGCAGAGCTACAACCCGAATGAGGCGGAGTACATGGGTCATGTTTTGCGCCTCCATTATTGAGGCGGTAGCCCAGAGTTGTGGCTAGAAAGTCATCGTTGCCTGTCGTGGCAGTAACCCTCAAACCTGCTTTGAGGGGGGCTGTCCAGTTGAAAAAGGACACCTATTGGGTCTTATTGGCCTGTGGGACTCCTGAGGCAGCAGACAGGTAGGTCCCAGAAGGCCAAACGTGCTGCAGCCAGAGCTATCACCGATGCAAAATCTTGGATAAGGGAGGAGTTCGGTGAGGGCCTGGAAAGCGACTATCAGTTGGCTATTATTTTTCAAAAACCCATGATGCACTGAAGCCGTAGAAACTGAAGCACAAAGTAGCGAGGGATCACTGTAAATCAGTTCTGCTTAAAATACACATTTTACAGTAATGCAGACCTCTAACGCTGATGGAAGAAAAAGAACATAATCAATAACAAAACTGCAAGATCTAATGATTCGTTCAGAAGCCAGTAGCTCCTTTTATGGATGACTTGCTTCCTTCTCTCTCTCTCTCTCTCTCTTTCTCTCTCACACCTACAATAAAATGGTCCTAAGGTGGCACTGTGGCGTAGAGGTTAGCACATCAAACTTACAGTAAGAAAGTCCCGGGATTGATTCCCAGTATCTTCTTGGTTCAGGGTGCTTGTGTGGAGTTTGCATGTTCTCCCTGTTCCAAATTAACCTTAGGTGTCAGCGTGAGTGGTTATGTGTGTTTTGGCCCTGTAATGGCTGATTAGGGTGTACCACGTCATCACCCAGAGTTGGTTGAAATGGGTGCCAACCTCCCCGCGACCCTAATCAGGATTAAGCGGCTTAGAAAAGTAATGAATTCAGGAGTCCGTCAGAGCTAATTGGCCAAGCTTTCACGGCAGGGAGGGATGGCATACGCTTACATTATGCTGTCATTAACAGAAATCGCCAGCCAATCATAAACATCTGTGAGCTAATTTGTGTGAGGAGAAAGACAGTGCTTTCCCTCCAAGTGTGTTAGACCGCAACCAAATACAGATGTGCAGCAGTTCAAAAAGAGGCAGGTGGCTAGCATTGCATGTCATTTCGCCCCTCCTTGTTGGTGGTGGTTGTGTGATAGGGATACTTGATGGGTGGGAACTGGATATAAATAAATTAGAAAGAAAATGTGGGAGGAATCTAGTTTTATTTTATTCAGTAATTCAGAAGTTTATATCTGGTGTGTTAGTTTATATCTGTATACTGTTATTTTTGCCTTTATCTTGTCCTATTCACATGAAAATGAAAAAACAAACAAAAATAGGATACTTTTCAAACAGGCTAACAGAAACTCTCTTTTCTTTTAGTAGTTCCACTACCATGATTTTAATAGATTGCACCTTCACACATGTAAAAATAAATAAATAAATAATAAACCCAGTTGATGAGAGGATATTTTTCAGTGTGAGTTTTTCCTTTCTTTTTTTTCCTAAAAGCAGCCCAAGTAGAACAATTAATCGATTCTCAAAACAAACACGAAGAAGAAACAACACTAGTCACTGATCAGGTAAAGTGAGATGATATACATATTAGACATCTGTCTTATTACCAACAGCCGACTTCTGCATAGTT